>JASAOG010000200.1:2500-602500 GCA_030265305.1 Biomphalaria pfeifferi | reverse complement strand
TCTTCTAGCCAGCTTTTTGCTGCTGAGCTGTGAGCTCTTTTGCAGACTGTGCCAAGGAAAAAAAGTGTGCTGTTTTCTTCAGTTGTTCAGCACTGCCGTACAGGGTGTTGGTTATGTTGGGCTGCAGTGGAAGTAGGGTCTGCTTAAGGTGGATTAGGAAGGGGCATTCAAAGAGGATATGGTTTACGGTTTCATAAGGGTGGGCGCAGTGTCTACAAAGGGTGAGTTGTGTGGAGTTTATTTTGTTCAGATGGTAATTTAATAGAGTCGTGTGTCCTGTCCTTAGTTGCCAAAGTATGAATAAACGACCTTCTACAATACTAGGCAAGATTGACTCATCCACATAAAGTAGAAAACTCATATACGTTTGTATTACATTAATTTAAAACCTCTAGCTTCTTAAATCACATCCACTTTATATAAACCCCCGATTTAGAATTCACAATTTATTTTTTCACTTACGTAGAAGTCATCGTAGACCCCCCCCCCCCCTCTGGCAGTCTATACAGACAACTTTGGGTATCACTGGGACTTAAGGATTTGGTTAGCAGCATCTCTCTAGTATTACGTGACAGCACCAATAAATCTTTAACCAGACACATATATTTCAGACAAATTGTTACATGTCCTGACCACCTGCAAGTCTGAATTTCTCTGAACCCGTGCATTCTAAAGACGTTAGGTTCAAATCCTATAAAATGTCAAAAATATAGTTGTGGAGTCAAAATGTCAAATGTTACCAGAAACACAGGAAACTAAAAGAAAACAAAATGAGAACAAGAAAAGCATAAAAGAGATAAAGAACTTTCATCTTAGTTCGCTAGTAATATATATGCGTTCTTTCATCTTAGTTCGCTAGTAATATATATGCGTTCTTTCATCTTAGTTCGCTAGTAATATATATGCGTTCTTTCATCTTAGTTCGCTAGTAATATATATGCGTTCTTTCATCTTAGTTCGCTAGTAATATATATGCGTTCTTTCATCTTAGTTCGCTAGTAATATATATGCGTTCTTTCATCTTAGTTCGCTAGTAATATATATGCGTTCTTTCATCTTAGTTCGCTAGTAATATATATGCGTTCTTTCATCTTAGTTCGCTAGTAATATATATGCGTTCTTTCATCTTAGTTCGCTAGTAATATATATGATTTAAAAAAAATACTTTCTTACTTTAAGCCAGAGCCGCCTATTTGTACCATAATAAATATCTACGATAAGTATTACCACCAACTCATCCCCATCATGTCCACACAGATCTCCTGAAGCAGCGCTCTTCGGTGCTAGATCAGCGCAAATCTAATACAGCGAGGTAACGAGACAAGTAAAGGGAGATAAACTGTATGTCTTGACAGTCAAAGAGCAGTTAATCAGGACAGTGTCTGCCTTCCGATACCCATAAGCTCGAAAGTAAACAACCGCAAGAAGGAGAAAAAAAAAAGCTGGCTTTAAAGCATAACAACAAGGAAAGATAATAATCTGTAAACATCAAAGATATAATTTTGATTCAGGGCATAAAATGCATAGAAAAATAGAGCAGCAACTGAAGACAATATATTTTTAGTCATCAATAGCTATTTTTTAACAAGTCGTATAATTAGAATAAACAAAGGGAGGCAATTACTTGTAAACATTGATAGGAGCTAGAAATAGACTAAAATGGAATAAAATCACGTCATAATTCAATTTTATAAAAACATTATAATCTTTTTTTTTTTAGTGTATATCAATCATTCAAAAGAAAATAATATTTTATTGAGTTATTCAATGTTCTGCTTTGCTAAAATTCGTATATATAGAAATAGGTGACCCGACAAATAGCGAGAACAAATATCTTCAATAAAATCGAAAATTACCCTTTGTGGAGTAAGAGTCAACGGTGATACTAACAGTGTTCCGATGAGTCCAACATACTTAGCTTCCTGTTTAGATGGCAGTAGCGCATCAAACAGAGATACGCCACAGTGATCAGTGTGTGCATGTACTGTGTAGACCTGTATGAATAACTCAGACGCAACTTGAACCAGGGTGGATAAAGAAGGCAGAGGCCTCACCAAAAAAAAAAAAACTACCCAGGAATTCACCAAATGGGGTAATTATTCTATATATTGCAGTAAAACTACAACGAATGGAGGTAATAATAGACGATGTATTTTTTTAGTTATAAAATACACAGTGAGACATGGACTTCAGCTATCAAGTCACAGGGAGTCTTGTCTTAAGTTCTACAAGTCCTTATGTATCTAAAGATTAGTACAAACCTCCGACACACTTCCCAGTGTCGCTCTAGGTCCTCACTGGTAGCTCGAAGGATGGCTCTCAGTCCCAGACAGTTCAGACTCTCATAACCTGCAGATCACGTCAGCCGGATCTAAAACAGTCCTTCCTCTAGAATCAACATGTCTCTACTACTGGTGTTGAACGGTGCTCGGATGCGCACCATCAGTGTTCGCACAGTAGTGGATAGACAATATTATAATAAAGATCGCGCTATCTTGACTTGCGTTATTTTGTCGGAAAATGTATAGGCTATTATGTCGGCACTATTATGTCAGCGCTATTTCGTTTGGTAACCACTGGAACGTTGTCAATAGATGGCTTATAAAAATAATAAATATTGGAAGCTACCTTCATCACCTCTCTACTCCACTATATGACCATTTAGCAATAGATTCAACCATGATAGCGATTTCAGCATTACATTAAAATTGAATCCTACCACACTACTAGAAAAACAAAGAAATAATACATTTGATCACATCATATAGCGATGTTAAACCATTGGAGTTCAAGAAACTTAAAGAAGGATGTCTTATCAAACAATAGAGAACGTTTGAAACATGAAGGAAATAAATTATCTTTCAAGTAGCAATTCAAAAAAAATTTTACAATACAAAAGAAATGATAGGAAGTGTGCTTTGTTTGAAAAGTGTCCATTACGTCATTCAAGAAATATGAAAACAAAATGTTTTAATTAGATCTACGTACAAAGGGAAGTCCCTGGCGAGCCAAAATTCTTGTCTTTGGTGAATATTTTTGTTTGCCTATTTGGATTATTGTGGAGTTGGTTTTGTAATTAAAGTACATTTTAAGAGAAGGTCAAAACCCTGGAAAATATAAGCATGTAGCCAGAACTATTCTCGTGAGATTTATATCTTACTACTCTTTGGTTAGGGGAATTTTAAGCGACTTGCAATCTATCCAAGTGTTTGAAACTAGGTGGAATTGTTTTTGTTTATATGATATATAAAGAAAAAAGTAAGGAGTATGTATGTATGTAGGCATGTATGTATGTATGTTTGTACGTATGTTTGCATGTATGTATGTATGTATGTATGTACGTAAGTATGTTTGTATGTCTAGTATAAAAATCAAAACCGTTTGACCAATCTTAATGAAACTTGGCATAAATTTTCCTTCGATCATGGCGTAGACCGTAGTGTATGTTTAATGTCGCACCCACAACCGGCAGGTCCCAAAAATAAAAAAAAAATTACCCGTAAATTTATCTCTATTAAAGGACGAAACTTTTTAACGAATCGAGTAAACTTATGTTCAGTCTTTTTATATTTGATATCAATATTTCGGCTCAATTGGTAAAACCTATTTTCTCACTCTTTTTTCAGTTTAGTGTCAAAATAAGGGATTAGGTTACATTCACTATGTTTGACATAGATCTAAATCCAATCCACTGAATCAGAAACCCCATTAAGTAACGAACCATACTGAGAATTACTTCCCTTATATCACGGAACAGGAAGCGGGCAGTGAGTTGTAAGGTCACCTTGTCCCCATACAAGGACAAACCGTTTGAAAGCTTGAATAAACCGTTCTGTTTGGAAGAGGTCCAAGTCAATGTTTATGTAAAGCATTACTATTTCCGATATAACCGGCATTCCGGGCGCATGGACTAGAATGCATGGCCGAAGGCCCAGTACACCTGGAACCCCGCCATTTTCCTATGTTGTACCAGCTAATCGTGCAGGACTCGCCATTACTGTTACGGTCACTTGAGGAACGGCGCATGGAATATCGACAGGGACGTGGAAGCTCTCGCATTCCCTTGGACACTCCCACAGGAGTTTTGTTTTGCCAGCCATTTAGCCTAATCACTTCCTCTAGCGATCGTTTCCACCCGAGCGCCACGTTGAGGCAGAATAGCGAACCCGGACAAGGACAGACCTACTGTCGCACATGGACCAGTTAACTCTCTCTCTCTCTCATTTCCTTGTCGACATGCGTAAAGATTGTGGTTCACTGTTTCATCGCCCTCGACGCAGTGACGGCACCGTGTGTCGTACTTCTCCCTAAACCATCCAAAGTACGCCCCTTTGGACAGTTTCCGGTTCGGAACTGGGTCAGGACGGCCTCTTCCGCACGGCTGAGCTCCCACTATGCGTCATTCGGTCTTATCTACTCAACTGCTTATAAAGCTCTTGGGCTTATCGAAATCGTCTCAACTGTGGAACCAAAGTGCCGACAAACTGGTGTCGGCTAGGGATCGTACACTCGGTGAGTGTATATCAACCCCCAGGAATTCCTCTGTCTGTTAGTCCGGATAAAAAAATGAAACAAATATTGAAAACAAGAAAGCTTAATAGGGTAATAAATACGAAGTGTCTAATGCTTTGAGAACATATAAAACATGACTCTCAACATTGGTATAAGATAAATAAGCTTGCAATAAAAAAATGGTATGTTGAAAAAAAAATAATAATTTGTTTTGAGCTATACAGAATTGGAAAAAGATAACGAGAAAGACTATTTTTAAAAAATATGTTCCCAAACTAAGACCAGATGAAGTTTAAAAAAAGACAAAGATCTATCTGATATAATTTGAGTACAATTTCCTGCGTAGAAAGTATAACAAATGACTAATATTTTCCCATTTTATTGCAAAATATGTTGTTGTTTTTTACTTTCAATTCAACAGTAAAGCAGTAAACATTTCTTTTTTTTTTTGTGTGGAAAAGTACACAGTCATTAATATGTAGCAGCCCAGTATATAGGCTGTTAAAGTACATGGGGCAACTACAGTTCTTTTGTTTTTAATTGGACTTTCAACCAATATGGAAATGTATCAAACCAAAAACAACAGAAGCATTGCCAACTTCATCTGACGTTCTGAATACTTTGTGATGCATTGATACAGATCCGCTTTAGTGACTAGTGATTTAATTTTACAATCAAAATGTTAATCTAACTTTATACTTAGAACCATTTAGTGTCATACAAAATCATGTACAATCATATACAATCATACAAAATCATGACGAAATTATTTTTTTTTCGTGACTCTCCCACTCAGAGCCACCACACAATATAAGAAAAGGTTAAAAATATTAGGAAGTACGGTTGGGTCACCGAAACTCGGCTATTGTCTGGCTGTCTGGTCGTGCGGTTTGCGCGCTGGACTGTCGTTCGGATTTATCGATGGTCGAGGGTTCAAATCCTGCCCGCTTCCATCCCTCGTCGTCCTGCGGGAGGTATGGACTATGAAGTAAACTATCTCCAACTGTGAAGGAACATCCGAAACATGTAAAACATTTAACAAACATTTTTAAAACAAGTGCCCGAGTTAGTAAAAATGTCGGAGTCCGGAAGTGAGGTTAAATACATTTTTAGACCTACAGTATTGTACTTGAATAAACGAGAGAGAAACACATACTAAACTGACCAAATACCCTCAAGCAAATGACTACTTTCACAAGAAGTAAAGTCTTGACCACATGAAAATAAAAATACATAAATTTAGTAAACAATCAAATCTATTGTAGTCTGTTTTTATAAGCGTGGTCGAGAGGCTAAGTGCATTGGCTTGGCTTGGCTACCTATGAAAGGGGCTCGAGGTTCGACACCCGACTCGTTCAGAGTTGTGTTTACTGAGCGCCTAAAGGCAGCACGGAAAAACCTTCTCCTAGATACCCCCTCCCCCCACTGGTCCACAACTGAGATTGGACCAAAGCGCTCTGAGCATGCTATAAGCATAAAAGTAGCGCTATATAAAAGCCATAATTTTTTAATTTTTTTTATAAGTCATGAATTAGACAAATACTTATGAAGAATTGACCTGGGATAGTTCAATATTTACGATAGTTTATTTTGTCCGAGCAATTGTTTTATGTTTAGCTGTAATATATTGGTACATAAGAATAAGAATAACAAGGTCTATCTTCTAGTTTGAGGATAAATAGGGCAGTATTTCGAGTGGCTACGCAGTCCTTGCTGTGACCTACATATTTTGCCGCATTCAACGCAGACATAACTGTTGTCTGCCAGTGGTCGATTTAGGTTATACTTTCGCCATCTACGTCTATCATCGGCAATGGATTTCCATTTGGTCTCAAATGCGTGGCCTTTGTAAGAAATCTCCAGCTGTCTCGGTCAAAAACTGCCAGTTGCTCTCTTCTATGTCAGGTAAAGAAACATTGCGGCTAAGCTGGTGTTTAATACGTTTTAGGGGGCAGACCTAATACGCCGACCACTTTTCAGCGCTCCAAAAAATAGAAAAGGCCTTTGTCCTACGGTCGGCCTACACACGGATAGCTGTTGCACCTTAAGCAGTTCCTCTACACTGTCTATAATGGCATTTGTACGAACATAGCTATTTGTATTCGTACATTTTGTGTCCGTGTGTGTTCAACAGAGGAGAGAGAGACAATGAGAATCAATAAACACAATTTGCTACCCTCCCGTATTCTTGGTCTAATTTCGTAGAGGCTGACATCACCTCAGAACACATAACGAGTGTAATTGGGGGTTGTTTAGTGTTTAATTGCATTGTTCCACTCGGCCGCAGACATCCATTTGTCTTGATTCAGATCCCCTTTCTTTTTGTATGTATGCTATTTTTTTATACCAAGAACGCTTACTCTCTAATTATGTTTACGGGTATGAGTTGTCTTCTTTTAAAATGATTCCTGGTTTAAAGGACAGATTTTATATATGGCGATGCCGCGATGAATGGGCTGGAAATAAGATCCACTGCCAAAATATCTACGAGCATCTTGAACAATTTTCTGATTTTCAGTTGAATGACTAATCCATTTGTTTGAAGTAGTATATTTAATAATCATGTCTCAATTGCCCTATTTTAATAATCTTGGCAAAGCCTAAGGTAACCAAGGCAACGAATTATCTACCTCTGTCACTCTGAACTCGTTAAAAAAACATGGTGTTTACAGTAACAGACGTGAGCATGTTGTTAGTGGCATTACCAGATCTTTAGGTTATTGTAAGTCATAATTTGGAGAACGAGTAAGGAAGAGAGAGAGAGAAAGCCAGAGAAAGGAAGAGAGAGAAAGCCAGAGAGAGGAGAGAGAGATACAGAGATAGAGAGAGAGTCTAAGAGATTATGGAGAAAAGAGTAAGGAGAGGCGAATATAGAGATATTTGTAAAATATTTATTTGTCTGTTTTATTTGTAGTTATTTATTTTGTCAGATTTGTGTATCAAGAGATCTCTTAACAAGCAAAAGGAATTCGCCTGAAATTTCTTTTTACTACTTGGGTACTTGCTAATATATTTATGTTCTGAGGTGGAGAAACAGAGAGTCAGGTGAAAAGATAGAGTAATTCGGGGCAAGAGAGAGTTCTTGAGTGTTAGGGAGAGGCAGAGAAAGAATAAACCAGAGAGAGAAAGGGAGAGTTTCAGGCTAAGGTGTAGAGATAGAGAGAAACAGAGAGTAATCTAAGAGGTGGGAAAGAGAGTCAAGGAGAGAAAGAGATATAGAGAGTCGTGAAGAGTAGTTAAGAGTTTGTCATTAAGAGGCTAAGGCATTCAGAGAGTTAGAGAGAGTCAAAGAGAGAGAGAGAGAGAAAGACATTGTGAGGAAACAAAAAAGAGAAAGTTATACACACTGGGAAGAAACATCGTCCTTAAAAAGAAATTCTTTAATACAAAATATATTGATTAGGATCAGATTAGATTAAGGTTATTAGTTTAGAGTATTGACACTTGGATTGATACTCATGAGCCAATAAGCAATGATACAGACACGCAATCCAATTAACCATAATCCCTTCCCAGGGCTTGTTTTACGACAAGTCAACCAATTTTCATTGGTGCAACACAAATATATAGAAATAAAACAAAGTCTCAATAAAATACAGTTGCCAAACAAGAAAATTAAAATCCATTCGCACGTGTGACCTTGTTTCGTAGAACAAGGAATAGGAGATTTTCATATAAGGCGGGAAAAAAATAGCTAGCTTTTTGGTGTATCTGGTGTACACAATAACCGAAGTGTAGATAAGCTATATTTTTTTTTAAGAAAGGTTCTAAGTTCTTCCGATGACCCCCCCCCCCCCCCAAAAAAAAAAAAACCAAATGGACAACTTACTGGAAGTAGTAAAGAAGAAATAATACAAAGACCAACTGTCAAGAATGGAGATGTTCTTACAAATATGGATCCATCCTTTTTTAGTTGACAGTTGGGACGTTAAATTGAGCGTCCTTGCCATTGTTTGGTCTGTACAGCCCGGGTTCGCTGTTCTGCCTCATCGTGGCACCCGGGTGGAAACGGCTATTCGAGGAGATAGCTAGGCAAAACGAATGGCAAAACATAACTCCCGTGGGGATGCCCATGGGTAGACGAGAGTCCACCCCTTGCACGGGCGGGGTTGTAAAAAAGTCCTTACAAAAACTGTCACACATTCATGCGCCGTTCCTCAAAGGACCGTTCCATAAATGGCGGTTCCCCCACGGTTAGCTTGGTACAAAGAAGGAAGATGACGGAGGCTCCCAGTGCTCCTAGGCCTTCGGCCATGTGTCGGAGGCTGAAGACATTGGATACAGCAATGCTTTATATAGGCATTGACTAGGGTCGCTCTCAAACAGAACTGTGTTCCACAGGTTTGTTTTTCTTTTTTACTGTTACGGCTGGACGACCTAACAGGTTTTTTCTTTTCAAACTTTGAGCTCGAAGAGCCTTCGGCTCAGCTCAGAAGACAATCAAACGGTCTGTACAGTTATTTAGGCAAGCAGAAGTAAGTTACCTCACTTTTAGAAAAGAAAGCTGATGCCCTACGTTTGCTGTCAAGGATTATTAGTAAATTAATTTATGAGCCCCGTCCTGTCTGCTATATTTCAAAATTTTCACTTGAGATTTTTCTTGACAATTTTAAGACACAATGTAGGTTATTACCTTGTTCCATATTTAGTCTAGTCTATTTGTTATTCTCTTTTGAATCCGATAGAATTACACAATTAGACTGGGGAAACCCAGATTTATTTTTTTCCATTTTAAGTATAATTAGGCCCTTTGGCCAAATTACCGAATCTATTTTTAAAGTATGTTAGTATTTCTTCCCCTTCCCGTCCCTGTATTACAAAAACAATTATGTGTTCTCTCCCATTTCCTTGTGCCATTCATTCAGGCTATTTGAAACAGCACAAAAAGAAGTTGTTCGTAGGAGTTGATGCCTTTATTTACATGCAAAAAATATTGACTATTGGAGATTCCCATCTATGGTTCATCACTATACCTCCATAACTCACTATTTCGGTGTTTCTGGTGTAGTAAAAGTGTTGATAGTCTTTGTATTTTATAAGATCTACGATAATTTAAGTGCACTTTTAAGAATAGTAAAAACCATAGACTATATATATACAGGACTGCCAACAGTAAGGGTAACTAAGCATAAGTTTCGTTCAACTCCAAAATGTGAGATGAGGTACTTCCGGTATAAACTTATTTTATGACATTCACGATGTTTGAATGATGATGCCAGCTTGGATAATATATTTCTGTTTTCATCACATTTGACAATTTCTTTTTACATTGTATACTAATAATAGAAGTTAAATAAGCGATTAATGAAAGAGTCAATACAGTTTTAAGAAAGTCATTTATTACTTAGGTAGCCTATAGGCCTATAATGGGTAATAGAAGTTAAGTCTGTGAGTGAGTCAGTCTAAAAAAAAAAACAATAGTGAGTCCCTGAGCCTATACATACGTATCATTACCAACTTTTATTCACATCTAGATTCTAAACCTATTTTTAAAGATTTTTTTGTAGTATTTTTTTAAGATAGCATGTAGTATGCATTTTTTTATATTGTTATAAACCTGGTGGTGGCACAAAGAGGGGTAATGGTGTGTGTGTGTAGTCAGCCGACACAAATCGCCCCAGGCCAGCGCTAGACGAGCGGTCAACCGTGACGAGCTACAACTGTCAGCCGAGTCGAGTGTCAACAGGGCGGTTCGGGAAGGATCGACGTCGTGAACAGAGCTCAGAAGCGTCACGAGAGTTGTAGTCATCTGACCACCTCGAAACGTCGAGCGGCGTTCTGTCCGGTTCGAGAAGGCCAGCAGGGACCCTATATAAGAGCGGAGGTGTCGCAGTCAAGACGGTCGAGAAAAGGGGCTCAATACAGCAAGGTTCAGAGCCCGGTTCACTACAGTCCGGTCGATTACAACACAGTTCAGCGGTGTGGTTCTGTACGGAGCATTACGACGGTTCAGTGCGGAGTACTGTCAAGTACAGTTGAGACGACTGGCGTCTTGATCTTGGTCTGCGATCGAGTCCGACACAACGAGCCTAGTGTGTGAAGTCAGTCCTGAACTGTTGAACCCAGTCCAAGCCCGGAACGAGACGGAGAGGCCAGTGCAAGAGTTGATACGGCGGAACGGTGTTATCGGAGAGATATTTGTACAGGGAACGTGTTGCCAATTGTACAGTATTGGCTGTTATTTATTCAACTATTAAAGTGTTACGTTATTTTGGAGCCCGGAGTTGTCAAGTTCTTTAAGTTGGTGGTGTATGGTGCAGTTTGCAGAGAGCCTGGATAGTGAGATCCGTAACAATATATTAATGGAAAATCAGTCATAAAAAATTAAAACCAATCATGTATTTATGACTAAGTGAAAAATATGCATAAAACTTTCAGCTCTGCAAGTTATTATTTTTTTAAACTAATTAAATCCTGAATATCATCCAATTATTCTAAAAGCCATAAAAAAAAATTGATCCTTCCAAATTTTTCTTCACCTAATATATTTCTAGAATCATTGTTCCTACTTCAATAAAAATTAATTCTACACGTAGTAAACATGTAAACTCTGACCCAGACTTAGTGACCTAAGGCTATAACCTATATCTATATATACGACCATACACACTATTATAGTTTGTTTTTGAAAAAAAGTGGTTAATGGGTTTTTCATTATATATATATATATAAACTACTTAGAACACTATCTATGTAAATGCTCTTTTTTTTAAGTTGTCAAATCAGATTTTGTTGTTATAAAAATCTGGCTATGTACTAAGAAATATTTTGAACGTAGTGTTTATCTTTAGTGATGGTTTCTTTATAAAGTAAACTGATTCACCGGAAGTCATTCTCATAACACTACCCTACAACCAAGGACGCCTCGGTGTACGGGACTTATTGAATAATATAGGCGTGGTGAGCACAGTTGGCATTCCTGTATATATATAGTCTTTGGTAAAAACAAATATCTAATCCCCTTGGCTTGTAGCATATTCTCAGTTTGATTTTTTCATTTTAGTTGGCAATAGCGATTTTCAATAAGCGTCACTGACTTTGTTTAATTTGTAAAGTCATTTCAATGTTACTCTCAAACTTTCTCTTGTTGTCTTATGTTTTTCTTAAGGTTCCCTAATATATATGCTCTTATCTATTTCTCTTCTCTTTCTATGTTACTGTATTGATTTGTTTTAACGAATGTAAGCCAGATTTAAAGATATGAACTATGTAAACAAAATGTTTATTGCGTTATAATTTTTCGAGGAAATGTTTACATGTAAATATTTTTTGAATTTCACATACGTGGAAAAAAAAAAGTTACATTTATTGTTTTCTATGACGATTTGGGATAATTTAAAATAGAAACTAATAGTTCCTTTTTCCAGCTCTTTATTATTGTCTTTGAGCCTTGGTCACGCTTAGGTTGCCTTGGTTGGTCTTCCACAAATCATTTCAACTTGGCTCCATCCCCAGTGCATCCTTCCAGTCAAAGCTAAACGTCTGCGACAGGTTTGATGCACGTCGCCCTTCGGGTGACCTTGACTCGTCTCCCTATATTGCACATTATTTTTTTTATTCAGTGTTGAAGTCAGAAAAAAATGAATATAATACTTACTGACATACATACAACCAGACATAGTTCTTGGTGTGCTCCTATTGTTATTCCGTATGCCTTTAGCGAACATGAAAAGTGCATCAAGAGATTGGGTTGGAGTTACGAGACTTGGGGAAGGGTCTGCCCGGGAGGAGAACCAAGTGAAGACACCAAAGTCATTTGTATTCATACATGTCCTCGCAGCCAGCACTCTATTAAGAATGAATCTGTGTACATGAGAGTGTTTGAGTATCTGCGTATATTAGAGAGTGTGTTTGTGCATATTGGAGAGTGTGTCATTGTGTATATGAGAGACTGTGTCTGTGTATATTAGAGAGTGTATCTGTGTATATGAGAAATTGTGTTTGTGTATATGAGAGACTGCGTCTGTGTATATTAGAGAGTGTGTCTGTGTATATGACAGACTGTGTCTGTGTCTTTTAGAGAGTGTGTCTGTATATATATGAGAGACTGTGTTTGTGTCTTTTAGAGAGTGTCTGTGTATAGGAGACGGTGTGTCTGTGTATATGAGGGACTGTGTCTGTGTATATGAGAGACTGTGTCTGTCTATATGAGAGAGTGTGTCTGTGTATAAAAGTGTGTCTGTGTATTTGAGAGAGCGTCTCTGTGTATATAAGTGTGTCCGTGTATATGAGAGAATGTGTCTGTGTATAAGAGAGACCAGTGGGCCCCGCACTTTCATAGGCCCCGCGCAAATTCTAGGAGTAAATAATTAAATTAGACCATTTTAACGCATTATAAAGGGTTCCTGAAATTTTCCTGAAATTGCAAAATGTACGAAAAAGTAATGAAAATGTCCTGAAATTATTAAAATCTTCTGAAAACGTATGCAAATCTCCTTAAAAATAGTCATTTCGGGGTGTTATTCATTATGGAAAACGCCAATCCCACTTGAATAAAAAAAAACGGCATTGTCAATGTAATAATAAAGCCAATTTTAACCAAAAATAAGAAGTTCAAATATTTAATTTACTTTAATAGTCACTGGCATACAAAAATAGATCTAAATCTATCTCGACCACTTAAAAAAACAACAAAAGCGCTATTTTGCTAGTCATAGTAAATCTAAAAGACAGATCTGAATGTTTATCGGCTTTTTTATTTGGAAAACTACTATCTACTGGAGATGGCTTGTTAAGTTAATTTGAGAGTGATTTTGTACTTAGTAAAGTATGAATAAAAGAGACATTTTTTTTCTAATACAAAATCTTAATTTTCACTTATATATCCTTATCCCTAACCAGACTGGGCCCCGCGCAATCCGTTTCGCACAGGGTCCCGCAATCTGTTGGAACGACCCTGTGAGAGAGTATGTCTGTGTATAAAAGTGTGTCTGTGTATTGGAGAGATCGTCTCAGTGTATATAAGTGTGTCCGTGTTAATGAGAGAATGTGTCTGTGTATATGAGAGCGTGTTTGTTTATATTAGAGAGTGCGAGTCTGGGAATATAATAAAGAGTATCGCTTTATATAAAAGAGTGTGTCCGTCTCTACGGGAGTGACTGTATTTAGCAATATATGTAATGTTTATTGGGAGTGCCTTTCGTGTTAGCATGGGCTCTATGGTTACAATTAAACATTACTATTGTGCTATATAAGTAAAGATGCTTTCGTTTTTTGGGAATATATTTATGTATTGCTATCGACGCCCCTGATCTTGTAGAGAAGGCGTACCCCAGACGTCCACTTCATTTCCGTCTCTCTCTGAGGCATTAGTTTCATATTCTGTGAATTGTATAATAACAAGTCAGTGCTTGCATCTGTTTGGTAGTCTGCGGAGAAAGAGACTGTATGTCTGGCTACAGTGAACGTTCCTGTTTCTCCTCCTCACGATTCGCACACACACACACACACACACAAGCAATGACCAGTGGGAAAGCAGTACCCATGTCTGGCGGTATATGAACGCGGTTTAAATGTCAAATGAGATTATCCACAGTGTGTTATGTCCACTATGAAGAATAGAGATCGAAAGTCAGGCTATCACACAAAAACACTGTTCCTCTAATTTCAATGAATTTCTTTATAAATAATGTTATTTCCATAGTCTCCCACCACATAATTAACATGGAAAGCGCTATATTTAAGATAATCATTATAAAAGAATTATTTGGTCTACTAGCCAATGACATTCACGTATCCCTCAGTCTGTTGAATCTTTGGGGCACGACACATAATCTGTTGACCGTCTATAGCCTTGGATGGAATCTCCTTTAATGATAGGCCCGTTATTCTTTTATGTTGTCTTTCCATTGCTTTCTCTGTCTGCCGCTTCTTCATTTCCCTGGTACTGTTCCCTGAAGGAAGGTCTTTGCGAGCACTGAGAATCTTATGATATAGCTATAATGTCTCATATTGCGTTTTTTTTTAAGTGTTATTACAGGTCATCGTATCACATTACAAGGTCATTGTACTGCACGGAATTATTTTTTCCCAAGAATGAGTTACAAATGATCTATTTTCAATAACAAACCTTTTAGTGACGCTCCTGTTGTGTTATTATTACATGCTCCTAATTCTACACGTAACTCTAGTGACACAACATCCACGCGTATGTGAAAGTCTATTAAATCAATACACATCCACTTGAAACAAACTAAATACTTTAATGTGATCAACTATGATCGTATAAACAATATGACTCACACACAACTTCATGTCTTGGACATTTTCATACATGGCGAAAATTGTGTACACCGGATACACCAAAAATATTGCTATTTATAGTTTTTCTCCCTAAAATTTCTTATATTATTCAAGATAATATAAATGATTATTCAAACTATCCATCATCTAACTTATGTGACATAGTTGAAAGCTTTAAAATGAAATTCTTAGGAAAGAAAGTGCGACCGCTCGACCAAATGACGCGTGTTCTGTATGTGATGTCGTTGACATTAATGTTTACTTTTAATCAAACTTCAGTCATATGTCTTTTATCTATTCATCTTCTTATCGATGCCATCATAGCAAGTTCAGGATTATTCAAGATTGGCCATCTCTGGCTAATGAATGTAATTGCGGTCAGTCGAAAATAAAAATAGATCTAATACGGTTTTGCATGAAACGCAATTACATCCCAGTGAGATAGAAATAACTCATAGGTAGTTTGGAACAAGTGGCTTTTGGTACAGATTCTCAGACTGGACAGTAATAATAACACAAAGGGTAGACATTATGTATTCATGTCATGACCCCGAAGTCATCAGTGCGTATCACTAAGACAAGCGGAAGTACTCTTTATTATAAATTACTTTTAAATATTAATAAGTCTTCGGGTGTCATAGTCCATTAAATAGGAGACAGAACTGACCAAATATGTAAAACACAAGAATTCCGAGTAGATTCGTTGTTAAATTTGGTTTTTTTTTTTATATTTCTTATATTATTTAACACTTTATATGTCAGTTGTTAGAATGTATCGCTTATCTTATCTTCATCTATAATGATCTATAACTTAATCCGAGAATGGTGGGTGGGAGAAATAACGTGTACAAACGTTTTACCAGACAGTGAGAAAGGCAAACAGATAGACAAACAGAGTAAGATTTGTTAAAATACTTTGTTCATTACAAGGGGCCCCATCGCTCAAATAGCTTAGGGCCTTACCAAGTCCAAATCGGGTATTGCTTAAAACTGTACCTGTATCAAGATGTAAATAAACACTCAGAAACTGTACATGTAACCAGATCTACATAGACACCCAGAAACTGTACCTGTAACCAGATCTACATAGACACTCAGAAACTGTACCTGTAACCAGATCTACATAGACACTTAGCAACTGTACCTGTAACCAGATCTACATAGACACTTAGAAACTGTACCTGTAACCAGATCTACATAGACACTTAGAAACTGTACCTGTAACCAGATCTGTATAGACCATAGACACTCAAAATCAAAGATCAAAAACAAATTAGCAATCACGCAGATCTACAACTAAACAAGTTTGAATTTAACAAAGACTCGCGCAATTTTCTGGAATTCCGCTCCTGTAGGACAATGTTGATTCAACCAATCAGAGTCAATTTCAGGTTTGCGAACTGAGCTTCCGGTGTCTAAATGAGGCTCAATGACCCAACTAGACTTACTCGATTCGATCTAGTTAACAACGTCAGGGGTAAATGTCAAGGCCATTGTGTAAAACGTCTACATTATTGTTTAAACCTCTGAAAAGAAAAACCAATGTTGTTTGTCTGACCTTTCGTTAGTTTACTATATGAATCTCAAACACAGACTTTATCTGATTTCTTCACATTGTAGTTTCCTTTTATCTCTCTAAATATATCTCTACACATTTCTTAAATATTTATCTATTTTTCTTTGTATTTCAATGTGACCTTATCTTTAAGTCTCTGTCATTATCTCTTTCTTTCTCCTTGTCTTCCTGGCTCTCTCTTTGTCTCTCTCTGTCTCTCCCTCTGCCTCTCTCTCTCTGTCTCACTCTCTCTCTCTCTCTCTCTTTCTCTATTTCCCTTTCTCTCTTAGTACACCTGTATAAGAGAAGGCTCAAGTTTCGTGCTTCCTGGCCCAACGCTAAATCAAAAGCTCTTCAATGCGACCATTCTCCATCATAAAATTCTAACTTTCTTTAGTATTATTTAACGACACGAAAAAAAAAAAATGTTTCCACCTGGGAATGACGAACGTAGAAAATCACGCAACTGATAAATGAACATCATATTTCATTAAGTTGAATCTTGTTATTTTAAATAACGAACCAATTAGCTGGCTCACAAGTTTAATGAATGAATGGCACAACAACAAAAATTGAACTTAATGTTTATAGGACGAGAGATTAAAAAGTAACATTAGAACGGTTCATATCAGGGGCGTGGAGCAATAAGTCTGATTGTTCGAAAGAATTACGACGTCAGTTAGAGCAAATGGGGGAAAGACAACTAGAAAGAAAAACAGAGAAAAAAAGAAAGAAAGAGAGAGAAAGAGAAAAAAGTGAGTGAAAAAAAAGAGAGAGAAAGGGGGAGGGAGAAAGAGAAAAAGAGAAAGAGAGAGAGTATATAATAGAGAGAGAAAGAGAGAGAGAGAAAAAGAGAGAAAGAGACAAAGAGAGACAAAGAAAGAGAGAGAGAGAGAAAGTGAGAAAGAGAGACATAGAGAAAGAGAGACACAGAGAAAGAGAGATAGAAGGAGAGAAAAAGGTGAGTGAAAGAAAGAGACTGAGAAGAAGGAGGGTTGAGCTAGAGCTGTACTGACAATGGAACCAGACGGCAGTTCACATCCGTTTGACTTAATTAACAATGTCGTCACATTTATTCATGGCGTTTCCTCAATGTACATGGACACTCTCATTTGTCTTTTCAGAAAAATAAAAATTTGTGAGGTCTTTGCAAATTCAATTAGCTTTCAAACTTCCCTGGAATCATCTAAAATCAGCAGCTGTGGTAATTCCCAAAGTGATTTTATTTGCCTCAAAGATAAAATTAATTTAAACTTTTTCATTTTTTTTTTTTCAAAATGTCTACAAGTTAAATTGCTTTTTCACAAAAAGAAGATAATTGTTCAAATCTATAAAGCATGTGGTCCAATTGTCTAGTTTGAATTCGTCTATGAACTTTCTATAATTACTTGAATAATTTTGGGCAGAACATTCTTTAGTGTTTAGCCAATCAAGACGAAACAAAATACCAATGACACAACTGGACGCATTTATTGTCTTCCGTGACAGATGGAGCCATACACATATGCACATTCTATATTCATAGGCAATAGCAATCCATATTTTCGATGGTCTTAGGCGACCCCTGGCAAATGGTCAATCGACCAACAAGGGGGTCGCGATCCACAGGTTGAGAACCCCTTGTTTTAAGAGATCTGAATGACGAATGCTTTTCTATTGAAGAGATTGGATTGGACTAAAGAAATGATCATAAGCTTTACCCCCCCCCCCCCCCCCCCCCAAGCACAGCTCAGATTTCTCGGTCGACTCCTCTGAAATTGTTTGTTGTCGAACAATAAAAGATGAGCGATCATCCATCATCAAACCGCGAGCTGGGATCTCCAAGCTATAAATAATCTCTCAACAAGACCACGTAGCCTTAATGTCCTGTAAGCGTTTTACCGAAGGCGGTTCACTAGGGCATCCAATTCCGGACCACCATGCAATCGGCCATCCGGAAATAAAATACGAGGATCCAATCACTAGGTAGTAAATATAAAGACGAACTTTTTTGTCTACTTTTTTTGCTTTTTTTTCGACTACACAAATTAAAAGACGCGTAATGGCGTCAGCTAAATATAGCCTACTGGGGATTGATTATTCTTTGCTTTATTTTATTTATTTATTTTTGCTTTGTTTCGGGAAAATAAAATAAATCTGTAGTTTTAATTTTACTTTTTTCGATTTTATTCGTCGGCCGCAGATTTGGCAACTATTGAAATAGACTAATCTTATGTTATCTTATATGATACAGAGAGGACTTCAAAAAAAGAAGATTACGTCCTACGAGTCATGCATCTAGTCATGCATGTTAACCAATGACTTAAATTCTGTCTAATCACTGGTTTTCCTGGCTGATTCAGGCAACCCATTCTAATAGCACAAGGGAAGAAGAAGCATTTGTAATTAAAACTATAAACGAACTTAGAATTATTTGGTAGAATTATTTGTTATCTAAGTATATATTTTTTTTAAATTCACATTTCGAACAATATCTCTCGTTGAACAATTTATTGCTAATAGAATACAATTACAATCAAGGTATTTAAAGTTCTAGTCCACAGACCTATATATATATATATATTATGTCTAGACTATAAATCGGAATCAAATTCTTATCCGCAATTGATCAACTCACAGACCTATATATAAATATTGATATGTACTAATCGAAGAACTATAAATTCACGCAAATTCATGAAATAAAGCAATTTTCTGTTAGTTTCCATTAAGATAATGTTACGAAATCCTAGATTGATCTAATTCACGTCTATTCATTTTAGTCATTTTATGTACATCTAAATAGATGGATTTTGTTTTTATGTATCTAAAAATTGCAAAAAAATTATTATGAGACGAGAGTAATCTTATTTTTGATGTTTAGTTACTAGATCTTGATCTAAACATTAAATTATATGTTACATAGGTTAGGGTGGAAAAAAAATTACTTCTTTTAATTACTTTACAAAACAACGCCTTGTTTCAACTTTTTAAAAAGTTTTCACGACATTTTTTGTAGTGTTATAAGATCTCCATGTCCAGTCTAGAAATATTATATATATATATACATAGGTCTGTGGTCCAGTCTATATATTTATTTGAGATTTTCCAGGAAGTGTTGATATGTTATGTTGTTATTTTAGAGCTCTACACTTTTGTGTGTACTTCTCAGCACCACAGAATGTCAGAAAAAAACACTCAGTGTGAAACTATCAACCAATCGTATCGGGGCTAAGCTTATTTCCGGTTTTCCCGAAGCTATTTTGAGGCAAATGTAGAGAGTGTTTAGCACTCGATGGGAAGAAATTTTCTACTTCCTGTCCCACCATTTCTCATGATTGAACACGGCAATGGCCGGAAATAGTAAGCATTTAGTACCAATAGTTGATCTCCTCTTGTCAAACATCAAAGTTTATGCCAAGAAGCTAATTCTACGTTTATCTAGGTTTATCTTGAGTTTTTTTTTCTCAATAATTTTAAGTTAAAAATGATGGAGATGAAAATAAATTATTACATAATAAACATATTCATTTCTACTAATTTGTGTTTCACACTTTAATATGTGTACTATTTCTAATTTTTTCATTAAGGAAGATTCTGTTCCGATTAGGGTTCAGCGTTTTTTTGTATTTTTTACAGTGTAATGAAGACATGCACTATTAAAAATAAAATGTATACCATTTTATTCTTGCACACAAACATATATATCAAGAGAAAGAGATGTCGTTTAATAAATAGATGAGATAGACAGACAGACAAGACTGACTGACAGACAGATAAACAAAAAAATAGATGGATAGATAGAAAAATAGATAGATGGATAGATAGATAGATAGATAGATAGATAGATGGATAGATAGATAGATAGATAGATAGATAGATAGATAGATAGATAGATGGATAGATAGATAGATAGATGGATAGATAGATAGATAGATAGATAGATAGATAGATAGATAGATAGATAGATAGATAGATAGATAGATAGATAGATAGATAGATAGATGGATAGATAGATAGATAGATAGATAGATGTTGTGCACAGTGAAGTAATAATCGTTAGTAAATGAAAATTTTTTTTCATAATTCTACAATACACATATATTTTAGTCATCTCTGTTCATAAACTTTAAGTACATCTGAAACTTTATATTTATATTTAAAATTATTTATAGTAGGCAGCAGGAACCATATGCTGACATAAATCTTTGTATATGGTAATGTAATAATGCACTCTGGGAAAGCAAGACAGAACAAGTTAACATTACAACAAGGATGTATTTTTTGTTTTGTTATGATTTTCTTTTTGGTCAATACTAATTATATATGTCTTTCAAAACTGTAACAAATTATGTAATATGATATAATAATATGTTGTATAAATGACAAACTCAAAAACAAACACATACAGAAAGAGAGTGGTGGAAAATGTACTTCAAATTGTATAGTATATACGGATGTTCTTATATTCAAATGTCAGTGGCTCAGGTTTACGACATCTCTGCTTGGAGTCTTGGTGTCAGAAAAGGTTTAAGGCTGTCACTTGAGAGGCACACAACGTTTTATGCTTTGCTCGAATCGAGTCGAGCTCAGGGCAAACATCTTTGTAACTCGGGCGATCCCATAAACATTGGAAGAACATTTTTTTTTCAGTGACAAAAAAAGGCCTTTTAATTAATACAATTTTTAAAGATAGATGTCATTGTGACAACAGTCTTTACAAATGTCTTCGGGTTCTGAAGCTATCTAAGCAGATACCTGTTACAAGTGAGCGGACAGTATCGCTATAGAACGAAAAAAAGTAGAGACTATAAAGAAAAAAAAGTAGACACTATTAGGGGAAAAGTGAACACTAGGGGAAAGAGGGCGAGGTGGCTGAGAGGTAAAGCGCCTGGATTCCATACTATTTCGGGTTCGAATCCTGGTGAAGACAGGGATTTTTAATTTCGAGATCTTTGGGTGGACCGTGGACCACAGAATCAGATGACTTTTACAGCATCTGCCCTATAGACCACAGGGTCTGAAGGGGGAACTTTTATTTTATTAGGGGAAAAGTAGGTAAAGTTGATAAAGAAAGAAGGCACCATTTTTACTCCAAAATAAGTTGGCACCATAAAGAAAAAAAAAGTGGATACTAAAAAGAAAAAAAATAGGCACCGTACAGAAAATTAAAAGCAGATTTTTACATCTCGCTCCAGATGACTATTCACTTAGCAATCATAACTAAACAAAACAGTAGAGTCTGAAGATCAAGGAAAAGTGCAGAATGATTTAGTGCAGCTACTGATGTCCGATACAAAGATGACTAGAAATGTTGCTTTGGTAGAAAAAAAAAAAGTGCTTCTATCTGTGTGTGTGTTCTTTTGTCATTGCAGACGAGAAAAAAAAAGGCACAACCAATTCTAAAAAGCTGAACTCTGATAATCTGAGGCGTCGCCTGAATAAGAGCCTCCATGTCCTCTTTCACTGCTTCACAAAATAAATGATTAAAAACCCTTTCATGAAATGTGCAGAGAAACTTTTCCTGGAATCTGTCGTTTCTTTATTGTATTTTCTTTTTTTTTTTCGACTTAGAGCGCCCCCCCCCCCACCCGGTCCGTTCACAAATGGCTTCACTCGATGGAGTCCGCACTTTCGTATATTCCAACCCTGGTGACGCCACTGCTGTTATCTGTGAAGCCAGGTTACGTAAAAGGGCCGATCACGATGAGAGAAAAGAATGGCTACTCGTGTGAAAACAAAACTAATATTTATTTGGTTTGCTCCCCTGCTTGTACGTATATCCAGAAAGCTAGATAAAGCTGTATGGTAAATATTACCTAAACAGTTCCTAGAGTCTCTGTGTACATGTGCGAGTCTACATGTCTATGTTTTATCTATATATATACGCGTTAAGTAGACGATGGTTGTCAACGATGTTATTACGTTTTTTATCTTACGTAAATTTGATGTCAACGCTGCAAGAGATCTCTTCATTCAGGCCAGACGTCAATCTGGCAAAGCTGTTAGCCAAATACAAGAATCGGTTGGACACATTATTCTCAGGATGGACGGCATGCGTACAACTATAACGCTGGGCGAAAAGTTTAATGACTAAACAGGGTTAGTGTATATACAATCGTAAACTTCACAGGTGTTTAGTTTACTTACACTGCGCATGCTCTTACTTTGTCATAGTTTCTCTGTCGATTATTTTTCCTTCTTGTTGATTCTCAGTTCCGGTTTGTAGGGATCTATTCTTTAACTGAACATGTTTCATTGTCTCTCACATTATTGAGATTCAGTGTGGTACTATGTCGATGTACATTTTAATTAATCAATTCAAGGACATGTATACTCACTTACGGTGGGGAAGTTTATAAATTAAAGCATCGAATTTGTTTTACAGTCGCACTCCATCCACAAGCATATTATACCCTATCAAGGCATTACTTATGTATGAATTGAAGACGGTATATATAATTATATATATATTATAAATTTCAAAAACAAATTCAAATCTTTGTAGAAAGTATTGAAAACATGATTTAATTTTTCCATGACAAAATGGGCCTCATAACTGTGCAATACACATAAGAATACATCATAACGAAATAGATATTGACACCAGCGTCACTCTTACATCTCGCTTGAAGTTGACATGAAAAATTAGAAGTGTGTTTAACTATTTATTGAGTTCATTAACTACGAAACAAAACTGTTCTCGAGAATTTGTATTTTTTGCTGTGAACGCTGACCTCGACACCAGTTCGAATTCGTTAACAACTTTCTGAATCAAATGCAAGTTATGACATTATTGCCACGTTTTGTTTTCATAGTATTAATAATTAGTCCATAGAATCGCTGTTGAAAGGCAAAGTGTTTAAGCATTTATTTGGCTTGTTGTTTAAATTTTAAAACAATTAATTTGAGTGTTTTAAAGGGAGGCAATGTTGCTGTATATTTTTTAATTTTTAGTTATTGTTTTTTTGTACAAGTGATTTTATTTAAAGTTCAACAAATATTGACGATTAATTAGAAAGCTTTTAATATTTTTAGAATGTTCTTGTTTGGGTGTGGGGGGGGGGGGGGCTATTCAACAATTGCTTCACAAATAGAATATATATAATAGAGCTACACAGCATGCCACACATCTCTAAAACATTTATTCAATGCTCTTTTTGTTTATCCTGAAGAATATTGTATAGCTATAGTTGTATAGTTTCAAAAAATAAATAATAACAGTAGTGGAGTTTTTAAACACATTTGGAAAAAGAAACTAGAAGAAAAATATTTATATGCTTTTTCTGATAATCTTTTTCCTGAAGTTTTTCTCATAGTCTGATGTGTAAAAGTGCAACAAGGGACACAATTCCAAAGAAGTAATCTTTATTAGTAAGTTATTGCCCATTGAGTCCTGGAATGACGTAGTACGACGTAGTGTTCCGCAATAATTATCATCTCTGGCCAAGAAAGATAACTTGTGTAAATAAAGAGTCCCTCTTCTGCGGATTGTCTTCCTTGTATTTGCACATTTTTTCTCCACCGGCGGGGTTGGCTACAACTAGGTCAAGAAGCACTGGATGGTACATCTTTTACGGACAGGATTCAAAGAAAGGTCAACTGTCCGACATTGTGACGTCCGCAATCAATATACGGAACCTTTTTTTTTTATTTATCTGGCACTCATTCATTCTTTTGCTTTACAAGCTTTGGGCTCTGACCCCCCCTCCACCCCCAAATCAAAAACTTCTCTCACTCTTTCAAATGCTCATTCCTACTTGCCAAACATAACTGGACAGCGGTTCTCCATTATACTGGACATAAAATACAGTTACGGCGGCCAAACAGAAGAGACACTGAACAAAAGTGCTATAAAGAAAGAGAACAGGAAAAGGAGGGGGGGGGAGTGGCTAGGGAGCAGAGGCTACAAAGAGGGCGCCGTTATTATCCTTAAATCGCTGCGCCAGTGTTGCCGGCTGGGCGCGTGTATAGATGACGCCCTCATACAACTGGGCTTGGAGAAAATGAAAGAATAATACAGTGTATGAGCAGACGAGAGATGTATTTTTGTGCATGGCTACATCCCAGGTCACGTGTGTACTTCTGTTTGCCCGTGCAGGTAGCAGCGCAGTTGTCATTCATTCACACAAACCACGGTTTGTCTTAAAGATATTTATACACTCTGATTTAGTTTATTAAGCCCGGGTCGCGGGTCAAGTGGGGCTCTGTACTGTAAGTGTTTCAAGAGGGGCGAGTTTGGACAACAAGTCGTTTCCATGTTATGGCCTATGCATCTCTGAGGAAGTGTCAGTTCTCCGAGTCCTGCTCTCTTAAGAAGGACCTTACTCTTGTGAAGAGTCTCAGCACTGCTCTCTCTGTAGATCCTAAAAGTACATCTACAAACGTTGCAAGCGTTTGGTTTTCAAGCAGTGGCTATTCATGACGGACAAGGGCTCTCTCTATAAGAGAGGCTCACCCCCCACCACATCCCCTTTGCCCTTTGCTTAAATCATAGATTCTATTTGATTATTGCGAAGATAAATAGCGTGCTTGGGGGAGGGTCAAGGTTCATGTGGCTTCTAGGAACCTCTTCTCATACTCTAGGATAAACAAACATTACAAACAAACATTACAAACAAACATTACAAACAAACATTACAAACAAACAATTCAAACAAACATTACAAACAAACATTACAAACAAACAATTCAAACAAACATTACAAACAAACAATTCAAACAAACATTACAAACAAACATTACAAACAAACAATTCAAACAAAAATTACAAACAAACAATTCAAACAAACATGGCAAATAAACAATTCAAACAAACATTACAAACAAACAATTCTAACAAACATTACAATCAAACAATTCAAACAAACATTGCAAACAAACAATTCAAACAAACATTACAAAAAACAATTCAAACAAACATTACAAACAAACAATTCAAACAAACATTACAATCAAACAATTCAAACCAACCATAAACCTAGACACACGGATTGGCTAATTGCTATAATTGGAATATAAGAATTTATCTAAGAAAATAAGCTTTTTCATACAATTATATTATGATTTTAAAAAACTTCCAACAAAGCTCTAAATAAAAAAAAATAATAATAAAAAAAAGATATAGCTAGCAAACTGTTACCATCAGACATACCATACATATGTAACACAAAAATTTGATATATTTTTTTTGAAAAATAAACTTTTATTGTGACAAATCCGTAGTTATCCGAAAGAAGAAACAAATTGTTATAAAAAGTTTTTGAAAAAGTGGGAACTAAAAAGTATTAATTTCCAATTTGATCCATTTTGATGCACAAACAGATCTTTTCAATTTTGTTAAAGAATATTCTCTCAGTGAGATGGTTTGTTTTTATTGTGTGTTCTTTTGAGATCTGAAATAATACTTTGTTGATAGAATTGTATGGGCTGGGTCTTTGGGGTCTTATCATTGGAGTGTAATGATGACAAACTTAAAAACAAACACATTAAAAAAGTATTAGAGCCGTCCGTTATTTATCGTGTTAATAGGAATGACTAAGAGGAAGGTCATTCAAAAGTTGTTGTTTAAATGCCGTCTATTTTTTAAAAATAGAATTTCAGAGCTATTAAATTGTTTTAAGTGGTATTAATACATTTTATTTCAGTGATTCTCAAACTTATACATCTTCGTAAACTGCATCAGTTATATTCACATTAGTGAAGCCGAATAATAAATATAAAAAAACAATTGGGATAAAATATTTTACATGTTTCGGATGTTCCTTCAGAGTTGAAGATAGTTTACTTCCTAGTCGAAACCTCCCGCAGGACGACGGGGGATGGCAGCGGGCAGGGTTTGAACCCTCGACCTTCGATAAATCCGAACGACAGTCCAGCGCGCAAACCACACGACCAGGCAGCCATCCATGGTTTATTCTAGTACTTTTTTTTTGGGAAAGGGGGGGGGGGGTGAGAAAGACGGATATAATAGCTTTGGAATAGACATATTGAAATAGTTTCAGTTTTTAAGTCTGTCCTTAATTCTGACGAGACCCAAAAACTGACGCCACAGCGGAGAACCAAACACTGAGCTTAGGGCGAGAACCAAATTCTAAGCCAAAGGCGAGATCTCAATACATGATATTCTTTTCAGTTCTTGACATTAGAGATGTTCATACTAAAGGCTGTTACTGTTATCTGGCATTCGTCTAGAACTGTGATTTTAATTAGATTCTACATTGCTAAAAAATAGTGTACAAAAATTATTATATGGTTCTTAATAATGTATTCTGTGCACCGGATACATAAACACCCTTGTATTTATGAATTTGGTTCCATTTCATGACAATCTCCAATTCAAATCGGCAAGCAAGATATACATTCATTAATAAGATTACATCGATGCTCGATCTTTTTGATCCTAATAATGTATAAGTACTACCAACCGGACTTGACAGCATAATAGATTTGTTTCGGTACTTTAGGATTCGGTTCGTTAAGCCGCTAGTTCAGTTAACCAAGTTCGATTATAATTTTAATTATTTTCATAAACAGACGGGTTAAAAAACAAAAAAAACAAAAGAGGATGCAGGCACGTATGGTCAACGGAAGTTGCCATTGTTTGAAATGCACTGCGTATGCTTGCCAACTCTTCTGTCTCAGAAGTTGCATTACAAAAATCTATCAACTTTGAACTCTATGCCAGATTTTGTGTGTGTGTATGTCTCTTTGTTTGTGGCCCGCCTTTCTGAACTGAAGATCTAGAAGCTGCTTCCGGCAAAGAGAGAGTCTCTGTCTTTCTTTTGAAATCAAATAGGCCCGGCCAAAATAAAAAAGACCTTAATTAGGACAAAAGCTCTCAAATCATGCAGACGACATCTTAAGATTCTAGATGTAAATTGAGATTGAGATCAACACAGGGTTCAAGTTTTGAGGTCATGACGTCAAGGAGAAAAAGAAATCTTGATGAGACCTTTGGGAACTTAACACCATCATTACCTGGCGAGTTCATTTGGTCATAGAAATGAAAAGACAAAATTTAAATTACATTAGAATAAGGGGGAAAAAAAGAAATATTAAAGGTATACAGAGAGACTGTTGTATGCGAAACCCTTGAGATTCACACCAGGAATAAACAAGAAATTTCTTTTACTTTGCGTCTTAACGCAAAGAGTTTTCTAAAGACAGTGACAGTAAGTAAGCTTTAAAATCACGTACCAGAGTCGGCATTAGCAGAGGGGTTGGGGTGGAGGAATATATAGATCTATTGCTCAATAGTAGTGTATTGGCGGCTTCCTGGTCTCATAAGAAGAGATTCAAAATGTCATCATAATAAATTCAAGTTTAGTTCGCTGCCATACCCATGTAGGGCCAAAGTTAAGTATGTGGAGGCGCGAGACAGGATTTTTGTGAAGGCCCCTATATTTTTTTTCAAAGTTTAAATTGAAACAAAATCACTTATAAATAATTATACTTATATCGAAAACCAGAGGTCATAGTTCAGAAGTAAAAAAACAAAGAGTACTTTGTACATTAAATCTCATTTTCTTTCTTAAAAATAGTTAATGTGCATTTTTTAATCAAAAATACGTATATATTTGAATTTGTTGAGGGCAAGGCCCAGGGTTAAAGCACTTCCGTAAATCCTGATTGTCATTTTTTTACAACAAACACGATAGAAGCGGGCATTTCTAAACCAGGATAGTGTTGCCACCCGCAAGATTTAATAAAGTATAGCAGTTTTAAAAATACGAATATTTCCATTGGGGGGGGGGGGGGCTTTCCTGTGGACTCCAGGGGCTGTCTGCCCTCCTTTAAATTCGGCCTTTTAAAATTATATATATACATATACAGAGAGAGAGAGAGAGAGAGAGAGAAACAAAGATTGAGGAGAGAGATAGAGAGAAATTGAAAGGGAGAAATAGAGAGAGCGAATGTTAAAGAGAGAGAGAAAGAGATAGAAATACTATTTCTCGGGTGTTTGACTGTATAAAAACTTTCAACTTCAAATTATTTAAGTTAATTTTATTCCTACTTCTATCACAATGTGTTTTTCCGTATGGTAAGCTAATTCATTTTTGTCCTTTAGGGCTCCATGCAAAAGTGATGGGGAAACAAATATTTATCGTCTAAAACTGATCAAAGTTTCAAGATTGGTGGAAGATTACGTACATAATATTACAATAGAGAAACCTCACACTTTATCTTGCCTCACACCTTGCAGTACTCTGACTTATCTCCTGTTACGAGACATCTCCAAGTTAAAAAAAAAAATTAAAGTAGACTATATTTCCATCTTAATCTACTACGACAAGTGATATGCTTCTATGATAGACTTAATTTTTGCTGCTACCATACATCATTCAGACTTGGCTTTTAAAGAGATTCGTCTACCTTAGGTTTTAACACCTGATAACTATCAGCGTTACTCCAACATCCTATGTGGGAAATTTAAACGCCGCTAGCAAGAAAGAAACATTAAATGTATAAGATAGTAAACCAAAAAAAATATCCGAAACTAAGATCTAAAAAGGTTCAGACAACATTTCTGGACACTGGCGCATGCGCTCACATGATGACTACAATAAACTCAGGAATTTTATTAAATTTATGCCCAGACATCCAATATCAATATAAAAAGGAATCACAATGCTAGAGATAGAGGAGTAGGTATTCTACTTTCTAGCCAGTAAAATATGAAAGAAAATATCTACCATAAACAAATTTATGGCAGTAGAGATAAAATGCTAATTCGATGAAAGCTATATTTACAGCAAACGATATGGAATAACCTCCCCCTCCTCAACAGAGTGATAGACTTCACTGAATGAGCTGTGGGTTAACTGAGGTTCTAAATGTAGGTGTGCCTTCTGTCTGCTCTTGAATATGGTTTGTCTGTCTGTCTGTATCTTTCTCCCTCACTCACACTTTCTTTTCATAAATTCTCGTAAAGATACTATATACAACTCTCTCTCTTTTCTCTCTCTTTCCCTCCCTCCTTCTCTCTCTCTCTCTCTCTCTATATATATATATATATATATATATATATATACATATACACAGATTATACAGAATTAAATTAAGCAAAGGCAACAAATAATAAATAGCATGCTTGTGTTACATTCAGAACGGTTTATTCGTTTAAATCTCAATATATATATAAACGCGATATAACACTCTTGATTTTTTCAATAATCTCTTAATGAATCTTTGGAACTGCCGAACTAATTTACATCAAACTTTTTGCACAGCTGCTAGTTATCTCCTAGGTTCTCACTAGGAAACAGTTTGGATAGATTCGTAATGTAAGCAAGTTAATTCTGGAATAAAAAGCACATTCTCTCTAGTAAACCTTTGTATTTAAATGTCGATGTTAATAGCACAAACTAACTTTCTTCCTTATTACAGCAATTATTCATATCTCGATATTGTAGACACGTTAGATTAAAAGCTGATATATTTCATTCTAAACGTATGAAATAGTTGCTTGAATGCGCATGTGTGTGTGTGTACAGGTTAAAATAAAAATGAAATGCGTGTATGAGCTTTTTTGTTTTTGTTTCAGTGTTGTTGAGGTAAGGGTATGTCACGTGACCAAAGACTAGGATCGTTACCAGGAAGGGGAAAAAAAAAAGGTTCCGGCCTAACCCCAACATAAAGCCGATCAATTATTTCAATATGGAGTTGAGAAGCCGAAAGTCAAATTGTATGTAATAATGGTTTTTTTTTTGGAGGGGGGGGGGGGATTTAAACTAGATTTCACGGGCCAAAAAATGCTTGGGGGGGGGGGGGGGGGAGCTTTATATTGAGGAGCTCTCTAATACTTGTGAAAAAAAATAAAAAAATTTAGAAAAAAAAGGAGGGGGAGGATCTCCCATATAATAGCTTTGAGAACACAATACAAGGGACAGCCGGTGAATAATGTTTACTGTTTCTTTATGCTATATTAGTTGTGAAATAATGTTTTCAGAAATCCCAGCTGTATAATAGTGAATGGCCGCTAGGTCATGAAATATATACTGTGAGATGGCTCATTTTCTTCTTACCTATATTCGGTTTTAACTAGGAAGCAAAAACTCTTTCTTTCACACCAATAGTTTAGGGAAACAAATCGATGGAACCGCGAGTTTCAGAACTAGAAAAAAAAAAAAAAAATTCTCTTGAAAGTTGTTAGAAAATTAAGACAAATTAATACAAACAACAAAAGAAGAACATCCTTAATCAAGGGAGGGAACATCATTATCAGGGGAAGTAAATCTCCAACCTGAATTGAATGTAACCAAATTGCGAATTAATTCTATAAATCATTGTGATCGAATCGTAAATTTCAGGATGAAATCAAGTTTAAGAAGAAAAAAAAAGGGAAATTGAATGGGCTAAACAATTTGTGCTGATTGGGAATGGAATCGATAAGCCAAGCTGAACAAATTGTACAACGCACTGATCAATCACGCCGAACAAATTAGATATCGAACAGAATGGAATAAAAAACGGATTTAACATTAAGTAATGAAGATAGATAAGTTCTTGTAATTGCAAGTTCAATGCCAAAGTATCTAAATTTTAAAGTCTAGTTGTTTTTCATATGAAGTAAATGTCTATGTTTTTCATCTGCTTGTTATCACACTCAATACCAATCAGACTTAGACTTAGACTTAGGTCCTTCCGCGCCGTTCGGCGCATTGAGCAGCAAGCTGTCTCTATAAAGATCTGTCGTTGGCAATGTCTGAAGCCTACTCCCGCTTGGTGTCCACTGTTCTGAAGTCCTCCATGAAGGTGTGTCGCCAAGTAATACGAGGACGTCCCTGTTTGCACTTTCCTCGTATTGGCTTCCATGTTATAGCAACTCTTGGTGTGCGTAATTCATTCGACTCCCAGTTCGGCATAGGATTTCCTTTTTTGAGACCCGATCTGTGTAACTGACTCCCAAAATCCGTCTCAAACATTTTTGTTGAGCCACATTTAGCCTTTTCTCCATTTTGACAGATGGCTTCCGTGTCTCACATGCATATGTTGCAGTTGGGATGACAATTGTGTTGAGAAGGTGTATTTTGTCTCGAGCCCAATGGCTTGGTTTGTCCATGGCTGGTCTAGGCCAATTTGGTCGATTGCTCAAAATTGGGGACTCGCCTGGCAAGGGTCCGCACTGTGGCGTGCCTATTGATTTTAGGGCTCGGGGGCTTGACCTTCTCTGTGGCTCCTGTATTTTGACATTCAACAACATGACATGAGATAATGACGCAATATTTTTCAAATTTCGAACACTCATTAATGGATTTTCACATTTGGACCACCCTCCTCTCTATGTTCTACAGTTTGAGAAGCGCTGCTCTAAGATGATGTAATCCATACTTACACCGGTAGGCCTTTTTGTCTTTGTAGCTCATTTGAAAAAAAAATAGACCCTTTATGGGTAATTGTCTAAGGGGAGATGATACTTTTTTTTTTCTATCTCCTACTTCTCGTGTGGCCTGAGTTATTTACCCCTCGTTCTGCGACATTGCCACCGCATCGGTGAGGAGGCCCGCAGTGAATGTTTTTTAGAAGCGCTATTTCAGTCTGCATAGACTCAGCTTTGTCTCCACATTGTTATGGTGTGTGTGTGTGTGTTATGTAAGCTTATGTGCTTGGATTCTGGATTGGCTGAAAAAAAAATTCTGATGTAGTCATTGGTAAGAGGTTATAAATAGAGATAAACCGTCTGATGAATGGAAGTTGCTGTGAACAACTGAGAGACTAATATTTATGTTTAGTTTAGTTATATTTTGTTTAAACTGTTCTATATATTAACACTACATTTGTGTCTCTACGTACCTTGTACACGGAAGCTGCAAGCTGTATAAACTGTCTATAAAAGTTACGCTCACTTTTGTTTTAAAAGAAGTTAGTTAAAGTTTCATCAAGTTCTCTATTGACAAGAAAACAGTACCCTTAAGCGGCTGCACGGTACAACGGTGTAGTACAACTGTGAAACACATGCAAGAGAAACAAACTGCTAACAATATAGGTACATAGATATAGTTGTCTAATTAAAGCAAAGTCAAAGCTTATATTAGTACCAGTGTACACATTGTTTAAAGGTGAAGCAATAGTAAATGCACTAATTGTGGCATCATGAATTGATAAGACAAACCCTTATCCTACTCTGAATGCTTCATAAAGTCTATGTCTTGATTGTTTAAAATTTTATCTAATGCTTATTCTTTTACCAGGGACCATCGATAAATCCATACCGACAGACCAGCGCGCAAACCGCACGACCAGGCAGCCATCCACTTCACGTTTACTAGCAGCTCACTAAATTTTACCTTCACTACCAACACACTCAAACTTCACGTTCACTAGCAGCTCACTACATTTCACTTTCACTAGCAGCTCACTAAATTTTACTTTCACTACCAACACACTCAAACTTCACGTTCACTAGAAGCTCACTACATTTCACTTTCACTAGCAGCTCACTAAATTTTACTTTCACTAGCAACTCACTCAAACTTCACCATCAAAGAGTCATGTCTTGACTAAAAAAAACTTTACTAAATTGAAAATGAAAGAAAACTACATCTCAAGGATCGTCCCGGATAATCCCTCAGTTGGACGCTGGGAATCTCAGGGATTACAATGGTGTTGGAATGATATCGATTTTCTACCAGATGCACAACAAGGGACTTTTTCAGACGTCATCTTGCAGTCAGTTAAATGATTTGTAACCTCACACAGAATCGAGGCGAGTCTTTAATTTAGAGTTCCTTGTCTTAAGGGGGAGAGACAGTGACTGCGTTCTGTTTAATTGGAATGTTTATAAATAATAAAGGTTTCAACTTACCGCTCTGTGTGAGAGGCCAACAAATACTAAAAACATTTAATCAAATGCACTATATATATATATATGTATATAAATAATAATTTAGTGTGGCCTTTTGACTTTGAATAAGATGGAGTCTTGAAATGACCTATGGTTATGATGGAAACGTTGTCACCCACGTGACCATGCCGTCCCTTCGCCGTGAATTATTACAAACAGATCATGGCCATTTTATAAAAATAGGAATCAGTGAAGTAAATGATTAGCGGGTTATAAAAACAAAAAGGTTAGCTCATTAAAATAGACTGATGCATTGAGTCATCGAGCTTTCTCTCCCTTACAGAAGCTATGTACTTTTGAATACTTGTATTAGACAGAGGGCAGAGAGGATGATAGTCAAAAGGTTAATTCTTGTTTGTGTAAAAGTACTGCTACTATATAGCTAAAAATCCTTATTTTTTTGTATTTCAGATGGATGTATTCAATATAATTGTGCATTTATGTGTATAAAAGCCCCGTGGTAAACATTTTATACTTTATATTGTAATAATTAACTCATACAATACATCCTATGCTTGCAAAGATGGAAGACCAGGAAAAGTTGGATTAATCAAACATATGAAATAGCACTGTTTTCTTGTACAAAAATTTAATCTAATTTTTTTTTTTTTTTTACTTATTCAAACTTTTTCAGTATTTAGACATATAAATATGTATATTTTAGAAAAAAAAAGTATAAATATAAGAAATATATATTTATAAGTATAAAGTATAATATAAGATATATAAGATAAAAAAACTGTTGATCTTTATAACGTTTATGGTAGAGAATGATTTAGATGGAAGTAAACAAAAATCTCTTTCAGACATCAAGAACTATAGGGCATTTGATGTAAAGATCACCTGTTTTCTGTGGACGGCGATTAACTAGGGTGTCATGTGGCCAGCAAAATGACTACCCACCTTTACTTTCCCCAGCTAAAGTCAGGTACACAATATGAGTTGGGTGGACTCTGTGACGTCCTGAAAATCCCGCAATAAAAAATCATAGTCTTTATGGAGATTCGTACCTGGGACCTCTCGGTTCGGAAGCCAAGCACTTTACCATTCAACCACTTCGTTCGCTTGATGAACTTATTGGTTCACATCTAGCCTGTAGTTGTGTTTCTGGATTCAGTATTTAAGTTCTTTTAACATTCTATTAGCACTGTCTGGAGGCCTGGTGGCCGAGTGGTAAAACGCTTAGATCTTTGAGGCGCCTCGGGATCTTTGAGCCGCCTCTGAGACCACTTAGCAATAATGGGTACCAGACATTTAAGGCGGTTGGTCGTTGTGCTGGCCACATGACACCCTCGATAGCCATTTACAGATGACCTTTACATCATCTGCACTAAGGACCGCAAGGTCTAAAAGGGGAACTTCTACTTTTGACTATATTAGCAACTGTCAACTAGTGTACTTGAACACCCAATCACTGTTGAAATGTGCATGTCCAATCTTTCAACATTTACGACAGAATGTATTGCTTGCATCGCTGGTCTCATGTACAAAGTCTATAAATAACTTGAGATGCAACGGAAATGTCCTAAACATTGATACTTACAAAGTTGTTTGTTTCCCTTGTTTTTTTTTAACAATAGTTTTATTGTCTTATAAAAAAAAATCCAATGTCAACAAGACCAATGTGCTTAACAATGCTGTCTGCACATTCAGTAAACGCAAAACAACCTTTTATGTACACATATAAAAGGAATTAAGATTCCGCTCAAAACTAAATGCGCACTCCAAAGGTGTGGAAATGTTGCAAAACGTTTTTATCGTGCCACGCAGGACTCACGGGCCAAGGTTATTTTACATGTTTCAGATGTTGCTTCGGATTCTGAAGATAATTACATCCACAAACTTTCTACACCACAACATGGGGACCTGATCTTCAAGACTACATAACGACAGTCCAGAGCGAATACCACACGACGACCAGAAATTCTCTACTGCAGTTTGTTCTGTCATGGACTTACAAACTTCACCTCGCAACTAAAAGCTAAAACTAGATCGCCTTAAAACAAACGAAAAAAAAGATATCGCGTTTTTTTGTTGTTGTTTTTTTTATGTTGCCATTACTGGACCCAAGAGTAATAAAGGCTTCCATTAGCAGCAGTTTCAAACTGGGGATTTCAGTGTAACGGTATCTGGGTCATCATGGTCATGTCTTACTCAGGACACAGTGACATATCTTACGGTTACAATTTTAAAACTAACAAAATAAAGAAAAATAAATAAAAAAAAACAAACAAAGCTTAATAATGGAAAGAACTGTACAATTACTGTCGCCTATCTCAATACTGCAAAACGTATCTCCGTTTTCTATTAAAATTATATAATGCAAAATACATTAATTATTACTAATCAACTAACGCATTGTTTGTTTGTTTTTTCATTGACCCATCTATTGTCGTCGTTAATGGATAACTGTGTAAAGTTTCAACTGGTTCCGAGAATGGGAAGTGGGAGAAATAACGTGTCCAAGATTCGTACGAGACAGACAGACAGACAGTGACTTGACATAGACTTTGTACAAAAAATAAATACTTTTTACTTCTCTTTTAGCATTTAGAAATAAAGATGGCCAACCACGTTTTCTGTAATCTAAGGGCGATCATTCTAAGCTTTTGTAATCGTTTCGCTACAAACAAATTAAAAGTAAACATTAAAAAATATATATATATAAGATTGAAATGACAGAAATAGATTTGACATGACATTATACAAAATAATAATAATAATGGAACGGAAACATGTTAAAATCTTTGGCTTTTACAAATAAAGAATTTTAAAAACATTTTTTTTTCAAGGAGTTAAACAAAAAAAAAGGGAGAAGACACTTGTCTATCTGACGCTAGTTAAGTTTAGCAGCTACATCCGGGCATTAATTATGCCATTTCTCCAACGCCCCGCAGAGGTGACGTCTGCCTAATGGCCAGATCGATAGCAGACAATCATTTCATTCAGCGGAGCTGACCGACGCCCTCCTCTTCCCCCCCCCCCTCCCCATTTTTGCTTTTGCGCCGCCATCGCCTCCGTACACATTGCCTCCCCCCCTTTCTTTCTTTTTCTTTGGTCTGTCCCTCCTTCCTTCTTACTTTCCACAACAGCAGTTGAAACAATCTTATTTTACACTCCTTCTCCAAAGCGCCCTTTTCGAAACGCCATTGTTTTGTTGTGGTTGTGGTTGTTGTTCGTATTGCAGATCTTATACATGATGTTGAACAGAAGTAACAGAGGCACTTTAAGATAAGGTTCATATTTAATAAGCTCAGATTTAAACATCTTAACAAAAAAAACTGTAAGCATAAAATGACAAAAGAAATTGGCCACAAAGAAGCTTTGTCACATGTACCATTATTTCGCTAACAAATTATAGCATCATAATTAATGAAGCGTTTGGCCTTCAAGCCGAATGGTCATGAGTTAGAACCCAGCTAGTACTGGGATTCGACTGGGATTTGGAACATTGGAAGTTTCAATGATGACAATTTTTTTTTTACAGTATCTTTACGTGACAAACTTGTTGAGAACCGTTGGTCATAATAAGAATTAAGAAACATGGACAAGTACAAAAGATATCATATATATATCTATATTCTGAACCTAACTAAAAGGGAATAATAATACACTCTGGTATTCGGTGGCACACTGAACGCTTTAGTTACACTTTATTAATAATGTATGTAAAACCTGTTTGAATTTCAGTGATGTTTGTTCATAAATAAATAGCGTATCTGTAACAAAATCTTGTTTGCACAAAGACAATGTGGCGAAAAAAAATTAATTGTAATCTTATCCCGTTGTGAGTCCGACCTTGACACTGACCTCTCCTGATCAGATTATTTCACTCTTTCTAGCTCCCAGATGTCCAGACGATGTCCTTTCTATGGCTTACCGGGTCTTTGTCTTAAAACACTATATAGTACTGAATGGACACCAAAGCTAGGGTATACTTGGTGTTCAGATTTGGCTTTCATGAAAAGTCGAGTTAGTGGCAGCACCAAGAGGGTTTTTGTTGTTGTAACTCCAAACAGTACAGCAATACAAACACAGAGGATGTAGTCGTATGAAATTAATAATGTTGAACTTTGAATAAACCTAAACACGGACTTGTTTTTAAAACAAACTGGAATTTAATTTTTCATTTATAACTAGACGTTGTTAGGAGATGATATAGGAATTCGGCGCGATATCGTGTTTGTTTCATTACAGTGTTCAGGTTTTGGCTTGGTGACAGTGGCGTGGCTATTGGGAAACATGACTAGAATATGAGGGGTAACGAATGTAAACACAGAATACTTTGGACAACTCATGGAGAGAGGCAGGTTCTTACTTCTCTGAGGACGTACATATTTCATAGTTGTGACCTATAACCCTTCCCTTCGTTACGTAGTAAAAGTATTGTTCGACCTTGTTCATTGGTGTCGAGTATCCTTCCATTGTTGGCCTATCGCCTGCGTTAGTTGGTTATTAGAGTGTTACCACTGTTTGGACTTACCTACGCAAGACATAGCGCCGAGGTGCCAAACCATATAGATTGAACTTGAAATGAGATGTAAGTAGGAACAAGAGAAACAATTACAAACAAGACACAAATACAAATGTTCTATACTTCTCTCGTCTCATGAAAAATAAAAATAAAAAAAAACAATTTCCTCTATCCAGCCCGTGACTTAAATTAACATGAATTATGACAGTCCATCTTGTGGTTTTATCAGAAACTCTCCAGCCAAAAACAACTGTTCCCATTTCCTCGTCGTTACCTAGGCAACACATGCATGCCCTCCACAACAAAGTTTTTTCGTAAATTAATAAAAATAAATAGGATTTACATTAGTTATAAGCAGCCACCTCCTACATTATAATATGTTTCTTGTGTTATAATAAGGTCACACCTTAGCTATAAACAGGTTGTTTCTTAGTTATAAGCAGTTGGCTCTTTCGTTGCAAGCAGTTTATTTCTTTACTATAAATTATAAAAAGTCCTGCTATGGTTATTAATATGAAGGTTAAATTTGGTGTACACATGAATAAGTTAGTGTTTTGATTATATATCCTTCATTAAATATATTCATTGTGGAGCTCAATGCTGAAATCTCACTACCAACAAATATGTAACATCAGGTTAACAATAAAAATATTTTAAAACCCTTTTTTAAAAAACAGAAAAACAGTCAAGTAAGGGGAAGAATTCCTCTCTTAAAACTATTTCTCTCAATAATGTAGGAGTCTTTTCCCTTATTCGATATCAAGCAAATAACGTGAACAATTATCTAAGGGGACAAAAGCCCAGATATTTAGCCAGATCTATGAATACAGAAGGACTATTTTCTATTGTTGGTACTACACAAAATAATTAACTACCAGTAATAAATTCACTGTTGGTCATATTGATCCGAGATTGGGTATGGGAGAACTTTTTACCAGACATTGTGAGTTAATATAAGTTTTGTAAAACCTTTAACCAGAATGTACGAGGTTTATTTTCCAATATCTATTGTGTAAGAGTGACTCTGGTTCTCAGCGTACCTAATAATCCTATTCATAGCACTAGCTCATTAGTGCATATTCAGAAAGCTAATTGGTTTGTTTCGCGGTACTGTACACCTTGAATAACGGTTCAGGGGATAAACCAAGCTTCAAAAAACTACCTGACATCAAATGAAGCTAAAAAAATAATTGGTTATTTTGGCTACAATACATGACCTAGCTAGCAGCAACATAAGCGAGAGACATCCAACTTTTCAAGGACGTACATAGGGAATGGTCACGTAATAAGGGCGCATTCATCATCATTATTCCCTTGACTTCCGTCGTTGGGATGCTGTGACAGTTCGCGCAACCTAATCCTTCCACTCTTCCCAGTTAGAAGCTGTCCTTGGGAGAATATCAAGATGCATTATTTGTCACTAATAACACCGGAAGCTGTTTTGGGATACTATATTTCTGGAACACAATCAAATATTGCAAAAAAAACTAAGAAAGAGGGTTAAAGGGAGTTACAAGCGTCTAAAGGCAATGATTCTCGCCCATTTCAATTGTGTTTTCAATATGCTTCTCCTAGGGCAGTATAATATTTATACCTGTTGTAGAACTGATTCCTCAGCGTTAATTGAAATTTACAACTTTTTGTAATATCACCATACGTCTCTGTTGGCTGCATATATTCTTTCAATGTATTTACTCATAAATTATGATTAAATTTGAGCCTATTTTTCTGCTATCCAGGTTGGTACCTTTAAGATAGAAGTTTTTTCTAGACCAGAGAGTGTTTTCCCTTACTGTTTCTCAAAAGGACTCTAATTATTCTAGATCTTTAGTATCACGTGATCTAGATCTAGAATCACAACGACAAGAAAACCGGTCATTATATTAGCGTTTAAAGAAGACCACATTTGTGCTGATAAATGTTGACAATAGTATGGTCCGGTTAGCAATTTTTACAAGCGCGACATTTTCAGAAGACTACAGAAACCGACATAACCAACAGACTAAAAGCACAAACACAACTTATAGACTACAAGCACCAACATAACGTATAGACTACAAGCACCAACATAACTTATAGACTACAAGCACAAACATAACTTATAGACTACAAGCACAAACATAACTTATAGACTACAAGCACAAACATAACGTATAGACTACAAGCACCAACATAACTTATAGACTACAAGCACCAACATAACTTATAGACTACAAGCACAAACATAACTTATAGACTACAATCACCAACATAACTTATAGACTACAAGCACCAACATAACTTATAAACTACAAGTAACAACACAAGCAAAATATTTTTTAAATATTTAAAAAACAAACAAAACAAAGCTTATTTAAGGTTAAAAAGTTAAAAGTTTCAACTTGATCCGAGAATGGATGTGGATGAAATAACGTGTTCAATTACCTAAGGGGGCGAAACCCAACCTTTTTAGCTAGAATACTAAAGGGTAATTTCCTTTGTTAGTATAAAAAAATAATGACCAGTAATTAATTGATTAGTTAGTTGATTTTTAAAAATTAATTCATGTTTGGTCTATGCGAATGAATTATTGTGCACAGATTCTACTTGCTACAGGAATGAGAGTAGGATAGATAACGTGTGTTAACATTTTTACCAGGCAGACAGACAAACAGATAGAGTGGGTTGATGTAAGCCGCAATCATCTATATTACTGACAGTAGGTAGCAAAACTACCAAAAACACTGGAAATACTAACGTTCGACTATAAAAACCGACATAACCAATAAAGTACTAAAAAGACAAAATAATCAGCAGGCTACAAACACAATCATAACCAAGAGACTACAAACACCGACATAACCAAGAGACTACAAACACCGACATAACCAAGAGACTACAAACACCGACATAACCAAGAGACTACAAACACCGACATAACCAAGAGACTACAAACACCGACATAACCAAGAGACTACAAACACCGACGTAACCAAGAGACTACAAACACCGACATAACCAAGAGACTACAAACACCGACATAACCAAGAGACTACAAACACCGACATAACCAACAAACAACAAACCCTACTTTAACAAGCCACGTCATTCAAAGAATGTTGAAAACAAAAACATTGCTAAAAAAAAACAACAAGTAATAAAATAAAAAGTACTCATGTCCTACATTCTACTTAGATCAATAATTCATTACCGGTTTGAAGAGTTCAATTTGATAAAGCAGCCTTTAAATTTGTTCAAAGTATTTAATACAGCATCAAAACTAATAACTAGTTGTTTTCATCTGTCATTATTTTGTGTTCAATCCTCATTGGAGGGTCGTTTGGGCACATACGATATATACATACGATATATACTTACGATACATACATACGATATATACATACGATACATATTTACGATACATACCTACGATACATACCTACGATATATACATACGATACATACCTACGATACATACCTACGATATATACATACGATACATACCTACGATACATACCTACGATATATACATACGATAATTACATACGATACATACATACGATACATACCTACGATACATACCTACGATATATACATAATATACATACCTACGATACGTACCTACGATATATACATACGATAATTACATACGATACATACATATGATACATACTTACGATACATACTTACGATACATACTTATGATACATACATACGATACATACTTACGATACATACTTACGATACATACTTACGATACATACATACGATACATACTTACGATACATACTAACGATACATACTTACGATTTATACTTACGATACATACTTACGATATATACTTACGATACATACATACGATACATACATATGATACATACTTACGATACATACTTACGATACATACTTACGATACATACAAACGATACATACTTACGATACATACATATGATACATACTTACGATACATACTTACGATACATACTTACGATACATACTTACGATACATACTTACGATACATACATACGATACATACTTACGATACATACATACGATACATACTTACGATACATACATACGATACATACTTACGATACATACATACAAAGTTATTCAAAGTTTCACGGTCCATTTCTGTTTTGTTTGACATTATTCTAATGTTCGTTAAGAACTGAAGTTTATTACATCCTAGCCTAAGCCTACTGCAGGATAACGGGTTCGAACCCAGGCCATCGAGACAACAGCCCAAAGCGCATACCACACTACCAGGGAGCCTTTTCTGTTAGAAGGAAGTCTGGAAAGATGAGCGAGTGTATTCTTCTTTTATTGCTGTTTCCATCTCGCTTTGTGGCCTAAATTGTATTCGTACTATTCTCACAAGTCCCTTCATTAATACACTTCGAAAACATTAATTGTTGGTGGATTTTATCTGAGAGCATTACTGCTTAACTTTTTTTCTTCTAAATACTTGCTTAGCAGACGATGTTATTTAGTAATAACTTTTTGTATGTCTTTAAACATATTCACTACCCAACTAAAAATTTGCATACAATTAATATAAATAAATACATTTTTAAAAAGTCGTATATGTATGATGACTTCAACTCATGCATTACCTATATACAATTACTTTTTCTCCGTTCTATTTTTCTATTTCTCATTTTAAAACTTGAAAATGTACATCCATGTAGTCATTGAAAAAGAATCTGAAACAGAGACATGTATTCCGAGTCTGTTAACCACGCACTTAGAGATAGTACATCATTGTCTATTGATTGTTTATACTTTAAAAAAAAATTAATTTAACATTGCTGAACGAAATTAGGTCATAGATTTTAACATATTGATATCTTTGACTAGGATGAAAAAAAAACCTGACAGATTAGAAGTTGATATACATGTCTTGTAAAGTAACTGAAAGGTTAGACTGTTATAGATCAGAAGGAAATAGTTTTGTGATGAGCTTGTTTTATCACATTGATTCCTTTGTGCGTGTGTGTGTGATGTGGCGCCAGTGTGAGTTCTGTGGTGGCTGAGTGTTTAATTTTTTCTGTGTGGCTGTGATGTGGTAGCTATATATGTGTGATGAGGTTTGTATGTGTGGGATGTGGTGTCTGTTTGTGTGACATGCTAGCCATGGCGAGAGTAATAAAGATAATTATCTTAGAATGTTTTTTTTTTCTTTTAATGTTACAATATAAAATGTTGAATGTACTCTAACCATCATGTTGTGGTTTTCCTATCTTAAAAATCTATCCCAGGGATTCTCAACCTGTGGATCGTAACACCTTTAGGGGATCGAATGACAAATTGCCAGGGGTCGCCTAAGATCCCAGGAAATGTGGAATTTTTGTCTATTCATCATTGAAAGTTTTGTTTTGTCCATTCTAACGTGGTGTAACAAGCAGATCTGAACACTACTTGGTTTTCTAAATATTTCAGATTCCGTTCTGTTTGAGATTGTGTTGCGTCTTCTTCTTCCATTTGCGGCCAAGATTTTCCAGCTTGTTAGTTATTAAGTCCAAATTCAGAAATAGACTTAATGCAGAAGGTGACATTTATTGTGTTACTGAATTCCTGATCTGGTGGAACTCTAAACAAGCTCAACCTTCGCACTACCAGCGGCGTGTCTGTAATTACTGTCCAAACACTATTTCTGTAACAATGTAGTTTACTGTATCAAAGATTGTTCTCCATACTTCGCTATGTTTATCAAATTGTCACTTAAGTATGCAACATGTAGGCCTATATTGTGAATACGCAATAGAAAAGTAAATAAATGCAAGTCTAAATAATAACCCTTTTTATTTAGGACAAATTTATTTATCTGTAAACGAAAACAAAATTTACGAATTGGGTCACCGCCTAGTGGGAAATAATATTAGGGGGTCGAGTAACTAAAAAGGTTGAGAACCCCTGAACTATCCTGAAAAAAAAAAAAACTGTAATGAAATGAGCACATTAATATTATATCGTTTGAACATAAAGATTACGCTTATAAAACTATATGTTTTTAAAACACACACACACAGACACACACACACACATATATATATGACAATTTAACATGCATTAAACAAAATAATAAAAAAAAAAAAAGCTTTAATTCAAGCTAATTTTATTCTAAAATCCATATAATACTAGAGTGCAAGTACTTTACGACATTAAACAAAAAATAAAAAAAACGTAAAAATTAGTTTCTTTTTCAAAGTGAAATATGAGCAAACTCTCAGGCTATACCCAGAGCATAAGTCTGGTCCATATTTACTGTAAGTTTTATAACGCTTTGCACAGCACGGAAATTGTGAATTTTGTTTTGACAAACATAACTTCTGTTTAATTGGCTGACCACTAATGCTTGATTATAGAAATCCCTTTCACTTAGACGTCATAGAGCAGCAATAATCATTAACTTATGACAAGGGCCAGCCTTAGGCCACTGCAACCTATGCGGCCGTAGTGGGTCCGCACATTCATAAGCCCCGTTTTAAGTCAAGGTGTAAATTATTACATTAAACCATTATAACTTATGACAGTTTCCCGTGACCTCCTGATTTTTCCAGTTCCTGGAAATCTCTTGAAATTGCAAACTATACGAAAAAGTATTTGAAATCTCCTGAAAACTCATAAAAATGGAATTAAAAACACCACAAAATGATAAACGCCAATCCTACGCGAGATAAAAAAAAACAACAAAAAATAAACAAAAAATCATTGTCAGCTTTCATTTAATACAAAATGTAAAGCAAACACGAATTAATTTTCAAAGACAAAATCTTAATTTTCACTTATTATCCTTATCACTCCCACGACTGGGTCGAGCGCTATCCATTTCGCATAGGGCCCCGCAATTGTTAAGGCCGGCCCTGCTTGTGTAACTTTCTTTCATATAGAACATACAGACACATAATGAATACCATTGGGCGCTTGGTTAAGGTTATTCAGAGAACTGTGGAATGTGTGCCCGAGAAGCGAAGTACGCTTGAGCTTGACTACCTGTCAAGGGGGTTTGAGGTTCGAGTTGTGTTTACTGTGCGCCTAAAGGCAGCACGGAAAACCTTCTCCCAGATTCTCCCTTCTCCTTCCCCCTACTCGTCCACAAAACGAGATTACACCGAAGCGCGCTGAGCCTGGTATAAGCAATATTAAAGCTCTACTAAAACAAAAAGTGAAGATTTAACCGATACTGTTCGAACACTGGTCACCATTAGGTGGCCTTCACCTTCGTCAGCAGACGGTAAGTACATCATTGAACAACAGGAGACAGTTGATGTGCAAAAACAAGAGAGAGACAACAACAACTTTACAATCAAGTCAACATCCCCACCACTCCCTCTCCTCTATGTAAAAAGAACTACAAAGTGAAGAATGAATCTCAAAAGACCTCGCTGCAGACATAGTGAAACGAATCGTGCAGCTTTCTGTATCCCATGAAAGAAAGACGACTCAATATATCAAGTCAGACAGACAGCCATTTTCTATAGGAAGATCACGAGTTCATCAAATTTTCCTTGACACTCAAGGTGAAAGGTCATGTCTGATGTCTTTTTTGGGCTCCTTCAAGTGGGAGCTGAGGGTGTTTGGCGAGGTTGTTGGGGCTTGGGGCGGGAGAGAGGGGTGGAGGGGGCCTCATCAGGTTGGAAGTGCTCTTGACACTTGTTTGACTTAAAGAAATATTTTTGTAAGGACCTTAGATTCTATCTCCTGATTGAAACTGACTGATTTATTCAGATATTGAAAGGCCCTTGTTTTTTTCATTTTAAATTTTTACTGAATTATTCAGAGTTCATATTGAACGAAATATTATCACCCCAAGTCGAGTTTTTAAAATGTTTCCTATCAGGACTAGTGAAACTAAGCCCAACATACGTTTGTGAACAATTATATACGAGGGTGTTATGTGTCCATCAAAATGGTAGCCAGCTTTGACTGTCCATAATAAACACACGAACTCTTTAGACTGATATCAACTTTTAAAAAGGCCTACAACTGGGGGCGAATTGAGTGTTGAAATCGGCCCAGGCATTACCACGTCATCCTGGCCCACAAGTAGCACTCGCTATAATATGTATAATTAGAACTTGTCTTCATACGATAGTATTGCGTTCTAAAAGTAAGCAAAAAGATCTTTTAAAGAAGCCGAAGCGAGATCGAGTCGCGAAATAAAATACATATTATAAGATCGTTTTTACATTTATTTAAAGTGGCCTATTAGACGGCAGCCTTTGCGGCGCTTTGGGTGCTGGCACACCGGAAATTAGTCAGAATGCTCATAGGACCAGTCCGCTCTTACTTACAATGTAAAATAATATGTGTATGTCGATAAACTATCAACAATGTTCAATGACGTATATTTATGTAATCAGAGATATAGAATCAAGGTCGCTGGATATATAACTTAACATAATGTATCCAAAACGTTGATTTTCATATACGTGGGTGACAAAAAAGAATTGCATTGTCTTTATTGGCTTCAACCTGACCAAGGGTAATGTTAGCTAGGACTTATGTTTCGCCTCTGTCATAACACAGACATTTGAGAGCTCGTTTTATTTGAAGTTTTAGACGTTAAAACAAATGATCACTTAGTGTCACAAGAGGAGTGGCCCTTGACTGTTTTAACAGTAAAAAAATGAGCAAGAATGACGTCATTAAAGTGTGTGTTCTATTCGTTCTAGTAAGACTAAAATTTCAGGATCACCTTCACCTTTAACTATCTCTTAGTCTGTTGGACCGTTGGTGCACCACGCAAGATTTGTCGACCATCCTTCTCCATTTCATGGCAGGCCCGTCCATTCTTTTATGTTGTTTTCCCATCGCGTTCTCTGTCTGCCTCTTGTTCTTTTCCTGGTACTGTTCCCTGAAGGAAGGTCTTTGCAAGCCCCGAAGACCTTGTAACGTGGCCAGAGAGAGAGAGAGAGAGATGGGGAGGGAGAGGGAGAGAAAGAGGGAGGAGAGAGGGAGAGAGAGAGGGAGAGAGAGGGGGGAGAGAGTGGGGGAGGGAGAGAGAGAGAGGGAGGGAGAGAGAGAGGGAGGGAGAGAGAGAGGGAGAGAGAGAGGGAGAGGGTAGGAAAGGGAGAGGGAGGGAGAGAGAGAGGGAGGGAGAGAGAGAGAGAGAGAGGGAGAGAGAGAGGGAGGGAGAGAGAGAGGGAGGGAGGGAGAGAGGGAGGGAAAGAGAGAGGGAGGGAGAGAGAGAGGGAGAGAGAGGGTGAGAGAGGGAGAGAGAGGGTGAGAGAGGGAGAGAGAGGGGGGAGAGAGGGAGGGAGAGAGAGAGAGAGGGAAGGAGGGAGAGAGAGAGAGGGAGGGAGGGAGAGAGAGAGAGAGAGAGAGAGAGGGAGGGAGAGAGAGAGAGGGAGAGAGAGAGGGAGGGAGGGAGAGAGAGAGAGAGAGGGAGAGAGAGACAGGGAGGGAGAGAGAGAGAGGGAGGGAGGGAGAGAGAGAGAGAGGGAGAGAGAGAGTGGGAGGGAGAGGGAGAGAGAGAGGGAGAGAGAGAGTGAGTGAGAGAGAGGGAGGGAGAGGGAGAGAGAGAGGGAGGGAGGGAGAGAGAGAGAAAGAGAGTGAGAGAGAGCTAGCCTATTACGTTTTAAAACATTTTCTCTTCCACTTCCCATTCACGAAACACGTTAAAATTTTGTATTTTTTATTTATAGTCGATAACAATGCACAAATCAATCCGATAAATAAGCAATCAGTTAATCATGTTTTACTAATTAACTAGTTTTGTTTTCTATAGCAGAAAGGGAGATAAACCCAGAAAATTTAAGATAAATGTAGTAATTAGCGGTTCCTTCGTTTAGATAAGCTTTGTTTTTAAAAGTTTTTCTGTTTCTATTGCTTGTCAATATTGTCGAAATTAATGTGTTCCACGCTATTTTTTTTTATAGGAATGGCTCATAAATCGAAATTTTAAAATTGATTTTGAAAAGCTTAAAGCTTCTTGCACACAACGTTGTACATTAAATGCAAAATGAAAAATAGCAAGAATAACAATAGCATTATGCACGTATATCTTCCCTGGAAGTCGACGATCGCCGTCGGAGCACAAGACTACCAGGCATGCGTGACGTAATGTATGCTTTCATTGCTTTCACACAAGTTGCCTGTCCATTGTACGGCCATGAGAGGTGCATATTTTACTAAGTAGTAGATAGTTTATGATTTATTTTTTTAACAACATTCACAAAAACAACAACAAATACAAGAATTAAAAATACAAAATTTAGAAACGACTCGATCTATGTGACAACCACGTCACGGAAAAAAAAAAGTCACCCATTAGTTTCATGTACGGTCAAAACTGTGTAGCGTGCAAGCAGCCTTAACATGTTTTTACAATAAAGAATGAAACCTGTGATGTATCATATTTGACCCGTGGCTGGAAATCTGTGATAAAGCATGCTTTGACCTGTGGCTGGAAATCTAGTCAAGGTCTAGAAGACATACTGTGTAAGTGATTGATCAAGATAAGTTGGGATGGAGAGAGATGAACGACTGTTCAGAGTTCAGAAAGATTACACCAAGTTTTTATGTTTTCTTTTATAGGCGCCGCGGGAGATCAAAGTCTTTCATGATGATCAGAAGCGTACGCGTGTATGTCTATGTGATTATTTATGTGTGTATTTTTATGTGTGTGTGTGTGTGTCTATGTGATTATTTGTGTGTGTGTCTTTGAGTGTGTGTGTATGTGTCTATGTGATTATTTATGTGTGTAGCTTTGTGTATGTGTGTGCTTGTATTAGTGGAAATAATTTAATTTTAGCAAAAAATCAGGCAGACGATCAAACAAGACTCATTTAGAAGTACAACCATAACAAAAAAAAATCAGGACTTGAGCTTAATGTTATAACTAGAGGGCCACAATTTAATAATATAACTTGAGGGCCACAGTTTAATGATATAACGAGAGGGCCACAGTTTAATGATCTAACTAAAGGCCACAATTTAATGATATAACTAGAGGGCCACAGTTTAATGATATAACTAGAGAGCCACAGTTTAATGATGGATGTTTATCCGGACGCCAGTTAATAAGAACGATAAATATCCGGACTGCCTTTTTTATGCCTGTTTTTGTTTTTACTTTATCTAAGTGGTCTTACTGTTGTGCAGCGAAAGATCAGCCGATTATTGCTTTCAATGAATAATGGGAGGCTACTACGTCTAATACATTTGTTCCGCTGTCTATTGTACTTGAATGTTATATTTACATACGGCGTGATACCCCCCATAGGAATGTTCTTTAGAATGTTGGTGAAATGGACCGTTTATAACATGCCGCATTCACTTCTCCGCGTGATCGATGATCACAACAGCTCCTGTTCTCTGTTAATCCGGATAATAGGCAATAACTTGACGATATATCTTGAGGGCAGTTGCGTCACTAGGGGGGGTGTGCAATAGGTGCGGTCCGCACTTGGTGACATTCAATTGAGGGTCACACCCAAGTGGGAAAATATATCTCTAGATATAAAATCAAACATGCCTATATATATATTGTTATAAACCTGGTGGTGGCACAGATGGGGGTAGTGGTGTGGGTGTAGTCAGCCGACGCAAAACGCCCCAGGCCAGCGCTAGACGAGCGGTCAACCGTGACGAGCTACGACGGTCAGCCGAGTCGAGTGTCAACAGGACGGTTCGAGAAGAATCGCCGTCGTGAACAGAGCTCAGGAGCGTCACGAGAGTTGTAGTCATCTGACCACCTAGAAACGTCGAGCGGCGTTCTGTCCGGTTCGAGAAGGCCAGTAGGGACCCTATATAAGACCGGAGGTGTCGCAGTCAAGACGGTGGAGAAAAGGGGCTCAATACAGCGAGGTTCACGAGAGAAGGTTCACGACAGGGGCTCAGAACACGGTCAACTACAGCACAGTTCAACGGTGTGGTTCTGTACGGAGCATTACGACGGTTCAGTGCGGAGTACTGTCAAGTACAGTTGAGACGACTGGCGTCTTGATCTTGGTCTGCGATCGAGTCCGACACAACGAGCCTAGTGTGTGAAGTCAGTCCTGAACTGTTAAACCCAGTGCAAGCCCGAACGAGACGGAGAGGCCAGTGCAAGAGTTGATACGGCGGTACAGTGTTATCGGAGAGATATTTGTACAGTCTTGTGTTACGTGCTGCCAATTGTACAGTATTGGCTCAGATCTATTCAACTATTAAAGTTTTACGTTACTTTGAAGCCCTGAGTTGTCAAGCTCTTTAAGTTGGTGGTGTATGGTGCAGTTTGCAGAGAGCCTGGATAGTGAGATTAGTAACAATATATATATATATATATATATATATATATATATATATATATATATATATATATATATATATATATATATATATATATATATTGTTACAAATGAACAGTGATAGGTAGAGGTCAACGTATGACCCCGGCGAGATGACACAGCAGCGAGTGTTCTCTGGAATCTACGCGTATAAACAAAGACAGGATGTGACGTGTCCTCACGTGTTGTTCCAGGGGACAAACAGATCTAAGAAGGGGGCAGTTACTAATGAACAGTCACAGATAGAGGTCAGTACGTGTGACACCGGCTTGATGACACTGCAGCAGGTGTTCTCTGGAATCTACATGTAAAAACAAAGACAGGATGTGACGTTTCCTCACTTGTTGTTCCAGAAGATACTAGCAGTGTTTGTGCAACTTTGGAGGAGCGATTAGGGACTCTATATAAGCCAGAGATATAATGTGAAAGTCAGTCGTGAGTGAGCCGTCACAGACGATACAGACGATGCAAGACGTGGGCGGCTCTAGTGGAAGAGAAATGTGTACGACTCGATGCAAGTTAACTAGGATAGAGTTAACTGGAAAGGACTACTGTCGTTAAAGTCTATACAGCGAACTACAGTGGACTTGAGCCGTTACAGTCGATACAGTCGATGTAAGACGTGTGCGGCTCTGATTCGGTAGACTTGAGTACGACTTGGTTCAGCTTGGGGAGACCTGGAGCGACACTGAGAAGTGTGTCGTTGGTCTGTTCTGTGGAATACGGCTCGATGCAAGTTGAGAAGAGATGAATTGCAACGAAGTATAGCTAACTGTAAACTGACAGATATTGTATAGTCTTCTACGCTACATGTTACAGTAACGAATTGTTAGAGTTAATAGTCATAAAGTTATATGAAACTGAAAGTTGAGTCGTCAAGTTCTTTGCAGTGTTTTTATTTGTGTGCCTACTAGTACATTTAACCAGAAGATTCAGAAATACGTAACAATATATATATATATATATATATATATATATATATATATATATATATATGTTTAGGCCTTATTATATTGTTTTTGTTGTTGGTACATATTTCGAGACGTTACGTGCTTACAAAGATGATGCAAAGGTCTTTCTTTTAAAAACAAAAAAAAATGAATTGTAGTTGTAGTTATTTTATATTTTAGTATTAATCAGGTCAAAATGACATTATTACCAAATTCTAGGAGATTAAGTTATTAATAAAAGGGACAACGTTTGATCTTCGAAGCAGAAACTGTCTACCTTAGCAACAAGTCGATTCAAAAATTATTCTTATGAAAACATTTTAATGCCTCTTCACCAACGCGATTCTATAGTCTTTCTCATTGTTATGGCAGGTCAGTCCCGTTTCTACCGACTGACGTAATAGACGTACTGTTGATGTAGTTGATGACGGAACAGGCCCGCTACAAGACGCCTTGCCAAACACGAGGATGATCTTAGGACAACAACTCATTACAATGATCTACTGCAGATTTTCTTAAGTTGTTTGGGGGCACCCCATGGACGGAAGAGGACGTCTTGAGCAATGGGGAGGGGCGTTCGAAACAATATCGATCCCAAACTTTTTGAAGAAGACATTTGAAAAAACTTCCTCCGCTTACGCGATTCTTCTCGAATGGTCAGAATGATCAAATTCTCTCAGGTTTTTAACATCGTAAGGTTGGTTACCTGTGTATGACACAAACTAAAAAGGCATTAAGGCTTCTTACTTAACGTAACGTTGATCTTAACTTGTCCCACTCCGTTGTACTTTAACATTGACATGAGCTCTTCTTACTACGGGAATAAAAATGCGTTGAAGACGCCAGAGAAAAAAAATTATAAGGCTCAGAATGCAAGGAATTGCTTGGCAGAGCTAACGGCTTGCCGAATTTAGAGGACACCTGATACCTCTCTAATAATATCATCATCATCATCACCATCAAGCTCCATTTGAGTGAGGACTTAAGAAGCTTAAATCCTCTCTTGCAAAAGCTCTGGACAGAAGCCCTGCTGTTTTGAGTAGTCTCTAATACTATCTCCAGAAAGAGCTTATACACAAGACCCTTTAAAGCTACTACATAATTCGCAACTTCAGGAATCTTAGATAAAATAATATGGCGCTAGTTGAAAAGTAAAATATACATTTCAATATTTTATAGTGATATTTGATATGGCCGCTTCCTATTGCAAAAGAGAAAAATAATTACTCATCAAAAGATATTTTGACCCATAGATAGGCTACGTCTTATGCAACTTAAATAATCAATATTTTCAATGTGACTTTTTTTTGTTTGTTAATTGACATCGGACACAATAACTTTATAATCCCACTTCCGCATCTGCGTGTCCACACCCTGCCCCCAATGCGTTATCTGCCCTTTTGCATCGGGACGGCTACACGATTTCCCTTGTTTAAATGACGTCACATCCACCGTGTTTATTTATAGCCCCGATTTTCGCTGAGCTTTTCTTTCCGCCTACTTTCAAATCTTTCTTCCGTCCCCCTCCAAACCCCCCTCCCCTCCACCAGTCCCGTCTCTCGACCCGCGAATGTGAATAGACAGGGGCTTTCTATCAAGGTTTATGTTTACGACCGTCTCTCATTCATCCCAGGGACAGGTTTGTTTTATTTTCATTTGATTAAGGCACCCATTCATTGGGTGCATCCATTTATTTATCTATTTATGAATATTTTTTTGTGTCCCAGGGACGTCCACGCTTGTCGTCTTCTTTTTAGTCAATGCAATGTAATTAATCCTGGAGATAGATTCGCGCCAGCCAAGACTATATTATTTATTGCCTTTTTTTGTGTTTTACCTTACAAAAGAATTATATATATATATATATCTACCTATTTATCTATCTATCTATTTATCTATCTATCTATCTATCTATCTATCTATCTATCTATCTATCTATCTATCTATCTATCTATCTATCTATATATATATATATATATTGTGTAGCCTCAAAACCATATATATATCGCTGAGTCTCAATCTCTTTGATCAGTGCCCCACTAGCTGACGTGAATGGTTAATGAAAGGTGCGCGAATATAGCACTATCTTTCAACGACAATAAAAATATTTATTGTATTCAAATTGTACGTCTGAATTCATAGGTTAACAACGACATAATGTCCATGACTAGCATAAAGATGAAGATAAAGTATTTACTTTAAAGAAGCACCTCTCATAATGATAAAGAGAGAGACGCCAGGACCATCAAATTTTCTTCAAGAGGTGACCCAGTTGACGCCTTTTGCGTAAAAGAAATTCCCGATACGATAAGTGTCGTTGAAAACAAGAAACGTCCTATGACGATCAAGCTTTAAAATCACTTCCGCGAGTGTCTCTCACACCCCAGTATCATCATCATCAAACTCCATTTGAGTGAGGGCTTGAGAGGCACAAATACTCTCTTGCAAAAGTTCTGGACAAAAACATGCTGTTTTTGTGTAGTGCACGTACAGTACCATCCAGGTCGAGATTTTATGATTTCCCAGACGGAGGCGGAGATCAGCAAGTCTGGGGCAGTCAAAAAGAATATGAAACATGCGGGGATGGGGGGAGGCACCGCGAGTAGAAGTTTGGCCTGAGCAATATCAGCCAACGGGACAGTGTCCTGTCCTGCACTGTACTATATAAGCTTGCTCAGAGCTGGGCAGCGTCCACCACGGAGAAGTGCTCCCAGAATCCACGGGCGTTTTTGGGATTTTGTCCCTACACTCAAACCACTTTTCCATTTCACTCTTGCATCGGACTGTTCCATTACTTCTAAATATAACTTTTTTTACCTTTGCTTATTAACTATGAGAGCAATGCTTTGTAGACGCCAGGAGAATGGAATTTCGAAGCTTAGATTGCAAGAAAAAGCTATAATGTGGAGAACACAGCGCTCCCACAGACTCACCAGCAGGAAAATGAGGATTCGAACGTTAATATTATGGATTGAGAAAACTGGATAGATTACTTAATCTTAATGCCATAAATCAAAATAAATTGTTACTTCTTAAAAAAAAATGTGGTTACATGCAAAAGTAGTCCAATAAAAACTAATCAAATTATTTAAAGAATGCAATATTTTGTTATGTGTTCATGATATCTATTTGCTAACCAGTTTAGAATCTAGTAGATAGTGAAATCTGCAAACTTCTTATCCAAGTGGACGTCTGTAGTGTGATAGAGCGACAGAAGACGTAAGTAATTCGCTCAGACAGGAGCAGCTGTTATGGACGTCCACGCGAGTTACATAACATTGTTTGCAGCCTCCTTTCAAAGCTAATGCAATGAGATGCGTTTATTTCGAGATGACGATATAATGCCCCAGCGCACTGTAGGAAAGTAAAGCGGTGTCGACACTCTCATGGAGCTTGTCAAGAAACATTTAAAGTCATCTACCTTTGAGTTCACTCAAGAGAAGTTGTTTTTTTTTCTGGTTATGCTAAAGTGATCTACATATCTAGCATCTCAGTTTTTTAAAAAATGCTTTCACATAATTATTTAAACATGTACAAATCTATTTTCATTTAAATAACAAGTCAAAAAAAGTTTATAGACTGGCGCGTTATCATGTAAATTTAAATTAACACGTTAGATCACTTATAACCTTCAAACCAGTGGCGAACTCAAATAAAAAAAAAAATGAGCTATGAAAATCTGAACAACATAAAAAATGAAGACCAGAGGCCAACATAAACTCTGTAGACTAGGGGCCAACTTAAATATAGAACGGAGGCCAACATAAAATCTGTAGACCAGAGCCGACAAAATATTTGGAAACCATTGGCCAGATAAAAACTAAACACCCACAAAATATATGACCACTAGAGGTCAACATAATTCTGACACCAATTAGCCAGTCACCGACACAATATACTATCATTATCTGCAATAAATCTTCCCATGGACAAGTACACATAATGTCTAAATATAAATATATATGGTTTGTCTTCGAGTCCGAAGATCAGTGAGGAATACAGTATTTCCCGTGGCTGCGCAGCCACATCTGTGACCTACATATTTTGCCACATCCAGGGCAAGCATAACCATTGTCCTCAGGTGGTCGATTTAGATTTTCTTTTCGTCGCCTGAGTTTGTCTGCGGTAGCAGATGTGTATCCCGCGGCCTTCGTGAGTGACATAATGTTTAAATACTGTACACTAAAAAGCAGAAATTTCTACGAATTAAGATTGAGACTAATAACCTAAACATTTAAAGGTAATAGAAATTAAAATTATCAAAAAAAGATAACCAAGAGAATTCACCAACAATGTATATATACTGGTTACCTATTTAGCTATAAATATTTTTCAGCTCAACTTTGTAAATATTTATTTTCTGAACAGCGTATAATACATTAATTAATGTCGGCAGTATTATCTATAGTAGACTAGAGTTGTCGATCGTTGCTAGGGAAGCTAGAAATAGCTCCTTTAGATTTATGTTAGTAATAATTCAAAGCGTTGTGAGTTTGTGTGAAAGTTCATTCCAAAACAACATTTTTAATGTTTCAGAATTCAAATATTATTCAACTTTTTCTTTTCTTTCTCTCTTTCTCTCTTTTTCTCTCTCTTTTCGGACTGTTTGTTTTTATGCATGTTTTTCTATTCTTCTTTTGATTTTTCTATCCAACTGGCCTCTAAAAATCACCGATCACCACTTAAACACGCCACATAAATTTTGAATTTGTTCAGGAATGATGAGTTTGCTGTGAACATGTAGGCGGGTACACTGAATACACTTTTTTTCTTTAAAACAATTTAGCGCTTTGGCTTTTCAATCAAACATCGATCACGTGACACATAAATATGTCTACACCAGTGGGGCCTAACATTTTGAAAGCCTGGGGACATGCGGCTGCATTGTTTGAGGGGGCGATTTGTCACGGGATGGATCCGCAGGCCTTAGTTTAGACAGTTTTTAATCTTCACGCTAAGCGATACATGAGCTCTTATTTTAAAAACACAGATTATACATTAAACAGAAGGAGTGAAGGAATTATTATTATTTTTTGGTTAATATAACTTTCTGTTAGAGGCGCGTAGCTGAGCGGTAGAGCGATTGGTTTCCGAACCAGGGGGTCCCGGGTTCGAATCCTGGTAAAGACTGGGATTTTTTAATTACGGGGATGTTTGGGCGCCTCAGAGTCCTCACAGCTCTAAGGGTACCTGACACATAAGTTAGGGAAAAGTAAACGCGGTTTGTCGTTGTGCTGGCCACATGACACCCTCGTAAGCCATAGGCCACAGAAACAGCTGACCTTTACATCATCTTGTCCTATAGACCACAAGGTCTGAAAGAGAAACTTTATTTTTTTTTAAACTTTCTGTTAGGTGAAGTTGAATAAGAAATACAAGATACGTTATGAAACAAGCATCTTGGTGCAGATCTGTGAACAAGGCTTTAAACAAAGCTTATAGCAGCTTACTCTACACCCCCCCCCCCCCTTTTCCGGATCAAGCTAAAATTATTTCTTTTACCTAACAATACACGAATCAACAATTTTTTTTTTACAAATAAACTCTTGTTAATTAATTATTTTGTTTGCATCTCGAACAAGGGAAAGAAATTGTACTGCACTTATGTGGTAATATAAGTTGAATTAGCCCCTTTTATATTTTGTAGGTCGTCGCGTTAAAGTTTGAAGTTAGCAATATATAACTATAAAACCTTCTAGTTTAATAAGCGATTCGCTAGCTGAGTGGTTAGTGTATTGGCTTGCATTGGCCTGTATTGGCCTTAGCCCTCGAGTTTGAATTCGGGTCGTTCATCTTTTTTTTTTAAATGCGTTGAAAAAGCGATCACCCCCATTCCTCCCCCCCCCCCCTTTTTTTTTTCCATCTGATTCTAAGTGATATGATCATAGCACATTCAGAAATCTGAAAGCATGAAATCGCGCTAAATAAAAACAAAATGATAAAACAAGCAAAAATAGAAAAATATATCTAAAAAAAAACAAAAAAACAAAGAAAGCTTACCTAAGTTTGGATCAGTCATGTCATTAAATGTGTATAACATCTAGACTAACAATAAAAAAACCTGTTCGATTAGAAATATTTTTACCTATTGTTTTTGTTTTGTAGAATGTACCTTAAAAAGCGACCATCCCTAATCTCAATGCCAGCATACTAAGTCCTTATTCAAATAGTAACGATAGTTATTATAGATATAACTTTGAAAACATATATGATATGTGAATTAAAGATCGAAATATTTACATACGAAAATATTTTCAAAAAGTGTATTTAAACATTTTAAAAGATCCATATCTACTTAGGGAAGAAAAAGTTTGTTTCAATGATAGCGTATTCCATCTCCAATGTTAAATCGACAATACAGGCACAGATGCCGAGTGTCCTATAGACTTCTCGTTGAGAAACATGCTAATGGGAGATAACCACATGGGATCTCTTCGCGTCCATTTTCAATTTTTTATTCTCGTTAAAAAGATGAATACAGCTGAAATTACGTTTTTCTATCGAATCAAACGAGCGTGTACGTCATCTGAAAGCTAAACCCCAACCCAAAGAATAAAAAAACGTGTTTTCTTTTTGTAATTTTCTTCTAGAAGATTCTGAAAATGTTAAATTTAGAGCGTAAACACTTATGGCCTATAACTAACGCATGCCTAAATAATTTAGATAAAGAGGAATATGTATTCTATTCTGGTGAATCACATACGAGTATTTGCATCAAGCAAAGTCGCTTTAGAATGTCCCATTGTCTCGCAATCCCAGAATCCCCAACTGGACCAGCTCAAATGTACCCAAATGCCAAAAGCTTTCAAAATTAAGCGACATTGAAACTCGGACGAAAAAAAAACAAAACACCAAACAACACTGTGTATGCAAGCGCGTGATTTGAATCCAGTTGAAACTGCACTTAAACCAATTATATCTATAGATTCCAGCCAATGGTTATAAGTGGCTGTCTCAGTTTGATAAAGTCTGTGACATTTAATACACTTTTAGAGCTTTTTCCCCTTGTTTTTTTTTATTCTTTGGTGATAAAATAATTTGTGCATTGTGACAAAGCTTATATCAACTCACTCTGTCTGTCTATTTGTCTGTCTGGTAAAAAGTGTGTAGCGGTTATTTCTTCCACACTCATTCTTGGATCAAGCTGAAACTTTGCACAATTATTCATTGACATAGACAAGACATAAATCATTTTTTTAAAAAGCCAATTAGGCTATTTATTACTGGTCATTCATTATATGGTATATTAGCAACAAGGGAAACTAAACTTAATTATTCACAGATATGGCTAAATTTGTCGGGTTTAGTTCCCTTTAAATAATTGTTAACGCTATTTCTTCCTAAAAAATTCTCTGATCAAGTTGATACTTTAAACAATTATTTATTGTACCTAACAAAACATGAATCAATAAACAAACAAAAAATATTCTCAATTAGTCAATTAATTATTGGTAATTAATTATTTTGTTTGATATCGAATAAGGGAAATAGCTTCTACGGAATTCTTCCCCTTTAGACTAGCTTTTCTTTTAAAAAAAAAAAAAAAAAAGATTTTTTCTATTATGCTTGTGTTCCATAGTATCGCTCTGTTTGGAATGCATTCTTCCTTATTTGTTTATTTATTTTAAATTGAAAAACGATTGAGCCATTAGAACGATATATATATATAAATTTGGCCGTTATTGATTCTCACTAAAATTGGCCAGGATAGAAAAATCAGCCCCTCAAGCGGAGAGGTGTCCTGTAGCCAGATTTAGCATGTCATCTCCAGTCTTAATAGAACTCGGCAGAACTGCCCAGATTTTATTTCGTTGTCAGTCATCGTCCTGTATTGAAAGCAGACAACCGAGTTTTCTACGACAAAGTGGTCAATGCAATAGGGGGACGGCATTTTGTTGAAAGAAAATCCTACGAATCAAACTGTCGATCAATAGTTTACAATAAAATAGAACAGTGCTTCCCACACTGTGCTACGCGGAACCCCAGCGTCCCGCGAGGCCTGAATAAGGTATTCCACGAACTACTGGATTAATTAACTAATAGGCCAATACGAAAATAATCACTCTAATTAAATATGCAAAATGTTACGCTTAATACTCAGAATGTGTGAAGTGTTCCGTGAATGACAAAGTTTGGGAAACACTGAAATAAAAGATGTGATCAAAAATATAAAAAAAATAGAGGATAGAATAACAAAGAGAAAAAAGAGAAAATAGATGAAGAGAGAGAGAGAGAGGATCCATGTGTTGATAGAGTTTCGCATGTAGATTAGAGACTTATACTCTGGCTGAATCAGACAATCCACCCTATGCTCAAAAAAGGAGAATAGGAATAATGAACATTTGATTGAATATGCACGAGCATATATGTAATAAGGAATGTGCCTTAAACAGTAACTTTATCCTTATATTTTACTTTATCCTTACATTGTACTTTATCCTTGCATTGTACTTTATCCTTACATTGTACTTTATCCTTACATTGTACTTTATCCTTATACTTTGAGTATTTTATTCTGTTGCATTTTTGTAATTATAACTTATGGTTGAGTGTTTTATGTTTAATTGCTACCTTACTTTTTAGTCTTCAGTCCTGCAGTGCCTCTAGATTGAGTGGTTTTACTAATGAAGCTACTCTAGACAATAGATAGAATAGAAAAGAACAGATATAGACAGAATATTGACAGAAAATATATAGCAAAATATTTAGATAATACTTACAAGAATCGATCAGACATAGAAAAAAAAAGGGAGATAAAGATATACGAATCAATGGAAAATAAAATCACGAAATAAAATAACTATCAGAATATATAAATCGAAAGACTGTACTGATTTTTTTTTTTACATTGGTTTAAAAAAAATGAAAAAAAATATTTTTGGATATTGTAGAAAATGTTTAGCATTTTTTAAATTAAAAGAATAATTTATTTGACATTATTTTTTTAACATAAAGTGAACAGAATTATCTCAAGACTTCCCATGTCCGACATTTCTTATAATAGATCCATACCATTCACACATCTTTCTTCTCGTTTGTTTCGCTTCATGTAATCGATTTCAATAGTTCATTACAATTTTTATTTATATTCTGTTTGATATTTAAGTTTTTATATGTATAAATACAATGAATTAGAATTAATTTTGCTTCAAAGATGAATCTTCGCTTTGGACTGTGTCATTAGCCTCATCGCTTGTCTGTTTTGTAAAATGGCTTGAGAAATTGACAAAATATAAATTTATTTCTCGTTTTCAAGAAGATATTGTTATAGTAAAAAAAAATAATTTTAGGTTCATTGGTTAACGTAGATAAGATGTAGCCAGCAGAATGGAGCTAAACCAGCGGGCTGTATTTCATTCCATATCATCAGAATGGAGCTAAACCAGGGGGCTGTATTACATTCCATATCATCAGAATAGAGCTAACCCAGGGGGACTGTATTACATTCCATATCATAGAAATTAATACCGATAGCTCAAAAAATGTTTGATCTCGGAATAGATAGCTAAGTGTTTTATCGTATCGTATGTGAGATAATTGGTTGAGAGGCTAAGTACGCTTTACTTTGGCTTGGCTACCTATGAAGGGGGCTTGAGTTCGACACCTGACTCGCGCAGAGTTGTTTTTACTGAATGTTTACAGGCAGCACGGAAAACCTTCTGCCAGATACCCTCTCCCCACAAATGAGATTGGGTAAGCTATAAGCATGAATGTTGCGCTATATAAATCAATAAGATAATAATAATAATAATGACCATCTGTGCTTGGCTTCCAAACCTAGGGGTCCCGGGTTCAAATCCTGGTGAAGACTGGAATTTTTTTTATTTCTTGGCCTTTAGAGCGCCTCTAAGTCCACCCAGATCTAATGGGTAGCGACATTAGTTGGGGCGAAGGTAAAGGCGGTTGTGCTGGTCACAGGGCACCCTCGTTAACCGTGGGCCATAGAAAAACAGATGACCTTGACAACATCAGCTTTATAGATGGCAACTTAACTTTTTTACTTACTTTTACCCATACGCCCGGTTTCAATAAGTGAGTAATACCAAACCTAGGACCTGAGGGACATATTTGGCCCCTGAGGCAGTGCTATCCAGATTCTCAACCATTCTGCCAAAGCTCACAATGAAGTCTCAGAGGTTTGGTTCCATCGGATTTGACGACTTTTCACTTTGCCCGCTACATACATTTCTATTGTGCCAGGTAAATAAACAGTTTTGTTTTTACTGCATGAAGAAAATATTCTTTTTTATTAAATAAATACCAGCAGACCCAACGGCGGACAACGGCTTTGTCTGGATAAGTTGTGGTAAAATATGTAGGTCGCAACTGGGTTTACGTAGCCTTGAGAAACGATGCACTCATCTTTATTCTTCGGAATCAAGAACGTCCACAAATACAAGCAACTTTAACTACACGGAGGAGGCGCGGGTTCGAATCCTGAAGAAGACTGGGATTTTTTTCATTTCGAGATCTTTGGTCGTCTAAGTGCACCCACCTCTAATGGGTACCTGACATTAGTTAGGGAAAAGTAAAGGCGGTTGGTCGTTGTGCTGGCCACATGATACTCTCGTAAACCGTAGGCCACAGATACAGATTACTTTTACATTTGCCCATAGACCGCAAGGTCTGAAAGGTAATTTTACTTTTTACTTTTTTTTTTATTACATGGCAACTAATGTACAGTACAATGAAGATAGATTTAAAAAGAAATAATATATACAAGAAACTTTAATGACACTTCCATTAGAATGTGGCTATTTTAAAATACACACAAAAAAACATTAATATATTACATTTTATTTAAGAAGTATGGGCCAAGGTATCCAGAACAAAATACTAAAATTTTGAAATAGTTTTTACTAATTGTCAATATAATTATTAGTTATAAAACACACGCTAAAAAAAATATCCTTTAGCAGTAGTGCACACATTCTTCTTAGATGCAGGTTGGGAATCATTGCAACGTACTGAAGAGCTCGTATCAATGTGTGTGACTATCATGAATTCTCTCCCTTGCTAGGCCGTCTCTCTCTCTCTCTCTCCCCCCCCTCCCCACATAACATTGTGCTCACCCCAAAGACAGGCGACTCTTTTGAATAATTGCTTAAAATTTCTTTGAAGTCAATATTGACACAAAACTTCTAACTTTGTTAATAGCGTGCTTTAATGGTTTGACTGCCACTTTTACGCGCCACTACGGCACCCCCTTTACGTATCCTTTTCTTTCCGAAATCATCAACGCCCTTGATATGAATTATAATTGGCAGACGTTAACAGGGCGAGACTAAAGACGTCATAGTCACGTGGTGGACTTTTGGTCTCAGCGCCATTTAACATCCTGAAGAACGGCTTCAAAAACTGCCGGCAGCGTTTTTATTTTTTTAGGGGAAAGGAAGAAATATGGTTGTACTGGGGGGGGGGGGGGGACCAACTGGATGGTTTTTACCGAGAAGTGTATTATAAAGTTCGTTAGACAGACCAGTGTCAGACAAACGGAGTGACAAATAGCAGAGACAGGCAGGCGGTACCAGGACTAAGTCAATCTAACGAATGTAACAGCACCTTAGGAATCGGCTTTTTTTGTATGCTCAGAATCACACTCTTAATGAAGACAGAAATAAAGTGAGAAAAAAAAACTTACAGAGAGAGAGAGAGAGAGAGAGAACAGGAAAGATACAGGGGAAAAAATCGTGTGAGAGAAATGGCATAGCGAGCGAGTGAGAGCAGGAAGAGAGAGAGAGAGAAAATGAGAAGAAGCAACAAAGAAGGAAATAAAATTGACATTGAATTAAAGTGATAAGAGTATGAGATGCTTGAGAGAAACAATAGAGGACAAGAAAGTGCACTAGAATAAAGATAAAGACCAATGGAGGGGGGTGGGGGAGGAGAAAGAGTGAGAGTGTGACAGAAAGAGACCAAAAAAAAAAGACACACAAAAAGATTGAGAAAAGAGACAGAAAAGTGACAACCAATATCAAACGAAAGAGAAAGAAAAAAAAGAGAAAAAAAGATCAAATGAAAGAGAGACCTGGGGTAACAGAGAGAAAGAGAAAGAAAGAGAGAGAGAGTGGGGTAAAAAGAGATGATTCGCTGCTTAAGACAAAGTTATTACTTTGCCGGCTACAGGTCATTTGCTAGCCCTGATCGATAGCTGCTCGTTAGTGCTTTAATTGTCTCCCCTTACAACTGTTTTTTTTTATAGTTTTGTACGAGTTTTTTTCCCCTGTTTTTCCTTTAACAATTTCGAAAGTCCGAAGTAAAAATCTTCATCCAATTTGGTGACAGAAGGAATACAAAGAATGAAGTTATAAATAGCGCATGTACCCTTAGATTTTTTACAATTTTTTTTCCACGTGCTAGAACTTTATTGTATGTTATTAATGAAAACAAATACATACATATACGCACAAAGCACATAAACATGTACTCAGAAATATGTACACAGGAATATGCCCACACAAACATGTACACTGTCTTAGGTACATAGAAACATGTACACAGATATATGTATACAGAAACATGTACACAGAACAATGAACACACAAATATGTATACAGACATGTGTATAGAGAGATTTGTATACAATAAAATGCACAAATAAACATATACACAGAAACATGCACACAGAGGCATATAGACACAAACATGTACACAGTAACATGTGCACACAAACATGTACATAGTTACATGTACACACAAACATGTACACACAAACATTTATACAGTAACATGTACATACAAACATGTACACAGAAATATGTACACACAAACATGTATACAGGAACATGTACACAGAAATATGTACACTCTACACATAAACATTTAGACAGTAACATGTACACACAAACATGTACACAGAAATATGTACACACAAACATGTACACAGAAACATGTACACAAAAACATGCACAGAGAAACATGTACAGATTAAAAAAATATTTTTAAAATATATACTGACACACATTCACATGAGCGTGTGCATGTATAAACATATTGTCACTGTGGATGAGGATTTGTCCCGTTGTAGTATTTCTGGGCTTTCTAGAGCGTGACATAGGTCAGTGATATAATAATATAAGTAAGGCACAGGAAGGTAATTTGGGTGTACATACGAAGCTGTAGTTTGTTAATTCCAATTCCACATCGCCATACTGATCTGGAAATGGTATTTAAATGTGACATACAAAACCAATTTAAAGTCAATTATTGTTGACGTAAAGCAGCAATCCAAACTTCTAGAACCGGATGGTGGATCATTCCATTTCTTTTTGTTTATAGCAAATAGAAAAATCGTTCAAGTATGACCAGTTGTGATTGGTCATGCAGAATGAAGCCACATTGTCTCTTTTCCTATTGTTTTCTCAGCGAATGTAAGATTTAAGTGTGTACCGGATAAACTAAACATATACACCAACTATTTCAACCTAGTGAAGCACGGGTATCAGCTAGTCTATCTATACAAAACTGTAATTGCATGAGTTATATGTGGGAGAGAGATTTGTTGTTTTTTCTTTAGTGCATTATCGATTCCTAACGAAGTCTCTAACGTCATAGGGTGTTATTTTGTTTTAAGAACGGAAGTGAGACAGACACAAAAAGTAAACACACTTCTTCAAAATCTATAAGAAATCACAACGCTACAAGAAAAGTATAGATATATCTGAGATTTAGTATAAAACTGTGGCAGATGTATCCGCTGCACAGCACACATAAGTAATGTCATAAAACAGTTAATAAATTACCTGATCTTTTCAGAATCAATTTTCGTTTTTAATAGCCCATATTTAAGTTTAATAAATTAATGTTCATTTACCTGACACCATAAGAATCAATAAAAATATGTTATATGTTTTTCTTGTTAAGTTTTGTGATTGCTTATATATTACAATATTGTTTGTTATGTAGGTACTCATGTAACTTATATTGAATACAATTTGACCAATCAGCGGCATTCACTTGGACATTGTGACACACGAACTATGTCTAGAATTACTACTTTGTAATCACCTCGCAATACCAAAGTTACAATATCTGAATGCATTTATTTTTATAGGTCCCTTAGATAAGATCCAATACTATATATACCGAGCTTATTAAATAACTTCTGATTCTTTCCTGGTGTACTTCTAGGCGGACATTGCTCTGTGTAAGAGGCTGTTGATAACTTGTAAGTGTTTTCTAATTCCTCCCTTCAAATATTTCTGGGCAGCCCTGAATGCCAAATATGAGATTGTAACGTAATGAGATTAATTTTTGAAGAGGTTTGATTTAGAAATATAGAAATAGAATGGAAACCATTTTACATTATTTTTGGAGTTGAGGTGCTTAAAATAGCTTTTAAGTTCTTTTAAACACTCAAAAGTGTACTGACTTATTTGACTGTACTATATTGAATTTGAAAGTCACACCGAGACTACAATGTAGACTATTTATAGTGATGCATAAAGGTCTCAAAAGAGTACTTCACATTTTTTTGTACAACACACAGAACACATAAGACAACACAACACAGATCAAACAGCAGATAAAAATTAACAAATAAAACACAGCATATTATTTACTAAGCTCAACACATAAAACACAACATACAGAACATTACAATATAAACACTGCAAATGACACGAAAAAATACATTGTACAAAACACTTAACAAAGCACACAACAAACAACACATACTGCTCAATATGCAACACAGAAACACAGCACACAACACAAATCGTACAGCATACAAACAAAGCACACAACAAACAACACATAATACACGGGTCAGTACTTAGCACATAGCACTGAAGAAACAACATAGCACACACAACAAATAACACTGTACACAACAAAACACTAGAGCGTTCGGCAGTAGATAATTTGTGAAAACTTTGTCAATATGTAGAAATAATTAATAGAGTCTTTCAATTAGTTTCCATTGTGGCCATCAATAACATACTCTTATCCCCAGACTTTGGCACACAGACACAAACAGACACACACACACAAACTCTCTTTCTCTCTCTCTCTCTACTTGTGGCGCTCTGCCCCCCTTTCCGAGTGTGGCACCTGGGGCATCTTGCCCCCTTGCTGTCCCCATCACTACGCTTCTGTACAAAGGTCTATACAAATAATGACGTTTCATAATAGAAAAACTAAATACAAGGGTCATGACTCGAGTTTACACTTTAGATGTCTCCATATCACTTAAAAGATATTTTCTATTCAAAGGGCAATGCAATTTAAACGATATAGTGTTTTTTTTATATCTAAATTCCAATATAAGTAAATTTAGTGTTTGTACATAATTAGCTTGTAAATGTTATCGAAACGTGTTTTGAGTATATTGTTTACTTATTTATATACATCCACAATAAAGAGCATTCTAGTTTCTAAACGATTTTTTTTTTTAAATTTATCTTGAGCGGAAAAACAAATTTCTTATGCAAAAAAAGTTTTTTTTTGTTCTATTTTTTACGTAGGCGAAAGAATTCGAAGCTATTGTCACTGCAAGCTATCCCAAGTCTTCTTGTTTTCTTTAAAAGACCATAAGGGGAAGTAATTCTAAAAGCCTTTGTATGTCGTATGATTAGTAAGGACATGGACGAAGGAAGCATTTGAAAAAAGTTATTACTGGAAAAACTTTTCAGGGCTAGAGCACTGCTCTATAAATAGAGCAAAAATGGAGAAGAAGATGGCCGACACGTAGTTCCGGTGAACAGAAGGTCAGAGGAAGTGCCAAGTTAGGTCATTTAGAATCATATCTAATTAATCTACAATGTTTAGCCTGAGGAAGGAGTTAAAAAACAGATAAGGCTATAAAAAAAGTTTAATCGCGCCAACTTTGTAAACTTTAAAAAAATAGAAAATGAATTTTGCTTAGAATATAATAAAAAAGAGAACATTTCTGTGAATGGCCTAATTATGGATAATGTTCCTCTTAAAAAATGACGGCTTGAAATTTCGTTACGTTATTACAAAGCTTATATCAATTATGTCTGTCTTTGTAGTCAAAAGTTTGTACACGTTAATTCTCCCACACGCATTGGTACAGATATGGCTAAATTAGTATGGTTTAATCCCCTTCACTAGTTGTTACCGATATTTCTCCTACACGCATTGGTACAGATATGGCTAAATTTGTAAGGTTTAGTCCCCTTCACTAGTTGTTACCGATATTTCTCACACACCCATTGACACAGATATGGCTAAATTTGTTGGGTTAAGTCCCCTTCACTAGTTGTTACCGATATTTCTCCCACACGCATTGTCACAGATATGGCTAAATTTGTAGGGTTTAGTCCCCTTCACAAGTTGTTACCGATATTTCTCCCACACCCATTTTCTTCTTCTACTTTAAACAATTATTTAATGTCCCCAACAAAACAAGAATCAATTAAACAATTAATCAAGTAGTCACTTTAAACATTGGTAAAAGAGAAATAACTTCTACATTGCTGAGTGATATTGTTATAAATGCTCAGTTCTTCCCCCCCCCCCCTTTTTTTATTTTGCTTGTTTTTAAATTCTAAATGTAAATAAAAATATTGAATGAATAACACGTAGTTTGTTCCTCTAATTATCTAATGGTTCAGCAGACTCTAAATACAAGGTAATAAGTATCTTACTTTTTGGAGTCAGTAACCAGTAAAATAATGAACAAAAAATTATTTTTTTTAAACAAAGCTTATATAGCGTGAAATTGCATCAAATTATTTGGAATCAATCTTACAATTAATATTGAACACACCTAGATTAATAGTAATACATTTGTGCGATAGGAATTTTTTAAATTTATTTTCGCTTAGTGCAACTTTAATGCTTGTGCTATGGTCCAATCTTTTTATTGACCATGGGGTATCTGGGAGAAGATTCCCGTGTTGCTTTTCAACTGATATTTTTAAAAAGTTGCTAGAATCAGAATTCCAAGTCGTGGTCTTTAGTCTTAATGAAGGGAAGTGGACGCGTTAGCCCCTAAGCTAGACAAGTACTTTAAAAAATAGAAGGTTTTATCTAATGAAAAAAAATCTGTAGTTTAAAATTTTAGCGAACAACCTAATTCTGTACACAATGTTTATCTCGCATTAGTTTTTCAGTATTTCCAAAGATAGCAAAATTAATTAATTACGACTAATTACTGATTAACTAATAGTTTTTTATGTATCCATGTGTTGTCATCAACTATGAATAATTGTGTAAACTTTCAATTTTATTATAGAATGGGAAGTAGGAGAAATAACGTGTACGTGATTCCACCCAGACAGACAGACATACGGAGTGAGTAGATAGATTATGTATAAGCTAAACACTTTAATATCTCATTTCATCATTTCCTCAGTTTAATGGCATCTATCTCTAGTGCCAGGATATTGGATGAAACAAATTCACATGATCACCAACGTGATACATTTTTTAAAAGACAATATACAAAATAGATGTAGGACCTATCTTTGTATGTCTTTAAACTATCTTCTCAACATCCCTGGAAGAAATATTATTATATTTCTTTCGGCAACTTACGCTAGCCACAACCAGACCTCGTACTCTCTAATCCTAACTTAATTGGTCTCCCGCTATATGTTTAATAGGTCAAGGTCTTTGTCTTGCTCCAGTTCATTAAGGTGGAGGAGTCCGTTAGCACCCGATTGAACCAGTGCACAACAAAACGAGACATTTCTTGCGTATTTCAATCAAATCCTATAACAGACTCGTCAGCTTCTTACAACTTTTTGGCAAGATAAATATTGAGGAAAACTAAACGCCATGAATTGACAAATAAACAGTGTGTGTGTGTTCGTGTGTGTTTCTATGGTGACGGTGGGAAGAGGTTAGCTATGTAGTGTGAATGATGCAAGATAAGCGGCATAGTCGTCAGCTGTCTTGGTTAGGCGACAGACGACTCCAGAACGTCAGACTGAAAAGAAGTGTTTTTGTTGTGTAATAATTTTTTTTTCCGAATACCATGTATTTATTTCACAGTATCTTCTTTTGAATTGGTCTATATTGTAACAAAATTTATACATAACATTGTTCACAAAGAAGTTATTGAAGTTATTTTTAGTTTTTTTAACGTCATTTTAAGTTTCACAAGCTAAACTCTAATATGCCTACGATGTTTAAGTTGTCTACCAGGAGTTAAGTGTAACAAGTCATCGACCGTCAAACAACATAGAAGAGAGGGACTGAAGAAAAGTTTTAACCTCTTTGTCTTGGCTTTAAACGCTTTAAACTGATTTCAAGTTTCTGTTTCTCGTATGTAATACAATACTTCTCTTTTCTAAACATGTTTAAATCGACATAGGAAATAACATTTTGGGGGTTTGAGGGAGAGAGATAAGCTTTAAAGTTTCTTCGTCTTCTTTGATCTGTCACTCACACATTTATTGCAATATTACATTTTGTTTGTTTGTGTAATAAGGCGTGAGTGGTAGTGCGCTTGGCTTCTGAAACAAAGGTTCTTGAGACTTGACGTAGGTGATGACTATATATATAGGCTGGGATTTTTGTGCTTCGAGATTTATAGGACACTCTCGAGTTCTGACATTAGTTGAGGAGAAAGTAAAACTGGTTTGTACGTTTTTCATGTCACACTCATTAACTTAGTTACAGAAATAGAAGAGTTATCTTTTCCCTGACTTTCATCGAGGGTTAGAGAGTCGGCGTGCGTGCGTGGTGTCCCGCATGGTTGGGCGACGTAGAGAATTATAAATACATATATTTTAATGCGGATTACTTTAGACACATGTCTATCAATCTTGTTGACATTCAACGAAAGATCAGCTCTGTTTTCAACATGTCGACACAGAAGATATAAAAAAAATGAGAATCTAATTAGCCTTGTATATAGAGTATTACCTACCAAGAAGTAGGCTCAAACTTGTTGTGTTTAAGGTACAACGTCCTGGAAGTTATCTGACACGACGTGGTTCTATTTAACATTTGTCTATTTGTAAGGCCGCGGTGTAACTAGAAAATATGAATCATTACAAGAGTTCCAAAGTCGATTCTTTATCATTTTGATTTGAATCTTTTTTTTTTTCTCACATTGTAACTTGCCTTTTAGTATTACATTTGTAGAATTATATTTATCCAAGCCATGATTAAAGGTCTAACTAACAACTAGTTGTTTTAGTAATCACTTGTTCGAAACCAGTAATTCCCAAACTAGGTTCTAAGGACCTTATTCGGCGCCTGTCACGGAGCTATTCCCTCAACCTCGTCAATGTATTGTAGCTGCGCGGTTATATTAGACACTATACGTTTTGTCATGTAACATGTGACACTGGTGTCAGAAATCTCTATGCCCCCCTAGATCGTAAAAGGTTTAGAACCATTGATCAAATAAATGAAATAAGCTTAACTTGACAACTATGTCATTGTGTTACTCAGAAACAACCTTGTTTCAATATATTACCGAAACATGATACGAGCATTCCATTCAAAAAAAAAAAAAAAAGAGATAATAGGTTTTAAAAGACTTGAATCGTCTAAAAAGTATTTAAAACCTTCGCTAAATGATATCACACAAAGGCAAAAACTATACCTTTTGTTTGTATCTTAACAAGTGGGATACTAGAAGTCATTAACTGTAAAAATGGGAAGATTTGTGTATTTTGCTTGCGAGATTATTCGATCAGTTATTTAGCTCGATTTAGGAAGAACAATCTAGATGACTATAAGAAAACAATAAGCTTTGATGCATTACGAATGCAAATATAGTTTGATATGAATAAATATTAAATTTCTGTATCCATGTCATAAGGTTTTTGACAGTTACTCTAGCCGAAAACAATCTTATATAAAGACAATGCAATAGTGGAAGAATAAATTATTTCAACATTTTTAATTGTATAATTCACGATGAATTTAAGGCGTATTCACATCAGAGAAGCTTTCATATGTAATTCTTTCTATGTAATTTAATCAATGTCAGGCTACGGCTTAGACCGAATCCAAGGGCGTCCCAAGGATTGGTCTCACCTGGTGAGATTTCAGGTATCACAGATCTCCTTCAGTCATCTCGACGTATTTTAAAATAATCAGAAAAATTCTTTGAAAAAAAAGAGTTATTTGTTATAATACATGTTGAAAGGTGTTTGCTTATGTCATTATTTTTTTAAACGAAATTAGCTACTTTTACGAAAAAAGAGTCTGGGGCCACAACCCTCGCATTAACTTAGTACCGACCTCTTTCGTATTGCGTGCGCAGTGCAAATAAAAAGAAAGACGGATCTTACATACACAAAAGACAATCAATGGCAGGTTACTCTAATTTACATAAAAATGAGAATCCCCATATGTAGATATATAGACTAGAGGCAAAAACACTTACCTCCATGTATACAGCTAACGGCATGACCACAACAGCTACCATAATGTCCGCAATGGCGAGGGAGCAGATAAAGTAATTGGTGACCGTCTTCAGACTTTTCTCCTTGAAGACACTCAGAACGACCAGGATGTTCCCGAACACCGTGAAGAGAGGGAAGATGATGAGCAGGATATTCCAATACTTGTAGTCCTGGTCGCCCAGGCCTCGGGGCAGCAGTGTGGCGTTCTCGGTCACATTGTCAAAGATGGGCCAGCAGTCAAAGTGGGTCATGTTGAAGCAGTCTTCGGAATAGTTGTAAGGTACGTCGATGGTGGGGACGATAGCGTCCAGGGCCAGCCCGTGGTAGCCGCTTGTGGCAGCGGGAGTCACGTGGTCCATCCCGTTGTTCAGCAGGTCGGACTGAGATAGTGCCAGGGACGAGGAAGGGTTTATACTGCGGTGGATGGAAGAGAAAGAGGGGTCCTGAGGGGACGTATGGTTGTGCCGAAATGACGTGGCGTGTGCGGACCGTGAGAACGGGGTCATTCCCCCGCTTGGATAGCTGGGATAAGTGGACGTCGATGAAGGGTCGGCAATGGACTCTTGACCGGGTAAATAGTCCGTGTTGTCGGAATACACTCCTCCTGGTCCCTGCTGGTCAGTATCGTAGTTCTGATACCTGTCAGAGATGCCATCCGGCCCTCCACTCCACCACGGCCCCCTTTGAGCTCCTGGAGAAGGGGTAGTGGTAGTGGTCGTAGTGGCCCTCCGATGGTGACCCTGCTGGTAATAGGTCGGCACCACGTCTTGGTCTCCGCCGATGTACTGGCCTTTGCCCGCGTCAGGGATGTCCGCGAACGTGTGTGTCCTGCCATGCCGGACTGAATTCAAGTGGCCAGAGTTTCGGACCTTTCTCAAAACACCCATATTGATTCTGGATCGCTGGACAAGCTAGGCCATACGCTAGGGGGTGACATTAAAAGCCCTATGTGATGTCCACTACACTTTGCAAAATATATTCCTGTTAAAAAGAAATATACATCAGCGTTAATGTGATGATTACTTTAATTAAATTTAAACAAATGTTGCGTTTCAGTATTTATTTTACCATCAAAGTAAGAAATCCGGATTCTATATTTAACAAGTCTACAAAGACAGTTTGTATGGCAACACAAACTCAAAATCAGACCCCGAAGTAGTCCACCAAGGCAGGTAAATTATTGTAAACAAAATATCAGCAAATGACAGAGGAGAGTGTTACTATTATAGTTTATAGTTGTAAAAATGTTGCATTTTTATGAAAAAACTGCTTGCATAGTTAATTATAAAAATTACATTTTTCGCTTCAGAAAAGAAAAACAGTAGCAGTTGCATCAAAACTTTGAATAGTCTACATTATCATGATGTCGCATTTTTAATATCTTTTCTAGTTTACGAGATCTAAACGAGACGGACGGACAGACAGACCACACAAAACTAATAGCGTCTATTTCCCTTTCGGGGGTCGTTAAAATTACGATTCGTATATGTACAGATTTATTGGATTATGTGAAAACCAAAATGGTACTTAGTATGAAGACCTAGTGTCCTAGGATCTTACATGTGTATTTTTAGTCTTTAGACATTCTGTTGTTCATTTATAGATATCATGTACAATACATTCTATTTAGAAATAACTTCACTTTCAGACCATTCTATCTATGGGGCAGGTGATATTAAGGTCATCTGTTTATATATTTCAAAGGATAAACAAGCAGGATGTCATGTTGCCAACACAACGACCAACGGCCTTCCCACAACTTAAGTCAGGCACCCATTATAGTAGGGAAGACTCAGGGGCGCCCTACAAATCCCGAAATTCAAGATCCCAGTCTTCACCATGATTCGAACCCAGGACCCCAGGTTCGGAAGCCCAGCTCTTAATCACTCAGCCACAACGCCCCTTCCTATCTAAGACATTTTCTACTTTGCCTGACATAGATCTTGTCATTGCGTAGGCAAAGTATGCAAAATGGGAGATTCGTTTTCTATATTGCCTGACGTAGATCTTGTCATTCTATACAACGCCTAGGCAAAGTAATAAATGGAGATTCGTTTCCTAGTTTGTCTTTAAGCGTCAGACATTCAATACGATGCCTGGTTTTCGCACTTTGCTAGTAATATATACTTTAAGAATCGAAAACATTTGAACAGCAATTCAAGTCGTTCACTAAAATCAACAAATGTTTGAAGCCATTTGAGTCTCCCTCTTTGTCTCGAAGTGTCAAAATAATATCGTAATCTGTCATATCAAATAGAGTTCAACTATTAGTCTTAAAACCTAGTGATAGTTAGGAGTATTAACGACGCGCACCTGTAGATAACTCAGATACGGCATTAATGTAAAAATTTAGTCACGTTTTTCATGAACACATTGACTATTATATTGAAAGCTCATTACAAAACTGTCAGTACCGATAGTACGACTTCCTTAATCTTTCAATTTACATTCCAGCTTTGAAATGTATCAATATGTTTATTATTTGCTCAGTATTTGCATTGACTTGTTCTAGTGTTCTTCTATTGTTGTGTTCTATATCTCTACGTTATTGGTTTTCTAATTCTTCATTATTTGTGCTATAGTTACTGGACATTTTTTCCAGCAACACTTCTACTTCTAGTTAAGGATAGGCCTCTATTAGACCAGTGGTTCCAACAAATTTTCCCTTAAAGGAACATTTCACATAGTCTGAGTATTTATCGAATACATTGCTTTTTTTTTTTTAGAGAGATGAAATCGCTTGGTGGCCTACAGGTTAATTATTCCAGCGGTTCGTGGAACACATATTCAGGCCTCGTGGAACACTAGGGTTCCGCAGAACACAGTTTGGGAAACACTGTTTTAGACACTGTCGTCTATAGAAAAAAAAAAGTATTGCAGCCGATGTACAGAATATAGGCAATAATGTTAAGCTTTGTTTTTTAAAAGTTATATGATTTTTTAAGTGCACCTTTTAGCACTTCACAATTTACATTTTTAAGGCTTTTCCAATTTGTAGCTGGCAATAGAAATTGAATTTAGCGTCCTTGAAATTCTGTGGTTTATCATGAAAATCTTTCTTTTTTTAAATTCTTCGAATTTTTTTTTAATAGAACATTTGTTTGTAGAATTCTTATCTTATTTTTATTTTGAGTCTCTTATTCTAAACAAATACAGACGTTGCTTCAAAAAAGAAGATGATTACGTTCTACGTGTGTCTTTAGTCAATCTAGTCATGTATGTTAATGAAAGACTTAAACTCTGCCAAGTCATTGGTTTTCCTGGCAGACACAGGCAACCCATTCAATGCTTTAATAGCAATAGGGAAGAAGGAGCATCTGTACATATCTACCCTAGCATATGGAACAAGGAATGTGCCTTTATCTTTGTTCCATTATTCTTGGGCATTGTTACTATAAATTTTTGATATATTTTGTATATTTTTTAAAAAAATTCTTATATACTTCATATTATTATTGTTTCATAATTCTTTTATATTTGTTCCATGATTATTCTTATATTATTACGGACTAATTATTATTAATCTATGATGTATTCGTAACGGCCCTGACCAAATGACCGACTCATCAATAATATTTAAATTGAAGTGGATGGAAACATACGAAACAGAGGCCATGCCATGTCTCAGAAGTAAAGTAGAGTTCCATTCTCAGATTGTTTTTTCTGTAGCCTACAGTTAACGAGGGTGTCAGTGGCGAGCACAACCACCAACCGCCTTTAAGTTTCCCCAACTAACGTCAGGCACCCATTAGAGCTAGGTAGACTCAGAGTTAATCCTTTATAATAATAACGCATTATACAATAATCATTGAACAAATATAAACAAATTATGCAGCAATAATATTTAATAAAAAGAATTATACAACAAAGATCCAAAAATTAAAAATCTCAGTCTTTACTAGGATTCTTACCCGTGATCGCCGGTTCGAAGCCAAGCGCTTTACCGCTCAGCCACCGCGCCTTCATTGCTCACAAGGAAACCGACAATGACGGAGCAGAACACGTTTTTTTATGTGTAAAACTTAAAAGAAATGAAATGTATAACCAGGGACGTGCTTACGAATTGTGGGGCACAATATAAAGGATGCTTGCGACGCCCGATTCTGGATATTTTTTCTTATACAATAACAACTATTACTAATAATTAGATTATTATACGCAATAGGCGCCAGTGGCTTAATTAAAGTAACGCCAATCGTAAGATAGGCCTACACTAAATATGTTAACCCTTTAAGTCCTTCATCTTTAATAGCCAGGGACAAGAGCCATGAAGGACAGAGATATGCTTCATATAAATTGTGGGGCCCCTGCCTGGTGCGAGGCTTAATGGGAGCGATCGGTCAAATCGGCGTAAGTCAGGCCCTGTGTCTACCGATATTATTTTGTTTTAAGGGCAGGGGTTAAAAAAAAAAAGATAAAAGAACTCTAGTGTAAGAGAGCGTCAAGACGGTAGGGGAGGGGGGGGAGGTCGGGAGTCAATTGATATAGAGGTCACAAGGGAAAGTTAACAATGTATAGCCTTAGAGCAAACCAACGGGAGTTGCCGGTGGGTAATGCTTGTTTGATAGCTTGCCGATATATTCTCTACAATTCGTGGATATGTTTACAAAGGTTATAACAACTCACTCTGTCAACCTGCCTGTAAGGTAAAAGCTTTGTACACATTATTTCTCCCACACCCAATCTCGGATTAAGCTGAAATTTTGCACAATTATTTTTATTTACCTGAGAATATAAAAATCTATTTTTAAAAATTTGCCAATTACTTAATTAACTTTTGGTAATTATTTTTTAGTCTGATATTTTGAAAAAAGGAAAGAAATTGTACTTGACAGATGTGGTGGTATAAGTAGATATCTCTTGAGGATCCTGACTTAATATTTTTTTATGCATTTTAAATTAGATACTATAAACATTTACCAAGATACCCCCCCTTCTTCCCTCCCCTTTTCCCAACTGGTCCAGACCAGTGATAGGATCATTGCGTAGTGAGAAAGCTAAAAGCAAAACAAAACCAAAAAAAAACGACAATTAGTAAAAACATTTCTAATCGCACAGATTTATATCTATCTATCTAGAGACCTATCTGGTATGTCATTACACAGTTGGTCCAAACTATTGATACACTTAATATATTTTATTGTGTATGGTGAGTGTATGGGTTTTTCTTGTTTCTATATTTTTTCAATATTTCTACTATTAGGATTCTTCGATATTTGTTCCATGATTCTTTGAAATTTGTTCCATGACACTTCGATATTTGTTCCATGATTCTTTGAAATTTGTTCCATGACACTTCGATATTTTTTCCATGATTCTTTGAAATTTGTTCCATGATACTTCGATATTTGTTCCATGATTCTTTGAAATTTGTTCTACATTAGCAATACATATTTAATGACGACGTGAAACTAGCTATTGATCTTATCTACTGCTGCAAGTCACTATTAACTAGCACGATGCAGAGACACTTGAAATTGATTTTTTTTCCAAGTAAAAGTAATTGAACTTAATTTCACGATTGCCATTATTTGCTTAACATAAAGTCATTGCTATAAAGAGTTATAGATAGATCTATCTACAGAAGGGTACCTATACCCTCCCAAATGTGTTGTTTCCCGCCCGCCTCATACAAGCCTCAATGTATTTTACATTTTCTGAAAAAGTTCTGGCCTATGAGTTTACTTGCAAAGGTTAAAGGTCCCCATCCAAAATCTATTTTCTTTTCTTACTGTGGGGGTGGCTAAGTGGTTAAGTGAATTGATTCCGAACGGAGAGGTATCAAGTTTGAATCCAAGTAAAATCTGAGATTTTGATCATGGAGATTTTTTTGATTCCCTTGAATCAAACCCAATTAGGTACCAAACATTAGTTGGTGGGAAGTAATGGCTGTTTATCATTCTACTGGTTAGGTTCTTGGCCTAAGAAACAGATGAGCCCACGAGCTCGCATATTCAGAAACTGTATATGTGTCGTTTGCAAAGAATTACATAAGAAGCTTTTAATTTTATAACTCATGCCACACATTTGACCATGAACTGTAGTGTTGCTTAAAGAAATTCGTTTATTAATATCAGATGTAGGTTTTTGTAAAACAGTTTTTAAAACTACAACGATTAGTAAAATCAATGTTTTACCTTTAGAGTTTTCCGTATTTTGATATAAGTAAAGAGATATTGTAAGAAGCTCGCAAACCATCATCTTCTCTAAACGATGTCGAAGAAAGATTCTGTGGGTCTATTCTTTATCTTTGAGTGTTCTAAAGTTTATCAAATCTTATCTATTTTGTTAGGGTGGAATTGTCTCAAATGATCTTCCAGCGTCATTGGTTTCATAGCGTTATAAAAAGGCAATTAGGCAACCGCTAGTATGACGAGGAAAGAATAAATACCAATTTTAAATAATCAAGGCTGTACAGTCTACATTCTTTTTGTTAAACATTAGCTACATGAAGACAAAATTAAGCAAGTCAACTAAGTATTGAAATTAGAATAACAATTTTTCGTTTGAATAGCAGGATAAATGTTTAAAGGATTAACTCGGGTACAAACCAACAAATCATATATTAGTGTATAAAAGAATTAAATTAATTTGATGTTAAATTAATGTCACGACCTGTTTAAAAGAAATCTATTATCGTTGACCCCCGTGGACATCTCATAGACCCCTAATTTATGTTTTCCCTTTTCGTAGACCCCTTGGAAGTCTTCGTAGACCCTTGGGGTCTATATAGACCACTTTGGGAATCACTGGTTAATAAAGATAGCGACAGTGTGACTATAAATAGAAACAAATGTAGAGGGATGCGAATTTAGAGTGGTGGGAATGAAGATAGCTACAGTGTGACTATAAATAGAAACAAAAGTAGAGATGCGAGTTTAGAGTGGTGCGAATAAAGATAGCTGCGGTGTGACTATAAATAGAAACAAATGTAGAGCGTTTCGGTGTGAATGTAGAGCGATGCGAAAACAAAAGTTTGATTCAGCAGATGATGTTTATATGCCGACTGTTTACGAGAGTGTCGTGTGGCCAGAACAACGACCAACCGCCATTACTTTCCCAAACAATTGTCAGGTACCCATTAGAGTTGGATTGACTCTGGTGCGCCCCGAGATTTATAGTCCCAGCTTTCACCGAGATTTGAACTCGAGACTAGTATTTTGCCACTCAACCACACGAAAAACTTACCTAAATGTGAACAGTCATATCCAAATCAGAAACAACAGATTAAATACGAAGAAATTGTAGCCAGGAAACACATGTAGCTACATAGTCCAAGGCGAGGTAGCATCATTAGACATTGCACACTGAGGCATAAATTGGGAATATCCATTAGAATCTCAGAGGCGAAACTGACTGATACATTTGTAACGTCAGGTGTAGGTATGTCCACAATTCAATTTATCTCACGATATCTCGCATCCTCACGTCTCCCCCACGAGAACATGTATATGGCTTGCTATTTCGCCTTGCATTGTAAATGATCTAACGACATACAATCCAAGAGAGAAAAATAATAATTTTCAGGCGATAGTTTATCTCCCCTTATCCAGCTCGAAATAATAAAGCATTTTGTCTGGAAGAGTTGCGGAACTTGCGTGTTTTGCAGAGATCAATACACTTGATTGAAGGACTTAGATCTATGTAACAAAAGGTATCTAAGACACAAGCTGTATTATTCAGACGACACGGTAATCAATGCTGACACAATAGGTAGGTAGCGATGTACTGATCAGTTGGTCGTCGATCAATGCTTGTAGGGGCCATAACCCATTCGATTGAATCCACACTCTGAAAGAAACATACTTTATTTTAAAAACATTCGAATGAAAATAAATGCAAACTAAAAAGTACATAAATATGAAGTGATTTCGTGAATTTTATAGCTTTCATGTATATCGCAAGCAGGCCTATTAACCTGTCTAAATGAACCATAAGAAAACAAAGCTTAAACCACTTATAATTTTATATTGTCTGAAATCAAAATATTTGCCACTTTACGCACATTTCTTGAACCATACACAATCATGCATATTTATAAGTCGTATATAATCATTTGTAATATACCACGTTGTTCGTCGTCTACACATATTCTAGTGATATTATGTAAACAGTGCGGCAATTGTACGGCAGTGTTACATGGCATGCTAAATAAAGTAAATGATTTTCAATTTGTAGAAACATGCTATTTACACATTAAAATTTACCTAGCGCCTCACACGTTGTACCCCAGAAGGCCTGCAGTGACATCACAGACAAGCGTATCAGTATCACGTATGATAGTACAATTTTATTTCTATAGTACTTTAAGACATAACGTTGATGGGAAAAATTATACGCGAAATGAAAGTACAAAATTGTCTGCCCCTAGCTGAGCCTGAGTCCTTGTGTCAACATTACGAGTTACAGCCCTTGTCCACTCGTCCGCTACTCTCTGGGATTACCGGAAAAAAAATTTGAGAGAGAGAGAGTGTGTAGAAGAAGAGACGCGAAAGAAGAGTTGAGAACAGAGGAATACATTCAAAAAAAGAGACAAGGCTAGAATGAAGTTGAATGCGAGAGAGTGCGGGGAAGAGCCAGGCGCGAGAGAAGAACGTGAAAGAGAGACGCTTTCTGAAATCGAGGCTAGACTGGGCGCGTGAGTTCCTGGTGTCATTGGATGTGAGCCTTCTGCCACTAGAGAGAAGGTGGGAGGATAGGGCAGGGGGGGAGGGGTTTAAAATTTTGGATGTCTGTGTGTGTGTGTAAGTGTGTGTGTTTGTGTTGGCTTGTGTGGGCGGAGAAATAACAAAAGTATTTGAAAAACAGCTTAAAGAGAGTAATTAGATGATCTTACTAATTAATTATGATCTTACTCCTGTCAGCATTGTGGTGTTATTTCAATACCATTATTACTTTAAGAAACAAATAAAAAATTTAAAAATCCTTTTCTTTAAAAAAAAACAACGTATCTAAGAGGAAGAACTCCACACTTACAACTGTGTAACTTAATGGTGTAGAAAGAAGTGTACTTTCCTTATTCAATATCAAACAAAATAATTAATTACAAATAATTAATTGACTAATTTTTTGAATTTTTAATTGATTCATGTTTTGTTAGGCTCAGTAGATAATTGTTTAAGGTTTCAACTTGATCCGAGAATGGGTGTGGGAAAAATGAAGTGTACAAACTTTTTACCAAACAGACAGAGAGACAGACAGACTGAATGAGTTGATATAAGCTTTGTAAACATCAAAACATTTAAAGGCATGTTGACAAGCAGGTATACAAGAAGATATTAGCCGTTCTCAACATCACTGTTGGTTGTTTCAAATGACAATGTCCACTCTGAGGTGAAGTGTGTATAGAAAGAAAAAGAAAACGGGGCAGGGGGCGCTTATATGTGTTGTATTTCTTTTAACGTCATTGTACTCAGTGGTAGCCAAATGGTAGAGCGCTTGGCTCCGAAACCGAGGCGTTCTCGAGGTAGAATCCCGGAGAATCCTGACGCCACTGAGTCAACCCGATTGTAATGGATTCTTGTCTTGGTGAGAGTAAAGGTGTCTGGCCGTTGTGATGACCTCATGTCACTCTCGTTTACTTTTGGTCAGAGACATGAGATTCACGCCCCCCCTCCCACACAGATCAAAAGCTCTGAAAGATTAACCCTTTTTTTACTCTATGAAAGAAGACCCCTGAAGACATACTACTGAGACACACACAGACACACACACCAGTTTGTTAATGAATAAAACAAAACAAAAACTTTGTAAACGGAAAGCATAATGCCACGAAATATAAAATAAATTGCAGAACTGAATCAACTATCAAACTAAGTTGAAAATAATATTGAAGAGATAAGATAAGATACTTTTTTATTTGGTCCAATCAAATGGAAATTCAGTTTGACTACAATTGACCACCTCAGCTGTAGTCAAACTGAATTTTCATTTGATTGGACCAAATAAAAAATTTCTTATCTTATCTATCTTATCTTATCTTGAATTTAAATATTGATGTTCTGTTATTAAACAGACAACAAAACTCATCAACTTTTCTGTGCGCAAGATTGTTATTTTATTTGTTTGTTATATATATTGCTCCTCATAGAACAACAACAGCGACACACACCATGTACTGTTTAGCGCAGTAACAGAGTTAATGCAGCAAGTGAGAAAACATACACATTTTTTGTTTCTTAAAATGAAGAGCATGATAGAGGGAAATGGCATCATTGGTTTATAACCAATCACGTGATTCATTGTTTTTACAATAATAAATGTGTGCTATATTTGTAAGCTATGGGGAAATCACTTTTCAAAAACAATATAAAAAAACAAAACCATTGCTGAAGACTGAATTCAAACTCGAGCCTCCGCGATAAATGGACGACTTGTTGACCACTGAGCTATCCGAGTACTTATTAAAGTCTTTTTTTTAGTCTATTATCAGTTTAAAAATTTTAGCGAACGACCTTATTCTCTACACAAGGGTATATAGTTGCTTAGAAGGCCCAACTATATAAAACAAAATCAATTAATTTCGACTAATCATTTTATAAATTCTTAAATATTTTTTCTTTATTGATTCTTTTTTTGTGTTTGTAAATCGACAATGAATAATTGTAGAAAGTTTCCTATTGATCCTAGAGCGGGTAGGGGGAGAACTAACGTGTAGAGAGAGAGAGAGAGAGTGACTAAAGACTAAAACACTACCTGTATCATAAGATCATAATCATCCATTTATAAAAGAGCCAATAAAAAAATCTGTTAATATAAAAAAAGGCCTACATTCTACATTTTAAATGAGTGATCAACTGATCCTCTATAGAATGCTCAAAACAAGCAAAATATTTTTTAAAAATCTTTAAAAAAAAATAATAATCTTATCCAAAGGGGAAGAACTCCATCCTTAAAATTATATCAATCAATAATGTACAAGTTATTTCCTTTATTCGATCTCAAATAAAATAATTAATTGCCAATAGTTTGTTGACAAATTAAGTATTTTTGTTTATTGATAAATTTTTTGTTACAATATTTTATTGTTTAAATTATCCACTTGATCGGAGAATGGGTGAGGCAAAAATAATATTAACAATTAATTTAAGGGGACTAAACCCAAAACATTTAGCAATATCTGTGAAGTATTTAGTTTAGTATTGTTACTATTACACAAAATAATTAATTACTAGTAATTAATTGTCTAATTGGTTACTTTTTAAAAAATCATTCATGTCTTGTCTATGTCAATGAATAATAGGCTTTGTAAATATGTCCACACTATTTCTTCTATGTGGATCTATCACCGCCCTGTCGCCCTTTAAACTGTGTGGGCGGTATAACGTCGCAAGTATTAAAATCTCATATCAAATGACGTCATTATTTAGAATTACAGAAGTGAGGATATGAATTCTTCAATAGGCTCACACACTACAAGGGTCTAGATCTTAATCTAATCATAGAGATTGAAGAGCAGACAATGATCTACACTAGAACTGAAGATTGAAATGTCAATATTTTAACAAATTATTTTCCTCTTTGGCTAGTGTTTCACGTCACAATCGCCTATGACCAGACATAGAGACGAACTTACCACTTTCAAACACTGTATTACAATTATCAGATTTAAAATGCAGTTTTGATCTTATGGATAGCTTTTATATTTAAAAAAATAATTAAAAAGGCCTGGTAGAATTGAAACGAAACTACCTTTGTATCTTTTTTTGTTTTATCTAACTGTAAAAATGTCTAGACTTTAAATATTATGACCTTATTTCCAGACTTAAAATTTCATCTAACCATATCCTGACTTTAAATATCATGTAAAAATGTCTAGACTTTAAATTTTATGTAACTATTTCCAAACATAAAATTTACGTAACAATGCTCAGTTGTTGTTTTTTATTTCCTGTTAAAATTTCTAGCCTTTTTATTTATGAAATTATTTCTTGAATTTAAATTTCTTAAAACTGCCTCTAGACTTTCAATATAATTAATTTTTTTAATTGATTCAACTTTTGTCAGTGACAATGAATGATTGTGCAAAGTTTCTACATGATCGGAGAATGGGAAGTGGGAGAAATAATGTACACAAGATTTGTACCCGACAGAGACAGACAGACAGACGGAATAAGTTGCTATACGCTTAGTTTAAGGAAAATACTTCACGTGAAATAGTTCACCTTGTTATAGGATTATAAACATGGAGAACATGATGTGTCATGACAAGATCCGTCTGAAGAGTTACTTGGATATCACATTCAGACATGATACCAGGAAACGTGTCAAGTCCTCTGTTTGTATGTTTTTGAACTGGTTCATGACTTCTGCTACAGTGAAACTTTTAGGTTCATGTAATGCAAAACTGCTAAAGTTAAATCTGATGACCAAGTATCCTGAAATCATTGTCCCGTGTCTTCCAAGCAGTCGTTCTCTCGACCCTAGGATGGATCTGACACGTGGGCACTATACAGAAAGCAACTAAGAGTTCTTGATCGCTTTCACCATAGATGCATGGTATAAGATGACAAGACCACACTACAAAACAACGATGTCCTTGCGAACGCCGGTAGGGACAAGTAGAAGGACTTCTTCTGGTCCGACAACCTACGCTGGGCGGTGCACGTATAGGGTACGAACGTATGCATAATGCAGTCCTTTTTGATTTGCTGAAAGGTGTTCGACGTAACAGAGGTGCCCCTACAAGCTGGTCTTATTAAAGACCAGCTTAGGTGCCAATTTCCTGAAACTGACATAGGAGAGAGAATCCCCCTGCAGGCGGCTTTGGAACCAGAAAGGTGGAGATCACTTACAAGGGCCGCGGGGATACACATTTGAGGCCAAAAGAAAATCCATGCCGAGGACAGACTGCCTCGAAAAGATATAGGTCACAGCTGGGGCTGCGTTGCCAAGGGAAATACTTCGTTCCTCATTAATCTTCGGACAAGTGGGTATATTCTTATGTCGCAAAATGATAAATACAGAGTTGACCTTCATAGTCGCCTAGCTTAGGAAATTATTATATTATTTTAGAAATAAACTATGAACTAAATATTTATTCTCTGGCACTACCAGGGTCATGTTTTGTTAGAGAGAAACAAAATTCACTGTGATCCCGTTAACAGTATCCATTGAGGAATTGACTGTGATATGGCAGGTCTGTAACATTGCCTCCCTCTGGCAGGTGACGAGAATCTTCTTAAAAGATGTTCTGGTTCTTATATATGCAAAATTACATTTATTATGCTCCTTCCCTTGGTTGATATAACAACAGAATATAGATCTATTGTTATTTTTGATAATTTCCATAGTCGCTTAATCTCCAAGCTTAGGTTCCCATATTTTCTATGCTTTTCAATTTCAGTATTCTATTCATTATGATATAGAGATATTACTTTGCTTAATATTATTATTAGATTTGAACTAATAACGTAAACATTTTGCTTTCAAAAGCGCTTCCTAGGTACACTCTGTGTACGAAGGTCAAGGTTTGAGACGATTATCTTCCCTTATAGCTTAAATCAATGCGGTAAGAGGGAAGTGAAAAAAGTTTGCTTACTTGACACCATTCTACCAACTGGAGACCGTAAACCTGATGACCGGTCCTGGAGATTAGAGAAACATTGAAAGATACACACGCCTAGAGCAAACATTGCACCTCAAACCTGGCCTTGTTTTCATACAGTTGAGTTTTTTTTTTTTTTGTGTAAGATCTGGGGTCAAGTAGGGTCAAACAGGTGTACTAACAATCATTAATTTAAGTTTGTTTTTTTTTAGATTTGATCTTGATAATATTTTTATTGCCAGTGAGTGCACTCTTAATTTAAATTGATACTTTTCTTATCCATGTCAATCTTTCTTTTTCTCTGCTTAATTCAATGGATTTCAGTTTCTCTCTCTTTCTCCATTCCTTCATTGTCTTCTTTTCTCTCTTTTCCAAATCTCCCACTACCATATTCTCTATCTGACTCTCTCTCTCTCTCCTTCTATGGCAGACCCACCATCTTTGTTCTCCTCTCACCTTCTCTTATCTTTCTATCTCTTCTCTACTTCATTCTCTCTTCTTCCACGTGTGCCACTCACTGACCCTCTATGCGTCTACTAACTTACTGCCTCTCTATCTGCCCCTCTCTCCAATCCTCTGCCACACTTACTGACTCTCTCTATCTCTGCCCCTCTCTTCCCACTCACTGTCGGTCTCTCTTTCTCTCTGCCCCTTTCTTCCTTTAACCCCTGCCTCTCTCTCTAGCCCTCTCTCCCTCGACCCCTGCCTCTCTCCCTCTACCGCTGCCTCTCTCCCTCTACCCCTGCATCTCTCTCTCTGCCCCCTGCCTCTCTCCCTCTACTGCTGCCTCTCTCTTTTTGTCTCTGCTGTTGAACATGGTAATCTCTTTATTTTTTCCCTACATTTCTCTCTCCTGCTTTTCATCTACTTTCTTTGTCTCTCTATCTCTCCTCCTCTCTTTAAAAAGTCATGTCATTAGTATTAATGCCTCATTATATAATCTCTTATTAGCCTTAAACATATTTTATATTTTATATTTTATATTTATATATATATATATATATTATATTTTATAGTCCGTTAAGCAAAATGATGACCTTAACGTTTGACCGTGTTGTACAATTTGGACGCTTTGCATTTTATGATGTCCTTTAACTTGGTGTGTTAAATTATTGTAATTAGAATAAAACATTTTTTTACATCATTCAAATAAGCCATTATAAGGTGATCTATCGGTAAGTATATTCCAAAAGTCAAAAGCGAGCATAAAGGAATGACCTGAATTGTAGATGTCATACACACCAGAAGTAGAAAGAAGGGTGAAAGTGCAACAGCGCTACCTGGTGATTACAGATATGCCCAACCAGTGACTGCATCAGCTGTGTGGCAAGGATTGGCCTCTACAGTCACATGAGAAGTTGCAAAAGAAAAAGATCATCTCTCAAGACGCAAAAAGCCACGCTCTTAACTTTTCTTTTGACCCAGAATCCTGAAATGTTTCGTAGTTGTCCAATGACATCGTGTTGACATTTCAACTTTGTTCACTTGTTCAAGGGCTTCGTTTTCGGCATGAAAAAATTCGGATATTTGAAAACTGCATTCACTATTCCAACGATCCCAGGATTTCTGTTTGAGATTGTTCTTAAATTTCTTGTACAGGATCTATGTTTGAGTTTGTTCTTAAATTTCTTGTACAAAATTTCTATTTGAGATTTTTCTTAAATTTCTTGTGCAGGATTTCTGTTTGTAATTGTTCATACATTTCTTGTACAACATTCAGTCAGAAAGACTTTGTTCTTAGGTGTTGACCATCACCGTAACTTTGTCTCCTGAACTATCTTCTCATCTTCTGACAAATATAAAACTACAATTGTTGATTTAAGAAAAAAGGGATCATCATTTTTCCTATCTAGTTAGATATAATAAAAATTGACTTTAGATACAGTTTGTAGTATGTGGAATCCTAAACTTTGACCTTAGAAACAGTTTATAATACTTGACCATGATTACTAAAAAAGTTACCATGTTTGAATAATGATATGTGACCTTTCAAATGATTCTAAGCTAGAGGAAAAAGAACATTATGTAAACAACCTGTTTTGTCTTCTGTAAATTCGAAGCAAAAAGTTCTCTTTTCATACCTTGCGATCTAAAAGGCAGATAATGAAACGGTCATTTGTTTCTATGGCCAACGGTTAACGAGCCCTAAAAATCCCGAAATTCACCGAAATTCGAACCCAGCATCTCAGGTTCTGAAGCCAAGTAAATAACCATTCAGCGACCACGCTTCTCCTCTCACTGTGCTAATTGACTTTCAATTTAAAATGTTGACAATTAGAGTTACTTAGATATATTCCCACTTTTTGGGGGGCTCCCAAAGAATAGTTTTGAAGAACAAGCAATGAAATAAAAGAATTTGTGTTGACTACAATGGGCCACATGTCTCAAATACCTATCAGTATAAACCCGGTTCTGATGGCTACCTACGTCGGTTCAAACTGCATATATTTGAAGGCCAGTGAATTTCTTCTTGACGTTGTCAAGACGACCCTCCAAGCATCACCAAATACCTCCCTTGAACACACACGCTGACACGCAGAAACACGCGTCCAGACACTCAAGTTGACGCGTCCTGGTCTGGTCTAAGAGTATTAATTTCACACGTCGCTATGCCCGAAACTTCGTGAAGGCAAGGAACTTGTTTTCAAAAGTAATCACTTGAGCGCACAACGAGCGACTCTAATCTTACAAGTAAAGAAACACAAAAACGGAGGGAAGGAAATAGTAAAGAAGGGATGACACTCCAACAATGTTTTGTCGCTGGGTGGAGGGCGTAGTGGCCGAGTGGTAAAGCGCTTGGATGCCGAACCGAGAGGTTAAGATTTTGAATCCCGTTAGAGACTAAAATTTTAAATCTTGGAGATTAAGATTCGTGGAACATCGTGAGTACAGCTGACTCTAATGAGAGGCTACTACCACTGGTTTGCGAAGAGAAAACTACAAAGCTATATGTCAATTTATAATGTTATAAAAAGTTGATCAAAACTTGTTTTTTAATGCAAAATATTATTACCATTTCTATGTTTAATATTTAATAACATATTTTATCTCCAGACATAAGCGTCATTAGTACACCGGTAATTATTTGAAATTTACACAGTTTCTGTCAAAAGTTTCCGAGAAAACGTTGAGACATAGTTGTTTATGATTTAGATTAAAGGATAATTATTGATTTTTTGATCTATTAGTAACTAGGCTCTTCGCTCTTGTGACTTTCAGAGATCAAACGACTCAAATGGTCACGTTACTTTATCGGTGAAAAGTAAAGGCGGTTTGTTGTTTCAGCTAAGGAAATGAAAGTCTCCTGGTCTTTGTGCTGGCCTCATGACACCTTAGTTAACAGTTCGCCATAAATAACAGGTCAACTCCCTCTGGACCGCAAGGCAAAATAAAAAAAAAGATTAAACATACTTTTTTAAACGTTAAATTCTTTCTAATTGTATATAATTTCTAAAGTAATATTTGAAGTATAACTATAAAACATCAAATCTGAAGATATTGTAAGTAAATTGTATTATACTTTACCAAGAAATATCGTTTTCACAAAATGGTTGACTTCGCGAAGCGTCATATAATAGGCATGATTTCACGGGTCGTCAGATTAATCCACAATAACACGATGTTTTTATTTATTTATTTTTTTTTGTAAAGAAGACAATTTCTAGTATATTTACATTGAATTGTTAAGCTATTGCTTTAAGAATGATTTAATGAAATGTTATACCATGTATGTAAAAGAGATTATATCAAAGGCAAAAGACAAAGAGGAATGAAGGAAGACGGCCAATAGATCTTGTTCGAAAGATTAAAACTCACTTTAAAATAGTGCTTCTACTTTCCAGTATATCCAAGCATTGACAACCAATCCAACCCCTGTGCTTCACGTGTTACTCAGATATTGGGTCCGGAGGAACTGTTGGCCTAGGCTGGCTTTCCACCAAAGAGAAGGAAAAACTCTGAATACAAGCCTTTTTTGCATCTATACCCAAACATGGGAAAGGCTTCGAGAGTAAACTCTGAGGAAAAATAAGGAGCTGGCGACCCTAAGGCAGCTTGCAGACAGTAGTGCTACAGGCTGAGAAACCTCTCTTTCGTCTCCCACCGACTTTCATCCTACGTCCACACCCTTTGGTCACTCCGACCCAATAGTTGCTTCATATACTTGACACATGCAAATATTCCAGAACAAAGGTGACGAATTTGTTTATAAACAACATGACTTCTATCTTTGATCATTCCAATGTCCTAATTGCAGATTATGTAGGCACAGGGGAATATCAGTCTGTACCGTGTCAATAATTTCATTGTATTATTCAAAGCTTTGTCCATCTCTTCCTTGTTTATAAGTTCTTCCCTGAATGTACTCTAGTGATGGTCCTTTTTATTCGCCTTAAAGCAATTAATCGACTAACTGGTTGAATATTACTCCTGGCTATGAATCTGTTTTCTTACAAACTCACTATGTCTCCCGTACATGGTCCGAATCTCTTTCATTCAGCTTGATGCGATGTGGGGGGGGGGGGGGGGTAAATCCTTTAAACCATTTGGAAGAGAAAGGTAATACACAAATTAGAGTAGGGGAACGGGGGGGGGTGAGCCTGTCTAGACCTAGGAGCCCCAATTATTTCCTGATCGCCTGTCCAGAAGAGATGACGGCTACAGACACTTCCTAGTCGTAGTAGAACTAATAACTGATGGCTAGTGTTTACCAAACAAAATGGCCTTCCGGGGCCACTATGATCTTAAAACGTATGATCGTTAAGCTTGTGGTGGGTGGGGGAGGGGGAGGTGGTACACTTTTAGAAAACTGGGTCAAAGCCAATGGCCTTATTTTGATTTTAAATTCAATAAAAACTTTGTCATTTCATTTAGAACTCTAAGGTGACGTTACGAAAGACAAAATGAAGGCTCAAGGCGATACGAAAATGTATGAGACTTATGACAAAGTAATTCCATAGGTAGGTCTTCAAGTTTCTTCTTGTATGTAGGGAGCAGACAGGACGTTGGTCTGAGATCAATGAACAGCGAGTTTCAAAACTTGGTTGCAAAGTTATTTAAATATTGCAGTGTTTCACAAACTGTGTTCCGCGGAGCCCTAGTGAGGCATGGATAGGAGGTGCTTCACGAACTACTGAAACAATTAACGAGTAGGCCACCAGGGGAATTAATCTCTCTAAAAAATAAGCAAAGTGTTCCTCAAAATACTCAGAATGTGCGAAGGAACACGTTTGTGAAATCCCGTTTTAAATCTTAGTCTTAAGTTTCCAAAAACACAAAAACATACAAAATATACATATTTTGAACTAAAATTGCTTATTAAACAAGTGAAACTTTTTTTTAAATATGAAAATTAGATACAATTTAAAAGTACTCCAATTCTCCTTCTACAATATTGAGTATATGATATATCAGGATGATTATTGGTAAGGGTTAAAGAGTAGATTTTTTTTTAAAGCTTCACAAAAAAATGTAAGGGCCTATACGAAATTCTTTTCCGTGGCCTCCACATACCTAAATCCGGCCCTGTGTGGGAGGAAATCACCAAAGATCGAGAACTATGGAAACATATTGTGCGTGCTGAAAAAAGTGTTGAGGCGTCCTAGGACAGGAGAACAAATAATCGCATCTATGCACAAGGTATGATATGCACAAGGTATGATATGCACAAGGTATGATATGCACAAGGTATGATATGCACAAGATATCATAAGCACAAGGTATGATATGCACAAGGTATGATATGCACAAGGTATGATATGCACAAGGTATGATATGCACAAGGTATGATATGCACAAGGTATGATATGCACAAGGTATGATATGCACAAGGTATGATATGCACAAGGTATGATATGCACAAGGTATGATATGCACAAGGTATGATATGCACAAGGTATGATATGCACAAGGTATGATATGCACAAGGTATGATATGCACAAGATATCATAAGCACAAGATATCATAAGCACAAACTAAGGTATGCCAAAGATAAATTCATCCTCTTTTCTTTGCGTTCCTCTTGGAATACGCCACTCTCCACGGCCTCTTGCTAGTTTTTCAATGACTTCCCAGCTCTTTTCTGTCCTCTCGGCTTCTTCTAGTGAACTGAGCCGCCAAAAGATATAGTAAAAAAAAAAATTGGTAAGCAAAAGAATTGGTAAGTACAACATATGCCATGCGCATGGTATGGTGTGCACAAGATATGGTATGCACCAGGTATGGTAAGCACAAGATATGGTAAATTTCGTTGCTCAAGATTCTGTCCCGAATCAAAATAATCATATCTAGTAAGTTATCTGTACGCATAAATTGTTTCGCATAACAGTAATAGATGTATGGAGATAGCTACGCCTTTGCTGTATACTTAAAGTTTGTGTATCCGATTACGTTCTGTGTATTTGTTGTATCCGATTACGTTCTGTGTATTTGTCTGTAGTGTTTCTTATGTTACTAAATGTCATCGTCCAATCAAATTCTCATTAAAAAAAAATATAACCTAAAAAAGATTGACATTGTCATTCAGACAATTGTCTTTTAAAACATTTGTTGTTTTTTTGTTTGGCTTATTACAAAAATACCCACTAAGAATGTCAGGATATTTCATTACTGACTAATTTTATTAATCTAATGTTAACACTTTTGTAAACCATTATACAGTTTCAGTTACGTTGATATTTACATAGATTTTTAGGAATTATCAGTGGAATACAAAGCAACTATAATTGGATTACAATTTGATAAACCTTGTAACTGCAAAAAATATTGGCAAAATAATTTTTATGTCTCTAGTAAAAAGTTTGTACAGATTATTTCTCCCACACCGATTCTCACATCAAGTTGAGATTTCGAACAATTATTCATTGGCATAAATCAATACAAAAAAAAAACAACAATTAGTCAATTAATTACTGGTAAATAATTTTTTGTTTGATACCAGCAAGGAAATTAATCCTTCAGTATTCACAGATACGGCTAAATATGTAAGGTTTCGTCCCCCTTAATAATGGAACACGTTATGTCTTCCACACGCTTTCTTAGATCAAGTTTCGTGTACAAACAATCATGTATTGTATTTAACACAACATAAATCAATAAAACAAATTACCAAATTCATCATTTAAATATAGGTAATTAATTATTGTGTTTGATATTGAACATTGCAAATAAATTATAAATAATTGAGAGCTATAGTTCAAGATATGTAGTTTTTCCCTTTGAAAAGCATTTTTTTAAAAGGATTTTATAACAAATTTTGCTGGTTTAAATTAAGGCTTTGTTATTATTAATGTTAAAATATTCCAAAAACTTCAAATAAAAATGTAAAATCTCTCTATATATAATGCTCTTCTTCCCTCAACAGTTTAGACGAAAAGTAAAGGAAAGATCACTCTCTTATTTCTGCGGATAGTCACCCCACGAAAAAAACAAGAGGGGGGGGGGGGGGAATAACACGTTTTCACAGCTCGCTACGGATGGCTGCGTGCTGGACTGTCAAACCCTGCCCGCTCCCATCCCCCTTCGTCATGCGGGAGGTTTGGACTAAGAAGTAAACTATCGTCAACTCTGAAAGAACAACCGAAACATGTTAAATATTTTACAAACAAACTTTTTACAAACACTGAATAGCAGGGCCGAACTTAAGCATTGCGGGCCCTATTCGAAACGTATTTCGCGGGGCAAGTTTGGGTTAGGGAAGCGGACAATAAGTGAAATTTAAGAGTTTCTATTAGAAAATAAATTAATCTATGTATTTTATTCATTCTTTACTACGTACAGAATTACTTTAGGAGCCTTGCTGAAGTAAAGTCATACAGTATATCATAATAATTCTGTTTCATACATAGATACCGCTCAGAAGCAAGAATTACCGTTTCAATCTATCTTTGAGAATTGTTGACCTCAAGTAATTCTTCATTAGTTTGAGACGCGAGAAGCTTCTTTCCCCTGATTACATAATTACGGCTAATGCATAATGTCGTTTTTATTAATAGCGCGTCGGATTGGCGTTTTCCATTTTAAATGACACCCCAAAATGACAATTTTATATATATATATATATTTCCGTATATTTTAAGGATTTTTTCGTACATTTTGCAAATTTCGGGAGAATTCCAGGAGCTCCTGGTAAATCGACAGGAGGGCGCGGGAAATCTGTTTTAAGTTATAAAATTGTTTAATTTAATAATGGATACACCTTCAATAAGCGCGGGTCACATGAAAGTGCGAAGCCTTCGGTCGCATAGGCTGCAGTGGTCTAAGATCGGCCCTGCAAAATAGCGGCGTATGCTACGCCGCCGGTCGACTAGTATATTATAAAATGCTTTAATTTTCCCTAATCGCCCTGAAAACATTGCGCTACTATTCTAATGGAGATTTTATTAAATTAGCTAAAGTTTATAGGATATCTCAATATTTCAATAAATTATATAAAATTCAGTCCAGTCCGTTTAATCGGACCATACACTTATTAGGACCGAATCCTGAAATACCGACAAAATCTGCAGCATAGAAAACGTTCGTTTAATTAGGATAATCACATGCAGAAGTGGTCCGATTAAGCGGAATCGACTGTATAAAGAATCGAATTAGGTAATTAATAGTGAAAATTAATATATTAATTAATACATTTTGTTTGATATCGAAAAGAGGTAAATCTTACAGTATTGGGATATATGGTGGAAAATGATGAGTTCTGACCCTTAGATGTTGTTTTTTTATGTATTGGTTGTTATGTTTTTGTTTTTCTTTGGATTTAATTCATAATTCGTTTTCTCGTACTTATTATTCTAGATGGCTGTGACTTTCACTTATATTCGTTGTTTCCTTGGTTACATTGACACTATCCTTTTAAAGGATTACATTTGGCCTTTAAAAATACTCAAATATTATTATTTGACAGTGTTATGTTTCTATACCAATCATCTAGAAGTCGTAATAGGAATGTTTTCTATTATCAGCCACATTGACAAGACCTATTCGTCTACAAGAGGTCATTTATTATAGAAAAAGCAAAGACTACGCCAAATGCTAATGAATTCATTTTATTTACTGTGAGAGGTTTTTTTTTTTTTTTTTTTCGACTCAGCGGGATGTCTGGAGGCCCGCTGACCCGGTGACGTCACATTGCATAGGGGAATTGAACCTTTTCGTGACATTTGAAATATGTCTATGTTTTACGTGGAGAAGAAGAAGGGTAAAAAACAACAACAACACAGAATAGAAAACAAAAAGATAAGAAATACACACAAATGAATAGCAAATAGAAAACACACACACCCATGAAATAAAAAAACCTTAGCTGTCAGAAATAAGGACAAAGTATTTGTTTCTAAACGGAGTCACTTTTTTTTAAAGAGGAAATGAAAACGCTGGGATTTTTTTTTTATTTTTGTGAAGAGATGCGATATCAAATCTGTTAAAGAGCAAATGCTTGGTAAGCGATATAGGCGTATAGGCTCAGAACCTGTGGCTGAGATGTAGCGAGATATCAAAGTAAAGAAGCCGGTGACTAAAGAGACTTTAACATTTGAAGAAGGGTGACGCTGTGGCAGAAAACTGTCCAAACTTAGTTTACATTTGCGTCATAGTTTGAATCGACATATTTATAGACACAGTGTGCTGTTTCATGTACTAAAACTTGAGTTGAGTTTTGAGTTTTGAGTTTCTTTTTGCATATCGGCACATTTTAGGCCATGTCGTGTCCGTAATCCCTAAAAGGTTACTCTCCCTTCTTACCACAAGAGCTAAAACTTGAAAAGATCTTCGATACTTCTATCTACCTGACAACACAAGAATTAATTTTTTTTAAATTAATCAATTAGTTCATTAGTTTTTGGTAATTAGTTACTTTGATTGGTATCTCGAAGAATGGAAAGACATTGGGTGTCGGAGAAATAACGTGTACAAATTTTTTACCAGACTGACAGACGGACAGAGTGAGTTGATATAAGCTTGTAAAAAAATGTGAAATGTGAATGTTTAAGCTGTCTACGCGGCTCGAGTAAATTGTGTAGAGACAGCGGCCATAACGTCCAGTGTGACGCTGACAAGACGAATACCTTCATTTTCTGGGAACATTCGATTCAGCGAACGTGTAAATAAAGCTGTATCGGCGGTCAACAGGACAGGGGATGTAGAGTGTTCATGTCGCAGAGGTCAGTCGGTACAGTGCGAGACTGTGGTTAGGACATGGCCACGACAATGATTGAGCAGCTGTCTAGAAGTCACTATGAACACAAAGAGGAAACCCCAATGCGTTATTTATTTTCGACTTTAAAAGACAACATCGTCTCTGTGTCTGTGGGAGATCAATTTTAATTTCCCATACGTGTTCTATCTATCTCTTTATCTTTCGATACTTTCTCTCTCTCTCTCTCTCTCTCTCATTTTCTCTTCATCCAATGAACGAAACTGTCAAGTTAATGTTTACAAAGCATAGATCAATTCACTCTGTCTGTCTGACTGTCTGTCTGTCTGGTAAAGCGTTTGAGCATGCCCTTTTTTCTTTCAATTTCCCATTCTCGGATCAAGTTAAAATTTTGCACAATTATTCCTTGAACTAGACAAGACATGAATCATTAAAAGAAAATAACCAATTAAATCATTAATTATTGGTGATAAAAAATTTTGTTTGATATCGAAATAAGGGGAAATGAGAAATGTGGATGTTTATATAGATTTAATTCCATCATATTACATTTTGACAGGTTTTTCTAATAATTCCCATTCTCGGATCAAGTTGAAATTTTGCATAATTATTTATAGTCGATAACAATAAACGAATCAAACCAAAAATTAAGCACTTAATTAATCATTTATTATTAACTATTTCATTTGTTACATATAGCAGAAAGGGAATTAAACCCTGTAATTTTCAGTAAATGGCACTAATGAGCGGTTCTTTCTCTTAGATAAGCTTTGTTTTTTTTAAATTATTCTTTTTTCTAGGGCTTGTTCTTTCTTAATTTCGAATTTAGCCTCCTCTTCTTAAGTCAATGAATAATTGCCTTCTTTTGAACCCTGTTCACCAACCAGTTTGTTGTCCAATTCTTTTGTCCATATAAACCTAACATAATCTATAGTTATGACAACTGCAGTGCGGCAGTAGTCAGTAAATACAATTCTGTATTTCTAAACACTAGGTTGGAAGCTACTCATCCAAGCGTAGACGAGGATATTAGAATTGGCGAAACCCCCCCCCCCCCCCATTACCCCTTTGAAAAAAGGATTTAATAATATAAAAATGCAAATTTAATGCATAGAATAATAAACATCAACAAAATTTTAAGTAAAATTACGTAATATAATTCAATTTTAAAACCAAATCCACAGAAATAACTCAACATGAAGATTAAAACTTATTGAGCGACCAAAAGCAAACGTCTTCCCTGTTATATATTTCATAGATTTAAACAAAGAATGGAGTAAAGTGCCACCACAGACCAAAACAGCGAAGCCAAACTTACATTTTGTTCTGATCTCTCTCCCCTGAAAAATATAGTTTTCTTGGTAGGGAATCAAAGGTCTAAAAAAAAACAATTGTTTACTGTAACTATGTCACATTTTGAATACATGAGTACACAGTACCATCCTCTGTACCAGCTAGTCCCTAGTATGTCTCCAGCGTATTCTTGTCCACTGTTGTGGACTAATTCGATCTAAGAAATCCTAGTCACTGCGAATATTTTGGCATAAGGCCCATCATTACAATAACTGTCTTTTAAAAATTAAATCCGCAATATTGCATTTCATAATATATAGGCAATATTACTTATACAAATAGCCATCATTTAAATGGTTTTACGAGCAGATGAGGCTCTATAGTGATACATACAAAGAATAGCAAACTAGTAGATTTATAAACAGTTTAATCTTGAGATGATTGATAAACAATGACAATAGTATTCTTATCTTCTTATCTTATACAATTCAGACGTTACTTCAAAAAAGAAGATGATTACGTCCTACGCGTCATGTATCTAGTCATGCATGAAAGCCAATGACTTAAATTCTTCAAAGTCAATGGTTTTCCTGGCTGGCTCAAGCAACCCTGCTCTGAAATCACTAGGGAACAAGGAGCTTTTGTACAAACATATGGAACGAGGAATGTGCCTTTATCTTTGTGTCTCTGAGTATTGATACACATTGCTCCATTATCCTGTCTTTTTTTCTCTCTGCCTACCTCTTTGAACACTTGTACGCACCATTCTACGTTCACAATTCGCCACTCACCTAATACGTTTACTCTGATATAGTTTGCACCAAATGTGTTCAGCATATTGATATTTCTACTACTTTGAGTTTCATCAAAAAAGATTGAAGGAATTCAAGATTAATACTTTAATATTAAAGTCTTTTTTTAAATGTACATTATAAGTGTATGAGTATATTTATTATGTTGTCAGTATCAGAACTACAAGACCTCATTGCTAGACCTCCTTGCACTAGAGTATGATTGATAAATATTTTTTTAGCAATTCAATTATCAAACAACGTGTGTGTGTGTGGCTAGACCACGTTATCTATCAGCAATCTATTTCACAACGATACTATGTTCAGGGACTTGATTACATGTCTCATTGAGCTGACAACATCTGCGATGACAAGTCTCAAGTTTGACTAAGTGACTAAGTTAGTTGTTTTTTGGTCTAAGTAAGTTGTGTTTTGGTCTCTGTTAGTTGTGTTTTGGTCTAAGTTAGTTGTGTTTTGGTCTCTGTTAGTTGTGTTTTGGTCTCTGTTAGTTGTGCTTTGGTCTCTGTTAGTTGTGTTTTGGTCTCTGTTAGTTGTGTTTTGGTCTCTGATTGCATTTTTTGGCCTCTGTTAGTTGTGTTTTGGTCTCTAATAGTATTATTATGGTCTCTGTTAGTTGTGTTTTGGGCTCTGGTATATTTTTTTGGTCTCTGTTAGTTGTGTTTTGGTCTATGATAGTTTTTTTGTCGCTTTTAGTTGTGTTTTGGTCTCTGTTATTTTAGATTTTAAAAAATATAATGATCGCATCCCAAACCAAGAGATTAGAGACAAAGTTACTACAGCGATCGGACCCCATGATGACCTGCTAATTGTTGTAAAGAAACGCAAGCTTAAAATATATGGCCATATTGCAAGATCCACGGGGCTCGCAAAGACCTTCCTTTAGGGAACAGTACCAGGAAAAAGAAGAAGAGGTAGACAGAGAAAGCGATGAGAGGACAACATAAAAGAATGGACGGGCCTACCATTGATAGGGGTTTTAAACAAGGCAAAAGACAGGGAGGAATGGAGAAAAATGGTCGACAAATCTTACTTGGTACTCCAACGGTCCCACAGACAAAGGGATAGGTAAAGGTAAAGGTAAAATATAAAAATTAACAGTTACAAGGGAGACAAATATAATTTTTACTTTCGATTTTAACTTCTAAAGTGATCTTCAGACATATATATGTGTAAACAATCTTCTTTATTAGTAACATTTATAAGATTTTTTTCTTTTTTGCTGCTATGTTTATTAACACTTCTAGTTTGAGTGATGAGAATATTCACGTCTATGTATATAGATATGCGTGATTAACTTGTTTCTGTCTTAGACTCACGTTTCACATGTATAAATGTCTAAACTTAACTGTCATCTGGTCGTTATCTAGTAATTGTTAGCATAAATAAACTTCGTGCCGGAGGGGCTTGTTGACCCACCTAGGAGATTGAAACCTCCGACGTCTTGCGACACAATCCAAACATGAGAAAGACTTCGGGATATAGACCCAGAAAAAAACAACAGGAACCAGTAATCCGTACTCAGCTCGCAGCATATAAATTGCTACGCTCTGGTAATTTGGTGTTCCTTTGGACACAACACATCTGTAGTGAGAAGGGAACCAGTGTGTGGTCTAGTACATTCCGAACATAACTTACACTGTTTGTGGATCCCCCTCTGAGAGTGGCGCCCTGGGCATCGTGGCACCTTTTCCCCCTCACTACGCCTCTGCCCGGCTGTCCCCTCATTCAAAGAGCTCTATGAGGGAAACGATAGTTGTTTTAAAACTGAAAGCGACGAATTAGGACGATGAAATTGGATTAAATAAACAGTTCATTTAATATGTCTACAGTTATTTATATCATAGAAAGAACTGGAAAATAAAACTGGTACAGGTAATGAAAAAACTTAAGGAATTAAACAGATTAAATGCAAAGTTATAAAGCTATTATGAATTATCTTGCTAACAGTTGGTATTATATTTTTCCCATAAGAAACGCATGACTAAAGTCTATTTTTCCTCGTGACATCGTGACTTACCAAACAACGAAAGTGGTCAATGAAGTAAGACCCGTACATTGAAATACTCAAAACCTAGGACGTGTCAGGGTTAAAAACGAAGACTGCGGGGTATAAGTTCTCTGAAGTGCGCTCATTTTCTTAGAAGTTCAAGTCTGCTCTTGAAACTTCCGGTACTGAAGTACTTTTCTTGAAATAGAATCTATCTGGACGTCAGGAAACTAGGACTCAGTATGGACAACTGCCTGATTTTAAAACCACTGCGAGGTTCATCTCATATATATTAGTCTTGTCATCTAAGCGCCCCAACATAATTATGAGAACGAGGAAGGAGAAGTCTTTCATGCTAACTGGGCTGTGTGGCTTACAGGCTAAAACCTCTTGACCACGGCTTGACCACCCAACAAAGCTCAAATCCCGACTAAAGCAAAGTTGTGTTTGTTGAGCATTTAAAGGCAGCACGGAAAACCTTCTCCCAGATACCACCTCCCTTGGCTCAAAAACAAACTTTTTATAAAAAGAAAAAGATTAATTAAATATTTTTCAATTATGTCTACTGTCGCTTGTTGGTCACTTGTAGTCATCGCGAATGGTAGGAGCTCAGCATTTAAAACACGAGAACCCTTGTTAGCCTTAATCATCATCACGTGACCAAGATATCGTGGTACTCTGGCCTGTAGGTCCGTGTTAACCCTTCAATGATAGAAAACATGAACCCCTTTCAATTGAATTAACCCTTTAGGGCAACATTGAGAAAAAAAGAGAGAGAGAGAAAGAGAAAGTCATCCCTTTATAATGTTTGGTTAGCTAGAAGGACTGCTGCTCATTGGTGGGTCAGAGGTTACAATGCTAGTGGATATAAAAGTACTATAGTTAACACAGAGAGCTAATTCAAGACATGTTAAAATGGGCCTTTATCAAATAGCATGTTTGGTCGTGTACAAGCCAATGAACACATTGAAACCGTAGTCCAATTCACAAACATGAACAATAATTGCGTATCTGTTAAATTCAAATTAGATCTAACTAAATTTATTACGAATGCGCGGTGGCCGAGTGGTAAAGCGCTTAGCTTCCTAGGGGTCCTGGGTCGGAGTTCTGGTGAAGACTGTGGTTTTTAGTTTCGGTAACTTCAGGGCGCCTTTGAGTCCACCCAGCACTAAGGGGTACCTTATATTAGTTGGGAAAACGTAAAGGAAGTAAGTCGTTGTACTGGCCACATGGCACCATCGTAAACCGTAGGCCACAGAAACTAGATAACCTTAACATATTCTGCCCTATATATGGCAAGTCTGAAAAAGGAACATTGCTACATCCGTACAAAATTTTTTTTTTGTATTACATAAACTACAAAGCTACATATTCCCCACAACTCATGGACTTGCGTTCTTTCTCAATAACTCTGAATTTTTATAACAATTTGTGACAAACCTGTTTACTGACTGACTCCCCTCCCCTTAATTAAATCTTAAAACTTGTTGACCTTCAACTTTATATAATGTTCAAACACTTCTGATCAATTTGTAAACTTTTGTCGTTCAATATTACAATTTCTAACCTAACTTCCAGTTTAGTAAATTAAATCTGGTTGTATCTATTGGCCTATAATTTGAATGATAAGATATAATCTTCAATTAAGACAGTTAAGGATGAATCAGAGTGCAGTATTTAAAGTGACCACGCTAAGCCAGATGCGACCTACGTGTTCTGCCGCAACTCTTTCATTCAAATCCGTTGTCCCTGGGGTCTATTTCTATTTTTTGGTCTCCACAAGTCTTTGGCACGGCTTCCTTGTGTCTGAAATGAGTGTCTGACGACCTTCGCAAGGCTTCCTTGTGTCTGAAATGAGTGTCTGACGACCTTCGCAAGGCTTCCTTGTGTCTGAAATGAGTGTCTGACGACCTTCGCAAGGCTTCCTTGTGTCTGAAATGAGTGTCTGACGACCTTCGCAAGGCTTCCTTGTGTCTGAAATGAGTGTCTGACGACCTTCACAAGGCTTCCTTGTGTCTGAAATGAGTGTCTGACGACCTTTGCAAGGCTTCTTTGTGTCTGACACGAGTGTCTGACGACCTTCGCAAGGGTTAACTAGCTGTTTCTTTCAGAGGCCATCTTCTGTCAGCTCCTTTCCTAATTATTTGTAAAGGTAAAATGACACCTACTTTGATCCATGTAGAGCTTTCAGGGTGTACCTCAGTTACGCCTTTCTTCTTGAAGCTTTCGCCAAAATAAAAAAAAGATCCCCTTTGGCATGCGGTCATCCCTCAAAACCGGAGCTGCCGTCGAACGCTTTAAGGTAAGGGTTAGGTCAAGGGTGAGATGTGTTTTTTTCTAAAGGCTTTCAAGGCTGGTAGCCAAGCAGCGAGATTAAGAAAGCATTGAACAAAAAGAGTTTTAAGTTACGTCAATAATAACGGAGGTGCGTGGGTTTGAATTCCCGGTGAAAATTAGGATTTTAAATTTCTTGATTTTTATAGGGTGGGTCAGAAGTTACAGTGCATGACGTTATGGACATACTATAAATACACAGTGCTGATTCACGGCATGATAAAATATATTAAATATCAAGATTCGTCTTGATGTACAAGCTTAGGAACAAGTTGAAATAGAAGTCTAAGCCACACTCATTGAACAATCATTTTGTATCTACAATATACATATTAAATTCAAATTAACTGTAACCAAATATATTACAGAGTCGCGGTGGCTGAGTAGTAAACCGCTTGGCTTCCGAGGGGTCCTGGATTCCATTCCTGGTAAAGACTGGGAGTTTTAGTTTTTGGATGTTTAAGGCCTCTTGAGTCCACCCAGCTCTAATGAGTACCTGAAGTTACTTAATGAAAAGTAAAGGCGATTGGTCGTTGCGCTGACCATTGTGAGCCACAGAAACAGATAACTTATTTATCATCCGCCATTCCGATCTCAACGTCTCAAAAGACCTATACTATTTTTTTTTAGATAATAATGGGATTAATAAATGATGTAAGGAAAACCTTTCCAAGTTTTAATCACACTAAAAAAGATGGAGAAATTGTACACATTTAACATAGCAATGGAATTGAGAGGCTAAAGAAAGATCCTAGACATGACATTCAAAGACGGCATCACTAACGAGGGGATGAAAGACAAGGTTATTATAGCCATGGGACCCCACGATGACCTGCTAACTACTGACAAAAACGCAAACTAGAACTCTATGGCCATATTACAAGGTCTTCAGGGCTCGCAAAGACCTTCGTTCTAGGAACAGTTGCAGGAAAAAGAAGAAGAAGCAGACAGAGAAAGCGATGGGAAGACAAACTAAAAGAAAGGACGGGGCGTTGAAAGGTATTCTATCCGAGGCAAAAGAATGGAAAAGGATGGTTGACGAATGGACGGGCTTGCCGTTGAAAGATATTCTATCGCAGGCAAAAGACAGGAATGGAAAAGGATGGTTGACGATTCTTGTACGGTGTCCCTGTGATAGGTTGGGGAAGGTGACGTGTGTTTGGCGCGTTTAATGTCTAGGGGATGATTATTTTTCAAACTATCACACACCAACCCATCAGCATATAAATCGGGAGCAGGCACGCATCGAGACAAGCAATGAAAGAGAGATACAAACGTAAAAATTAAAGAATATTTATTTACATAAATATTTACATATACGAATAAAAGGGGGGAGGGTTTGCATCTATCTCTAATCAAGACTATATTTAATCATCACTCTTGCACTTGATAAGAGAGTATGTCACTTTGTCTTCTGAACTTAGCTGGTTGTCCTTCTTGGGTCGCAGCTGGCTGTGTCCTGGCTTGAGGTTCTGCAGCTGGAGGTGGCGCTCTAGCGGGTAGAGGAACGCCGGTGATACAGTTCTTGTGGAGTCTCAATCCAAAGTTCTGATATCTGTAATGGGCACAATAGGGCGGGTGGCCGGCTACCGTGGGCACAAGTGTACTGCGGGCTGAGCGGATCTGCCGTGGGCAGCGTAGTTGACAGGATAAGTCCAGTGAGTTGCGGAGAGTTTGGCGTAGCTATGACTCTCGCACAGACTGGGTCTATAGGGACGTCGTGCCTAATGGGTTGACAAGTGGACTGCCAAATAGCCAGGCAAGTAGAGCTGATAGCACCAAGTAAATCGTTGAGTAGATCCAAGTAGGCAGTAGATGATACTCAACAGCAAATAGGCCAGTGTGCAGTGCTGAATAGCACTAAGTACAAAGGCGATAGGCAGTTGACTAGGCAGACAATGCCAAATAAATATGCAGTTGAGTGATCCGATAAATTGGTAATAGTGCAGTCATTGCCAAATGAATAGAATGTCTCTCATGCTTCTTATTGATGCCCTCGACTGAGGTGCATTCGTCAGATTGGAAAATTGCTTTTGAGTACAATGAGGAGATGATGACAAATGGGATTTGGAAAATAGATGGCTGATAGTAGCAATATAAAATGTACATAAAAGGGGAAATAATAATCTCAAATAAACAACACAAGTGGAAAGAGAAAAGGCGGGGGGGGGGGGGGGGGGGAAATGGGCAATGGTCAGCGACCATGACGGTTTGTTTACATACGAGCGTCGGCCGAGAACAATGGAGCTCGCTTGAATGAAGAGGGTGTCCGTTCAAGGGGCGCAAATCCCTTTAGAGTAAAATGAGTAAAGGGGAGATAATTCATATCTCTTTTCTAAGCGCAGTATTAGTGCGCTAGTAAGTTTATCAAGGCGGTCAGTCGAGATGAAGGAAATCAAATAATATGTACAAATACATACATGCATCAACGATCAATTGAGCAACGTAGCATTAATAGATTAATGCAATATATTCATAGCTTTTATATAGCGCTACTTTCATGCTTAAAGCATGCTCAGAGCGCTTTGGTCCAATCTCATTTGTGGACCAGTGGGGGGGGGGGGGGAGGGAGTTGATTTAGGAGTTGATTTTCCGTGCTGCCTGTAGGCGCTCAGTAAACACAACTCTGCCCGAGTTGGGTGTCGAACCTCGAGCCCCCTTCTAGGTAGCCAAGCCAAGCTAAGTTCAAGTGCACTTAGCTTCTTGACCACGCTTCCCACATACATACATACAATACATAAATAAATACATATGCCATGTTTATGTTTTCTACTGATGACAGTGAAAATACACAATGCACTAATTAATTATAAATGAAATAATAAGATACACATGATAATATCCAGTGAGAAATATGCACTGAGTAAATAAGATGGAACTTGTGATAAGTTCGGCTTACCACCAGGTATTCCTCTAAGAGTAAGAATAAATGATATAGTCCAGACTCGATTGCTCAGATAGAATGAGAAAATGAGAGGGTTTGGCTTGATTTAATCTACTTTATATATAGGCATTGAAAATGTGGGCGGAAACAGGAAATGTCCTAGGCTTAAGTTTCATCTTACACGTGGGTGAATCCGACAAGAGTCGCACCTTGGAGTGTCACGAGGCGTGTTGACCCGAGTAATCTCTTTGATCAAAGAGAGGCGTGGGAGAAAGGGGGGGGGGGGAGAAAGATTGGCTTGCATTCCACCCAAGGTGGTGTCAACTGCGGCCGTCAGACATCCGGCAGGTAAGATAAAGAGACTGTGTTTTTATCTTTACCCCGGTCAAGGGGAGATAAATGAAAAGCCGCCAAGGTGGTGGACCAAGTCTAGTGAGACGATGAATAGGTTGGGCGGGTGAAGAAATTGGGGATAGGACGGGGAAATAAAATAAATAAATAATAAATAATAATAATTAATGCTGTGATAAATTTGAGTGACTCTGGCAGCAAGCTTTTGACTTGTCACAGTCCCAACGGTCCCACAGACTAAGGTGAAGGTGACGGATTATGAATTAAGCTTTTATCTTTGTGTCCTTTTGAGTATTTTATTCAATTGTGATTGTGTATATGTAAGTTATGTTTCAGTGTTTTATATATGATTAGTACTTTGTCTTCTGTTTGTGAACTATCTTTAGTAATAAAGAAGAAATGTGCTTTTGAATCATTCAAATGTATCGAAACTAAGTGTAAGTTATTTAAAAAGGAATGTTAACTTAGTTAGAAGAAGACATCTAATGAGGGAAGAATAAAAATCGAAACAGTGCTGGGATTTCTGATCGTTAATGTTTTGGTGACCTGAAATTCCAATTTTACCATGCTTGTAAGCTTGCAATGTTTCTTTTCTAGTTTTCGTCTTGTGAAAAAAGACATCTCCTATTTAGAAAAAAAAATTTGCAAAACCATTTCTGAAACAATGTTTGAATGCCTTATATAATGAGAATATATCAATTATTTGTGTTCCTATTTTAGAAGTAGACTTCCAGAAATCAGAACTAATACATGGCAGAAATTTTATAAACATAACTAAACTAGAAGCTAAATAACTATAAGGCAGTAAGAAGGACAATCTCCTGATACAACTTATAGAACCTCAAAATCAGCTTCGAACCCTGCATGTTTCTAAGGTGACTGGATGTGCTGCGACCATGCTTACACAAATATTCACAGTTCAGTTGTTCTGAGTTGACCGTCATTAATCAGACATAGAAAGAAAATATGCGCAAGTTCTATCGCAAGAGGACCCACAAGCCTAAAAATTTGAGACATAAGAAGACAAGGGCCATGAGGAGAGCCTTGACCCCATAGGAGCTGACTTGTATTCGTAAGAAACAAGCCAGAAAACAGAGACTGTATGCCATTAGGGAGCTTGTTGTTCAAGAATAAACCTAATCTAGCTTGAAAAACAAACAAACAACAATAAATGGTTGAGCAATTAATACTTGGACTTCAACATTTAATTTGTAGATATTCAATCTACACGAAACATTGTTGCTGCCTTGACATCCAAAACTACATTTGACTTTGTAGTTAGTTCGTGCCTAAACTTCAAACCCTAACTCAAGTCTTTAGCCCTGCACTCGCAAGTTTTTTTTTGTTTCTCTCCAAGACATAAAAAGCACATTCTTATTTCATTGCTAGGACAAATGTGTACCACGTGCTCCCTCCCTAGCGAAAGTAGACCATAGGATGGGTTGCCTGAATCAGACAGGAAAAAAAAATAGTTTAGGAGAGTTGAAGTAACATAACTAAATTGACCCAAGGACCTCATACACCAATCGTAAACAAACAACATTTAGCACGTGATTCTCTATCTCCTCTATTCAAATTACCATCTAATTTTAATGCACAATGGCTATCACGTGACACTTTTTTTTTTTGTTTTATCAATATTATAACGTGTCTAAATGTTGTTTGTTTACGATTGGTGGATGAGGTTCATTATCTTTTGTTTTAATGTAACATCTGTAACTTGTAATATAGGATACGGCTCCACGACCCCCTTTCCCCAAGACAATAAAGTATTTCCGTTTCTTATCTGACCAGAACTCACTAAAAATAGTTTCACATTAAAAAGGTAATTATGGCTGATTATTCTACTAGAAATAAAAAATATTTTTATTATTTTACATTTATTTGTGTAGGAACTAGATTAGGGTTTTACACACAGTAACAACATTTAATGTAAAATTAGTCAGTTTTCTCATATATATATATATTCACTTTGTAAATGAGTTCGTCCTAATCTTTCCCTTAGTTCGATGGAATTTATATGTTCTGACCTGCGTTTTTCCGGTTACATCTGCACCCATGGCAGACTGGTCATGTGGTATGCGTTCTGATTTTGTCGTCCTAATGGTCACGTGCCTGCTACCTTCCCGTCCTCCTGTGCGAGGTCTGGGCTAGGATATATTAATCTTCAAATCTGAAGGATCATCCTAAACATGAAAAGCATACAGATCCTTGAACGAAGCCTCTGCGGTATCACTGTGCACTATTAGGGGGAATTTCAGTAGGCAGTTAGCACCACGGAGTATAGTTTCTAATGTTGTAAGCAAAAATGTAAGGGTGTAGACATGCTGCGGATAGATTTACCTTGACAGAGAATGTACCCACATACGATTTTCTGTTATAAGACGGACATTAAAACAAACATGTGAGTATTTGACCCTTTCAAGAAGATATGATGACATCATTCTGCCCCCCCCCCCCAACTCAAACATACACAGTTGTCCAATACCACCTTCTTGTATCCCAGCACCCTTACCTACAGCTAGTCAAGCATCATCAGCAGACGATATTTTTCTTCCAGCGCCATCTTGACTCCTCGCCTGGTGTTCCATTGGCCTGTACGGTGGGTCTCACATTGAAACAAAATGTTACTTTGTCGTTTGGACAACAATAATTTATAATAAAAGAATTTCCGGTGGAAGCACAGTTATCCGTTGTAGATCTAACCTGGCGTTAGATCGTAAGGAAGGTAGACATTGTGGTCAGAGGCGTAGCTAGGGTGGGCAAGGGAGGGGGAGAATCTGTTAATTCCCCCCGGGTCCCAATTTGATGGGGCCCCAAATGAGTGTTTTTACATTAAATATTATAGAAAATGCAGGGACCCCAAAGAGGTTAAGCTCCTCGGGCCCCCAAATGATGGCGAATTCCTAGCTACGCCACTGATTATGTTTGTTGTACCCAGTAATATTTTAGTCCAGATGATTACTTTATGTTCTAGAATAGATCGTGTTTGTTAAAGGTGTATCTTGTATTCTATATAATGTAAAGTTTGCTGAGGGATTCGTCATTGTTATTTGACATTGTTCGTGAAATGAACTGTTGTTATGATTACATTTTTGGATATTATTTAAGCAAGAAAAACATAAAATTCTTTTTTAAAAAGACAATACCTCCTTTTTGCAACTTATTAAGCGTTTGATTTTCTCTTAAAAATTAATAAATCTTTTATTTGAAAACATTTTTTTACCTTGCCCCGCCCCCTCTTCAGGAGAAACAAATCATGGTTAAGTGAATTGTTTAGATCTAGTACACCTTTTTTTATTCCAACAATAAGAGTTTAGATCTAGACTTGGAAGACAATGCGCTAAATTTTACAAACACTAAATTATTAAACCCTGGAATCAAGAAAGCAATACATTCGAAAATTCCCGAACGCGATAGTCCTTTCAAAACCGATGTGGGATCCAAACCTAGATTTAGTCTCTAGCCAAATTTATATTTATTTATTTTTACTTTGAAAAATTAGAACGTCAAACTAGAGATTTCCAAATATGGCCAACGAACTGATAATGGACCTCACTCACCAATCGTAAACAAACAAAATTTAGCCATGTGATTCTCTATCTCTTCCTTACAAATTACGTAATACACACAGGCTATAATGTGACAGTTTTTTTCATTGTTTCATGAATATTATCAGGTGACAAAATGTTGTTTGTTTACGATTGGTGAATAAGATCCATTCTTTTTTTAGCGTTTTTTACACCAACAGTTAAATTTGTAGGAAAATCGTTAGAGCCATTTTTGAGATCAGCTTTTCGCTCACCCTTCATGAAGGAGTGACTTGAATCGAGGTATTATAAGAAAAAAGTAAAGACCTAGCGATCTATAGGACAAATGATCTAAAGGTCATGTTTCAATTGCCCACGGTCAACGATGGTGTCACGAGGCGCCCTGTAGATCCCGAAATAAAAAATCCCCGTACTCAACGGGATTTAAACCCGAGACCCACGAAAATGAATTGAATGTCAACTTAACTGAATTCTTGGAATAAACAAATTCTATTTGAAGTGGAATTCCGCCTCGGAATACAATTAATGCGCTCAGGATAAATCACTGGTGTAGATTGCTTTTTCTTAACTTAAACGAAAACTATTGTGACTAAGAAGGCTAATTATTTTTCTGCCTCGTAACGTTTTAAAAATTATGAATAGCATTACTTAAATAACAGACTATCTGATGAACAGACATCAGCCCTGTAAAACAAAGCAAGGGTAGATACAGTCTATGGTAGATACAGTCTATGGTAGATACAGTCTATGGACGGGGTACCTATTTTCTTTCTCTGGATTTTTTAACAACTTAAAAACAAAAACAATTATTTGTAACATGAAGAGCCGGCAGAAGAGGTAGATTTAAATCTAAATCAGTGTTTCCCAAACTGTGTTCCGCGGAACCCTCGTGTTCCGCTTGGCCTAAAGTAGGTGTTTCCACAAACTACTGGAATAGTTAATCCGTAAATTAACCTCTCTTAAAAAAATTATCAAAGGTTTCAGTAAATTCGCCAAATGTGCGAAGTGTTCCGTTAAGTAAAAAATGTGTGAAACAATGATCTAAATCAATACATACCAAACACAAACTTTGTGATCTAATAGTTATACCTATTCATAGTTTGGCCAGACTGTACTTCAATACATAGCAAACACAAACTTTGTGATCTGATATTTGTACCTATTCATAGTTAGGTCAGACTGTACTTCACTACATAGCAAACACAAACTTTGTGATATGATATTTATGCCTATTCATAGTTAGGTCAGACTGTACTTCAATACATACCTAACACAAACTTTGTGATCTGATTTTTCTACCTATTTATAGTTAGGTCAGACTGTAATTCAATACATACCTAACACAAACTTTGTGATCTGATATTTATACCTATTCATAGTTAGGCCAGACTGGACGTCAATACTTACCAAACACAAACTTTGTGATCTGATATTTATACCTATTTATAGTTCGGCCACACTGGACTTCAAATTTTTATTTTAGAATCGTTGAAAATGCGGACATTCTTAAAGTTGAATTTTTCTTTTCATCTTATTCTTTTTTTTAGATTATTTTTTCTTTCCTTCAGATTTACCTCTTGCCTGGCCCCTCCCACTTCCAGCTTCAATTTCCGGTTCTCTTCCGGTTGAGTTGTGCGCCAGTGGTGGCCCTTTATTTTTATTTTTTTGTTTCTTCAACACACCACGTCATTTGTCTCGGTAACACGTTTGGGGCAGCACATGACGAGGAGACAAAGAGAACACATGACGAGGAGACAAAGAGAACACATGACGAGGAGACAAAGAGAGCACATGACGAGGAGACAAAGAGAGCACATGACGAGGAGAAGAAGAGAGCACATGACGAGGAGACAAAGAGAACACATGACGAGGAGACAAAGAGAGCACATGACGAGGAGACAAAGAGAGCACATGACGAGGAGACAAAGAGAGCACATGACGAGGAGACAAAGAGAGCACATGACGAGAAGAAGAGAGCACATGACGAGGAGACAAAGAGAGCACATGACGAGGAGAAGAAGAGAGCACATGACGAGGAGAAGAAGAGAGCACATGACGAGGAGAAGAAGAGAGCACATGACGAGGAGACAAAGAGAGCACATGACGAGGAGAAGAAGAGAGCACATGACGAGGAGAAGAAGAGAGCACATGACGAGGAGAAGAAGAGAGCACATGACGAGGAGACAAAGAGAACACATGACGAGGAGACAAAGAGAGCACATGACGAGGAGAAGAAGAGAGCACATGACGAGGAGAAGAAGAGAGCACATGACGAGGAGAAGAAGAGAGCACATGACGAGGAGAAGAAGAGAGCACATGACGAGGAGACAAAGAGAGCACATGACGAGGAGACAAAGAGAGCACATGACGAGAAGAAGAGAGCACATGACGAGGAGACAAAGAGAGCACATGACGAGGAGACAAAGAGAGCACATGACGAGGAGAAGAAGAGAGCACATGACGAGAAGAAGAGAACACATGACGAGGAGAAGAAGAGAGCACATGACGAGGAGACAAAGAGAGCACATGACGAGGAGAAGAAGAGAGCACATGACGAGAAGAAGAGAGCACATGACGAGGAGAAGAAGAGAGCACATGACGAGGAGACAAAGAGAGCACATGACGAGGAGACAAAGAGAGCACATGACGAGAAGAAGAGAGCACATGACGAGGAGACAAAGAGAGCACATGACGAGGAGAAGAAGAGAACACATGACGAGGAGACAAAGAGAGCACATGACGAGGAGACAAAGAGAGCACATGACGAGGAGACAAAGAGAGCACATGACGAGGAGACAAAGAGAGCACATGACGAGGAGAAGAAGAGAGCACATGACGAGGAGAAGAAGAGAGCACATGACGAGGAGACAAAGAGAACACATGACGAGGAGACAAAGAGAGCACATGACGAGGAGACAAAGAGAGCACATGACGAGAAGAAGAGAGCACATGACGAGGAGACAAAGAGAGCACATGACGAGAAGAAGAGAGCACATGACGAGGAGAAGAAGAGAGCACATGACAAGGAGAAGAAGATAGCACATGACGAGGAGAAGAAGAGAGCACATGACAAGGAGAAGAAGAGAGCACATGACGAGGAGAAGAAGAGAGCACATGACAAGGAGAAGAAGAGAGCACATGACAAGGAGAAGAAGAGAGCACATGACAAGGAGAAGAAGAGAGCACATGACGAGAAAAAGAGAGCACATGACGAGGAGACAAAGAGAGCACATGACGAGGAGAAGAAGAGAGCACATGACAAGGAGAAGAAGAGAGCACATGACAAGGAGAAGAAGAGAGCACATGACGAGGAGAAGAAGAGAGCACATGACAAGGAGAAGAAGAGAGCACATGACGAGGAGAAGAAGAGAGCACATGACAAGGAGAAGAAGAGAGCACATGACAAGGAGAAGAAGAGAGCACATGACGAGAAAAAGAGAGCACATGACGAGGAGACAAAGAGAGCACATGACGAGGAGAAGAAGAGAGCACATGACAAGGAGAAGAAGAGAGCACATGACAAGGAGAAGAAGAGAGCACATGACGAGGAGAAGAAGAGAGCACATGACGAGGAGACAAAGAGAGCACATGACGAGAAGAAGAGAGCTCATGACGAGGAGACAAAGAGAGCACATGACGAGGAGAAGAAGAGAGCACATGACGAGGAGACAAAGAGAGCACATGACGAGGAGACAAAGAGAACACATGACGAGGAGAAGAAGAGAGCACATGACGAGGAGAAGAAGAGAGCACATGACGAGGAGACAAAGAGAGCACATGACGAGGAGAAGAAGAGAGCACATGACGAGGAGACAAAGAGAGCACATGACGAGGAGACAAAGAGAGCACATGACGAGGAGACAAAGAGAGCACACTGCGTCAGTCCCTTCTTAAGCAAAAGTGACACATCCGTGAGACAAGTAGCAAGAAAGAAAAAAGAATTTCTTCATTTTTCAAGCAAGGACACAAATTGAATCAACACAAGAACAAACCATTGTACCCAACACAGTCAATAGAAACATTTGTGAACACATGCAGCTTAACACTAGAGACATGCTGAGAAAAAAAAAACCAACAAATCATTGTGTTCTTGGACTTCATTAGCACATATAGCAAAAATGGAAGTGAGACTTCAAACGGAGAGGGCTTTCGTTCAGGTAAAACAATACACAGAATGTTCATTTAGATTTGTCAATAAATGAATAAGACAATTTTATCCGGTTGAACAACACATAAAGAGGACATTTATACTCAGATGAAGCAACTCCTGGGGAGGACACTTAATCAAATGAAACGACTCCTGGAGAGGTAATTTACTCAGAGCAACTCTGGAGAGAACATGTACTCAGTTGGAACAGCTCGTGGAGAGGACATTTACTCAGCTTGAGAACACAAGACGGGAGCATTTACTCAATTAGATCACTCAAAAAGGAAAAAAACAAAACAATTTACAATACAAAGTAATAATAGAAGCAAAATCTAAAAAAATATCTTTCTTTTCACACAACTAAGCTTAGTGAAAACGAACTGCATATTTACAACCATATATATAAATATTGCAAGATTTATTTCCCTTTTTCCATAAAATAAATAATTAATTAATTAACACTAATAATTAAATGGTTTCATTTTTTTTTTTGATCTATGTTTTATTTTTAGGGACAATAAATAATTGTGCGAAGTTTCATCTTGGTCCGAGAATGGGAAGTCGGAGAAATAACGTGTAGTCGTGTACAATATGTGAAACAGACAGACAGACAGACATACGGAACGAGTTGTGATAAGCTTTGTAGAAAACAGGAAAGTGTAATATAATATAAAAACTATATATAGCGACGAAATATATTGCAATAATTATTTTGAAATTTACGCTCCAATTTTTGTCCCCAATTAATTTCAATGAATTTCATTTCGATCGTAATGAGACAATGCGAGCAACAAAGTTTCCAACCTTCTCCTAGTATTGACTTCCATCTAATCCTAATAGAAAGGCAAGGACGCGGAAAATAATAACAAAGAAAAAAAGGTCTTGAGACAAATAACAATCTTTACATTACATGTTGGAGTCATTAAAGTACGGCTACTTTGTCTGACCAACAGACGGTTTTCCCCGACTTCTGACACCACAAACATTGTTTTAATGTAAACACTCACCCGCCACATTCATACCGTTTGATGTATCAAAGAGAAAAAAAAATTCCCATTAACACCTCGCCAACAGAGAATGGTCTTTGGGCAATAACAAATAAGTAAACAAACAGTCGACAGACCTTGTTCGGGAAGATCCTTCAGTCAGAGCCAATTAAATTGAATTTCCCCCCCCCCTTTTTTTACCCAAGATGTGACCATCTAGCACTTGCTCGTCTCCTGGCAACGGACAGTAAATTAACCACAACATAAACAATGTCATTTAATCAATAGCTAGAAAATAGGATACAACTTTTTAATAAAATGTAATTCATTTTTAAATAATTTAAGTAAAAAACAAAAAAAAACCTCATTGCTTTTATGATAAATATAGATCTAATTTCCTATCAAACATACAATAGAGTGTTATATATATATATATTTCAGTTTTTTCCATCGTTGAGTTTAACTTTACGTTGTCGTGGCTTAGTGCTAAACAGCTCGCCTCCTCACTTGATGGTCACGAATTCGAATCCCGATAAAGCGTTAAAGCTTGAGATACTAAGAACGACCTTAATCTACCCCAACGCGACATCTGGTATTAGTAGGGGAAAGTAAAGACGTTTGGTCCAATTGCTGACCACATGACACCCTGCTCGTTAACACTTCGCACATATTAACACTGAGCTTCGCATAATTTCGTAATGGGCTTTAAGGACCATTACTTTACTGAAATCCAAATAGAACTTTAATGTTAAACGCGGAATATAAAGAACTTAATATTGAACTAATATATTGTCAGGCCAGGCCACGTTTAAATAATTGGCGGGTAAAAGTTAAGATAGATACGACATAGAGTCCCTTCATTAACGGATTAATTGTTTGACTCGTCAACGCTCGTGATTTTCTCATTTCATCGTTGGCCTCTCGCCTGTGTTCTGTTGGTTACTTGGAATTTGTTGGTCCCTCCGACAGAATATTGTCAACACGCCGCACAAGACACAGCGAGGAATGGTTCTACATTCTACATTGTTGTTTAACTTATAAACAAGCAAAATAAATTTTAAAAATCCTTAAAAAAAAACATAAAAAAAAAAAAAAAAAATCTAAAGGGGAAAAACTCTGTCCTAAAAACTATATTTACCAATAATGTACAAGTTATTTCCCTTATTTGAACTCAAACAAAAAAGTTAATTAACTGACTAATTGAGTATTTTTGTTTATTGATTCATATTTTTTCGTTACAATAAATAATTGTTTTAAGTATCAATTGATCGGAGAATGCGTGAGGGAGAATCATCGTTTACAATTATTTAAGGGGACCAAACCCAGCAAATTTAGCCATATCTGTCAATGCTGAAATATTAGTTTCTCTTGTTGCTATTAAATAATGAATTACCTGTAATTAATTATATAATTGGTCGCTTTAAAAAAAATTGATTCGTGCTTGTCTATCTCAATGAATAATTGTCTGAATTCACAGCTTGATCCCAGAATGCATGTGGGAAAAATAACGTGTTCACACTTTTACCAAACTGACAGACAGACAGACAGAATCCGTTGATATAAAGTTTGTAAAAAATAACTTATATAATTATATTTATTTTTTTATAAAGATATTAATTATTGAAAGATTTGGCTCAGATTTAAAAGTTTTATCATAAACAGAAAGTATACACAATAGCCCTGTATTCCCTTAGCAAAGAAATCATTGAATCCAAGTGAGCCACACGGTATAATCTATACGAGTAATGTTTAAATGAAACAATTCCATGAGTGTATATTTTGTCTCCTGTAATCCAGTGTTATGAGTAATGCATAAATATAAGATACATTTCTTCAGTGTTAAATATTTTTATTAACTATAATTTATATGTTTATTTAGTTAAAAATAAATAAGAATATTTACAAATTGAATTAATTTGAAACGAACGAGTGACAAGAACAGTCCCTGGTCATTGGATTCAAATAAACAGAGCGTTCCACTTGATTGACTTACTGTCTAATCATCAATTAAAACAACCATTAGAAAGAATTAACTTGGGGAATAGGTGTGAATAAATAACTTAGCAGCTCCACGCGAGTGTTTAGTAGTAGTTCGCCCGTCTGTCTGGCATTTAATCAAACTCATTAATTAGAAAACTTCTTTGACCGAGCCGTCGGTCAAGTAAATTGTCATTCCGTTAATTGGCTGTAGTCGCCCACCGGAGATGCCTGCCAAGGCAACGATGCTTTCTTCGTATCTTAAATCTGATAGACGTTATTCACAAATAGAAGATAATTGTGTCCTATGCATTTCATGTGTCAATCTAGTCATGCATGTTAATCAATGAATTAAACTCTGCTAACCCGTTGGTTTTCATGGCTGATTCAGGCAACCCGTTCCATTTTCTAAAGGTAGTAGGGGAAAAGCAGCACTTGTATGAGTTTTATCTCGTGTGTGGAATTAGAAATGTGCCTCTATCTTGGTGTCGTTCTGAGTATTTCATTAGGTTTTGATTTTATGTTTGTATCTTTTGTCTTAGAGGACGCGGCAGTGCTGAGACTCTGGAGTCAATGAATGAAAGGTAGAGCTAATAGTTTGTATGTAGAGTCTTGAGTAACTTGTCTTCATTCCTCCAACATAAATAGAGATCTACTTAGAGCGGTAAATAAAAAAACAACAACCGTTGCTTGGAGAGAATATGTTTCAGCAGCGATGAAGCTGAGAGAGATTCCCAAGTATAAACACATGTACTCACGATTCAGCAAGAATATTTATACCGACACACCTTTTTTTTTTCACCGAACTAATGTCAAGACACTTCGTCAGTATGGGCTAATACTTGTAGAAGTTATTTCTTCCACTTCCCATTCTAAGATCAAGTTAAAACTTTGCACTATTATTCAATGTCGATGATAACACATAAATCAATTAAAATATTAATCAATTCTTTAATCGAAAAGCAGTTATTAGTTTTTTTTTCATTTGAAACTTAGTTGGAAAGTCTAACCGTGATAAAAATCACAAAAATGTAAAGATTTCGGTCAAACTAGAATTTGTATAAGTATTTGAAAAACTCCATGGCGAAATAAATTGGCCTTCCATCAAGGAGGCTTGAGCTTAAACTCAGGTCAATCAAAATCATCAATAAAATGACAAAATACATTCACTGACAAATTTTAAAAGTGCTCTGGAATCTCAGTCATGCAGGTAAGATTAAATGATAAACTACCCGGTTTATCACTTTTGGACTACAAAAGTATATGGCATTGCAAGTATTTGGTAAAATGTTGAGTTATTAAAAATTAAATACATAACTGATTCAAAATGTTAAAAGAAATGTAGACTGTTTCGTAACATATATTTCAAGGAAACAGTATTTATTGATTTATTTAACTTATTTTAAATTAGTTATTGTTCCATTCATATTGTTTTAATTTTTTTAAAATGTGACTTCAACAGTAGCGGAACTAAGTCATATTTTGTCAAAAATAAAGTCATTATTCTGAAACAAATGAATTTTTTTTTCTTTCGGTTTTGTTTACCACTTATGGTTAAGTTAAGCGTTCGTTTTTGTTTCTTAGTGTAAAAATGAACATATAACGAGGGACTCCTGCAGGGGACATTACCAGTGGAAAAAAAAAGGGGGAAGACAGAGAACGTGATAGGAAGTAAACATCGAAGAATGGGCGGGCCTGTCATTGACAGAAATTCTAGTTAAGGCAAAAGACAGAGAGGAGAAAGACTGTGTCCAGTGAGTTGAGACAACTATCCAGATGAAGAGACAAAAAGAGCGAGCATAGAAAAAACTCAGCAACTCATTATTGATTAACTTTTAAAAAAAAAAAACACCATAAAATTTTCAGCATAGAAATTCTGACCCAACTCAAGAGTTTCAGTTCACTAGATTTTAAAATCAAACCCAAACAAAAACTCTTCCGAATGCCAAACTGCCAGGAGCGGGGCTATGAAAAGACAACCTATGTCCGCTCCATGGGACGAGAGGGAAATAATTGATGCGTCTGCTGTCACATTATATCATCTCTCTATACTGCTTCCTTTCACCAACTGAAATGAACAATTCTCTGGGAGACTCGAGTTTTATAAAAACACACTCTAGTTCCTGCTACGACATTGACTGTTAAGCATGGATTTTTAAACATATTTTATTTTATTCTTAAACATATAGACCATATAAGAGCTGTAAATCTAGTTAAAACAGAAAGAACTAAAGTATTTACTATGAATTTCCCAAATGGTAATACACACCACAGTCATGTGGTCTGTGCGATATGGCAAAGAGCTATTGGTCTAAGCTGCGAGCATGTTGTGACGTTGCATGCTAGTGTTGAGGCCCTCTATAACGAATGGTCTCGCAATAACACTCACCAAAAATAAATCCCAGCACTCGCTTTGCTACACCCATTGATTTGTTTAAATGCTATTCCCTCCTGCTGAAGACAGGGATTTTTAATTTCGGGATCTTTGGGCGCCTCTGAGTCCACCTAACTTTAATGGGTACCCGAGATTAGTTGGGGAAAATTAAAGGCGGTTGGTTGTTGCGCTGGCCACACGACGCCCTAGTTAACCGTAGGCCACAGAAACAGCTGACCTTTAAATCATCTGGCCTATAGACCACAAGGTCTGAAAGGGAAACTTTACTTTACTATTCCCTTAGCTGTACACTGGCCTGCCCAAGGGCAATAAGCTCCTTTGTCTTTTAGTTAATGGACAGAGCACTGGACACATCTCTTTGTGTCGTATGTTCCTTATCACTGCTGGATGGTACTTTCATCTTCTTCACAACATTATTTTCCAACGCGTCTCTGGATGGTTTGGTGCTGCATTGTTTTACTGTTCTTCCGCTATTGGTCGTAACATAAGACCTTAAATAATTTTTCTGAAAGATTTAATGCATTTACACAAAGCAATTAGTGACTATATCACGAGGAAGTTATGTCTCGTAAACACCTTCCTACAAGGAACATTACCAGTAAAAAAAAAAGAGGCATTCAGAGAAAGTGATAGGAAGTAAAAATCGAAGAATGGGCGAGCCTGTCAAGGAAAGAAATTCTAGTTAAGAAAAGACAGAGTGGAATGGAGAAAGGCTGTGAACAGATCTTGTGTGGTGCACCCCAATGGCTCAGCTGATTACGGGATAGGTGAAGGTAACGCTTATCTTGAGCTTCACAGAGAGAGAGAGAGAGATGCTGTGACATGGAGGTATACAGGTGAAAGAAGATACTACCTCCAACTGTTAGAACATGTTCTAGCTCATCTCAAAGGTAGCTAGTTAACACAAGTTTCAAATCATTCCATTACGATACAAAACCATTTCCTTCAACTCATAATTAGAAGTTGCATAAACAAACAATTGACGAAGCTAAATTTAAATCTAGAATTCATTTTTTGCATCTTAAACACTTTTTTCCCCTAATATGTTGATCCCAATTATTCCTCAGTGCTTGTAGTTCTAGGCTTAGCGGTTTAAAAGCTTACAGGGTAAAGGACGTTTTTTGTCATGCAGTAGTTTCTCTACTTTACACACTTACAAACATATTTAAGGAAAATAGGATTAAAATACAGGGGCGGCAACTTTTACATCTCAGTTTCACCTTGAAGTACTTATGGTAGCATTGAAGTTAGCTTCCAGTACTCGAGTGAGTCAATAAAGAATGTCAACTTAAATAATGTATTTGGGCATACAAAAAAAGAGACTTATCATTTAAATAACTAATATAAAATAACAACAAAATACAACAACAAAAAAAAAAAAAAAAAACTTATCATAAAAATGCATTAAAAAGTAAAACATATTCTTTTCACTCTAGGTACCGCAGCTCAGGACCACTACCCCTCAATAATGTTGTATTTCATTTATGTGTATAACTGAAATTCACATACAACAAGTTGGAAGCCGCCTAGGCTAACGTTTCTTTTTACTTTTTTTTATTTCGCTTTCATATAAACATTGTATCTATAAATATAAATTGACTATATGCTAGTTTCGACTTTATAGTACTTAACCTTGACTATTTTTTTTCTACCGTTGTTGTACATAAGTCACTGAGTCTGAGATTAAATTATTTTTTTGTACTATTTTGTACAATATTTTGCCTAATAATAGGCAGCATTTACAGACCACCAAATTCTAGTTTAGAATACATGCAGGAACTATGTAATCAGATTACTACACTTAAAGAGACAAATAAAAATGCAGTTTTTTGGATTATGGGTGATTTCAACCTACCTGATATAAACTGGAAAACACTAACCATAGATAAACACCAAAACCATAAGGACATAAATGAGCTTTTCATAGAAACTTTACACAACCTAAGTTTAGATCAAATCATTAAAAAGCCAACTAGATTAAACAACACATTAGATCTCTTCTTAACCAACAGACCTGGATTAGTAGTTGATTATGATATTATCCCTGGTGTATCAGACCATGAGATCATAAAAATACACAGTCAGATAAAAGCAGTAGCCAATACAAAACAAAAAGAAAAATCTTACTCTGGAATAAATGTAACCTAACACAACTACACCAAGCTGCATTAAACTTTCAACATTCTTATTAGAAAAAGACATTAACCAACCAGTCGATGACCTCTGGAATTTCATCAAAAACCATCTTAAAAGTATTATAGAAAATCATATACCAACTAAATACACATCAAACAAAATAAATAAATGCTGGTTTAATAATATACTAAAGAAGCTTTGTAAACAGAAGGAAAACCTATATAGAAAATTTAAAGAAACCAAGGCAGACAGAGTTCACAAAAGTATAAAAAAATTAAACACCTAACCCAAAAAGTAAGCAGACAGCTGCAGAGTGAACACATAAACAATGTAATATCTAAAGATAACAACAAAAACCTATGGTCATACATAAAGTCTAAGAAAATGGAAACAACAGGCATAGCGCCATTAAAAGATGAACATAACATAATACATAATGATAATGAAACTAAAGCAAACATCCTAAACAAATACTTTGCATCAGCATTCTCAGCCCCAGGAGACAAAGACATATTTCTTAATTTGAACCAAGTAGACAACATGGAAGATTTAGTAGTACAAGAAAATGGAATTCAAAAACTGTTATCCAACACCAAACCAAATAAAGCATCTGGACCTGATGGTATTCCAGCTAGATTACTCAAAGAACTAAGCAATGAGCTAGCCCCAGTGTTCAAAATACTCTTTCAGGTATCGCTTAACCAGGGCAGAGTACCAAAGGACTGGAAAGAAGCTAATGTCACCCCCCTATTTAAAAAAGGAGAAAAATTCTGATCCAGGAAACTACAGACCAGTATCACTTACCAGCATCACATGTAAAATCCTAGAACACATAATATGTAGCAACATCATAATCCACTTAGACAAACATAATGTTATCACCCCATACCAACATGGCTTTAGGAAATATGGATCATGTGAAACACAACTAATAGGATTAATTGATGATTTTTCAAAAGGTTTAGATAATAGTGAACAAAAAGATGCTATTTTACTAGATTTTTCCAAGGCTTTTGACAAAGTTCACCACCATAGTTTGCTTAAAAAATTAAAATATTTCGGCATTAATGGTCCACTGCATCAGTGGTTTAAAGATTTTCTGATAGGGAGAGAACAAACTGTAATATTAAATGGCTCTAAATCAACACCAACAACAAACTCAGGTGTACCTCAAGGAACAGTCTTTGGTCCACTACTATTTTTAATTTACATAAATGATTTACCAAATTGCATTAGTTCAGGAACAAAAGTCAGTTTATTTGCAGATGATTGCATAATATATAGAACAATAAAAAACAACACAAGACACAGATATTTTACAAAGAGAATTAGATGAATTACAGAAATGGGAATCAAATTGGAGCATGTCTTTCCACCCAGAAAAATGTCAGTTGTTAAGAGTAACAAAAAAACTAAAACAAATTAATTCCACTTATCTTATTCATGGCAAACCAGTAACACAGACTAAAAATGCAAGATACCTAGGTGTTATAATAAATGAAAAACTGTCATGGAATCCACATATTGATTAAACTATAAAAAAAATCAAACAAAGCATTAGGATTTATTAAAAGAAATTTCTATAAATCAAATAAGAACATAAAACTAAAATGTTATTTAACCTTCGTTAGGCCAATAATAGAATATGCATCCACCGTTTGGGACCCCTCAACTCAAGAAAACATTAAGAAAATGGAACAATCACAAAATAGAGCAGTGAGATTCATAACAAACGAATATTCACATTTGACTAGAGTAACACCTTTAGTAAAATCACTAAATTTAGAAAGCCTTCAGGACAGAAGACTCAAAAGTAAAGTAGCAATTATACATAAAACGCTGAACCATAATCTTCAAATACAAAAACAAAACTTAATAAAATACTCTGAAAGACACAAAAATAAAGGTACATTCCTCGTCCCCTATGCAAGGACAAATTTGTACAAATACTCCTTCCCAGTGACTTGGCAGAATTTAAGTCATTGGTTAATATGCATGACTAAATGCATGACGCGTAGGACGTAATCATCTTCTTTTTTGAAGTAACGTCTGTATTATATAAGATTAGAAGGAGGATTGAACAAGTTAATTAAATTGTGTTAATTAATTAATTTTTATTGATTTTGAAAAGAAAGTAAATGAATTCAATATTCTTATAGTATTGAGAGTTATAGCTATAAATGTGGAGTCCCCCCCCCCCCCAGTTAAACTTTGTTTTTTTTAAATAGCATTTTGTATGTTTTGTTTCTTTTATCTTTAGATTAATACTTTTTATCTTGTTAATTGTAGGCACTTTTCACATACGACTTGTCATATTAAGATTAATAATCAAGAGTCTTAAAATAGAGGCCTAATTGTAATTATTTTTAAATGTTAATTTAAAATTTTTAAATTAATTACATTATATTGACACACAAATACATACATAAAGATACAAAACATTAGCACATATTATCTAGATATTTATTCAAACAAAGAAATTATGTGTCTTTGTAAAAATTGTAATTTCCGTTTCAGATCTTACGATCTAAAGGGAAGATGATGTAAAGGTCATCTGATTCTGTGGCCCACAGTTAACAAAGGTTTTATGTAGCCAGCACAACGACCAACCCACATTCTTTTCCTAACTAATGCCGGGTACCCATTATAACTGGTGGACTCAGAGGCTAAAAATCAAGAAATTAAAAGTCTCAGTTTTCCCCAGGATTCGAACCCGGAACCCTAGGTTCGAATGTCAAGCGCTTTACTGCCCAGCCAAAGGGCCTTATAAGTGTCATTGTACTCTTATAAGTATTTGAATAGATCAAGATCTATTACTTAGTTTTTCATCAACACCTACTTGGCTATGGAAAAGATGAAATATTTCATTGAAAATATTTATAGATTACGGTTTACATGGGTGTCAGGTAATCAGCACTACGACTAACAGTTTTAAAATTATCTTTAGCTATGGAAGATATTTAAACCCAGAAAAGCACAAAAAAAGGTTCATTGAACTATTTCCGGGTCAAGCATCTCATGATTAGTACTGCCTTTATAGCTTCATTGAAGCCAGACATATAAAAAAAATAAATTAAGAAAATAAAAAAAAATGTTTAAAGCTAAAAACATCCAACAACTTTTTGTATAAGTTTTTTTTTCCTAGTTTATAGTTTAGAAAACAGAAACCCGGCAAAGTGTTGTTTTTCTTCTATTGTTTGAAACGAACTGTCTGACCCACTTATCAGTAAAAGATTTCTTACCCAGAGCTAATCCAGTGTCTTTTGGAAGATTGGCTATCACGTGACTCTGTCTACAAGTCAATTACTTCCTTATTTCGTCAAAAACTAAGATTTAATTTCTTGAACTTTTTTTAAGACACGAAACAAAACCAGAAACCCAGAAAGTTTTAAACTAAAATGAAAACAAGAATTAAACAAAAAAAAAAGACAGAACTTGATAAGCTTTTGTGTTAGCTCACACACAAAGAAATATGTAGGAGAGCGTTTGGTTTTCATATCGGGGGGGGGGGGGGAGGGGGGCCGTGAGTTTAAATCCGGAAGACTGGGACATTCAACTTCAGATTTCTTTTTTTTTTTTTGGACAATAAAATAAAAGCTGGTCTTTGACAGCTAGTTATATTATAACTTGAAAAGTGTGAAAGTATCTTTAAACTTTTTCTTTACATCTTTACACCTTTACGCATAAATATTTCTATGTATAGAATATTGACACCGGATCTCGATTCGCCTTTCAAAAAATAAAATAATAATATTCAAAGATAAGAAACAGATAATATGAGATTATGATTTTTAGACGCTAGTTACATCACTGCACTCTAGATCTAACCAATCGCATGGCTTCGGCATCTTCGAAATAGGTCACGAAAGCTACGACCACTTTATTCTTACAGTGACTGCTAGGCTCTAATAGTCTTTGGTAATTCTTAAGAACTATATATCTGATATATAGATCTAGACACTACGTCGATAGCTACGTTAGTTTAAAAATAAAATAAAAAAGAATAATGATTCTTTATCTGTAAATCAAAACACTTTTAAAAAATTGTCAAAATCATCGTAGTTTCTAGTTAAGAATACGTTCAGTGTCGCATGTGACCAAATCAAACCCAGTTGCGAACAGCATATTTATTTTATTCATCGACTTGGTGCAAAACTTGAGGAAAAAATTTCAAATTTTTTAGAGGGATACGCCTTTTCCACCATTTTTTTTTCTATCTACATCTAAAGATTCAGTAAACAAATTTTAACCGTTAAGAACATTTTCAAGTGTTTACATTTTCTTGGGTAGGCTAAAAATCTCGCTTTTTCTCGTGACTCCTCAGCTCACCACCTGCTACGTCACACCACAGGTGCTAGTGGTAGGACAACTCGCGCACGCTTGTCAGCCAATTATTGCCAGGAAATTGGACGAAGTGCCACCATCTTAGGAGGTCAATGCGCCAATGTAGCAGGTCGGTCGGGTGGCGCTATCAGGCAATGAACTGATGGGAGGATAGTCCTGATCTGGGCGCGATATCAAGCGGTGTTCTTTGGCATGATAGGAAACGCTTGAATTAAGTTCGCCGCACACCATTTGAAGATCAGGATATTTAGTCAGATATTAATTGGTAGAGGCAATAGGGAAAGGATTATGTGTATTCTACAGTGCAGTTTTTCACCATTGTTAGAAATAAAATATCAATAATGTTTACTACGGGTATTTTTTTTTTCAAATTTGCATAAAAAACATACAATTTGCAGGAAACGGAAGTAGATATTCATTTTCGCTTTCTTCTTATACAATGCTTCTAACGGCGAGAGTGTCGCATTCTTCTAATAGTCTGACTAAGTGTCGTAAATATGTTTGTTTATATCGATTTCCGCCCCTAGTGTTTGTTTATATTTGTGAATTTAAGTCAGATTGTGCACTGACTATCTTCTGTGTCTTGACTTTTACTATAAAAGTAAGTAAAGTTCCCCTTTCAGATATTTTGGTCTATAGGGCAGATAATGTAAAGGTCATCTGTTTCTGTGGCCTACGGTTAACAAGAGTGTCATGTGGCCAGCACAACGACCAACCGCCTTTACTTTTCCCTAACTAATGTCAGGTACCCATTAAAGCTAGGTGGACTCAGAGGCGCCCGAAGATCCCGAAATTACCTTTACCATGTGTGTTGTTATTTTCGTCATTCACTGTAATAAAGCTTTAAGTACTACACTTTGTTCCTAGCAGCTATCCCAAATAAGGCCCAATCGTTATATAAGGCCCAAACACTGCTCTTAGACGTCTCAATCTGAGGCAAGTTTAAACCAATAGCTCGTTGCCACGTCACATATCGTGCTTTCTGAGATTATCCAATCTGGCATGTCGTCACCTAATCAGTAAAGATTTTATCGAAGCCTACGTTTTGTTATCGACACTATGCATTTTACATTTTAAAAAAACGCCAAAGTCAGTAGTTGTAGACTACTACGGCTGGTTGGAATTTGACTGTTGATTTATCTTTACGAGATTTTAGCAATAGTTAATTCTGATATGATAGTCCGGTGATAGCAAATGTTGAATCTTCTTCTAGTAAAGAGACATTGGTATCACGAGGTGCTTAAAATCTATGCTTCAGCTCGACCGGTCAAAGGGTCAAAATCATTTAAAGGGAATCATGATTATTATTTAAAGCTAGGTGTATTGTTTCAAGTCTACGCCTGTCTCGCCCACGTTATAGCATGGCCAAGCCAAACAAAGAAAGAAAAGAGACATTGATCCTGGACTGGAATACACGCGTTACAAAACGGAAGTCTATAAGGGTTGTGTGTCAGGACTTCTGGGATCCTGAGTGTGTGTGTGTGTTTTGATTGGACAAAATGTAGGCCAGAGGAAGAGAGGGGGTCATTGTGACTATAGCTGGAGTCCTGCAGTAAGCCAAACTAAAGACTTTAAATAATGCATCCCTCCTAGCAACTCTTCAGTCTTTGATCTGCAATCACCGCCAGGTTCCGGGTGGATTCACTCCAGCGAACCACTACTCTCACAAGGCTTTCTTCTTTTTCATGTCGATGATATATATATATCTATTGGCACATAATTGAGTAAAATGTAAAGCTCCCCCTTTAAATCTTGCCATCTATAAAGCTTATGTCGAGGGCAACGAGGGGGACATGTGGCCAGCACTACGACCAACCCCGCCATTACTTTCCCATGTATTGTCAGGCAGCCATTACAGGTGGGTGGACCAGAAGCGTCCTAAATAATCTCAAACACATGTGTAGCCAGAATTTGTGTCTGCGTTAATGAACTTACACATTGACCACATTGAGGTCAAGCTGAGGTGAAAAACAAATTCCTCAAAGAAAAAAAAATATTTTCTCTGTACGTAAAAAAAATAATGAAAAAATAAGCAAAATATAGAAATAATTATTAAAAAGCTTTACCTAAGGCTACAACTAACTATATAAATACTGTAGAAGTTATTTCCCTTTTTATATTTTAACCACAAATAAGTTATTTCTAATAATTAATTGCTCTATTAGATAATTTTTTTCATTGATTAATGTTCTGTTAGGTACAATTAATACTTTTTACAGTTACAGTCTGATATGAGAATGAGTGTTGGAGAAATATCGTGTACAATTATCTAAGCGGACAAAAGTCACACATATAGCCATATCTCTGAATAATGAAGGATTGATTGTCCTTATTTGGATTCAGATGTCAAGCAGATGGGCAAGGCGTGGGGACAGTTGGAGAGACTCGACCAGAACCGAGACGCCTGAAGGAAGCTGGTTGTTGGCCTATGCCCCAGAAGGGACTACAGACAGAGATGAGAGAAATTGGTATTAAACAAATAGGTAACAGTAATAAATATATTAATTATTTTATTAATGTTTAATGAGGTGCAATAAATAAATTATTAAAGTTTCAACTTGATCCCAGAATGGGTTTTGGAGAAATACAGACACAGAGTGAGTTGATATAAGCTTTGTAAAAATAAAATATAGACAAGCAACAATTTACTGTTAACATTTGCTATGGAAATATCCAATCTTGATACTTTAATGTGATGCCCGTTAAGAGAATAAATAAACGAGTTTATTTTTTAGTTCTAACATTTCATCAGTCATTTGAAGTGCTCTACATGTAAATCTCATTTTAACTCTTTCTCTCCTAATTGACGATACCATCTTTGATTTGACCTCATTAAATTAAATGAAATGAAATTTAATTAAATTAATGTTAATTTAAAAAAACAACAACTTTACTTTATGTTATATTTAAAGAGCATGTATTCTTCTTTAATTCTATACCAAATAAAATATTTTCTGATAACAAACGACAAAACTTAATTATAACTTAGTAGTGAAATGGTAATGACCAAAATAAAGAATTCCGTCGAAATGTGGACAAAATAATTACGGAAGGAAAGAGTTAAGTCTTCTCGTCCTCCCGGTTACAAAGACTAGTAAACGAGAACAAGGACATGTTGAAATTAGAACACAGAAATGAAACAATAGTCTTACAGTACACACTAGGGGGGAAAACAGTTTGTTTTTCATGGACATCAGTGCCGCATAAACGATTATAATGTATAAAAAGGCTTTTTTAAAACAAAGCATTGATCAGATCAAAGAGACTCAGGATAAAAAAAATATTTTTTTGTTTTAACCTTATAAATAGAAGAAATAGACCGAAAATAATATTTTGACAGCAAATGTACCATGACAACTTGCCGTTTCTTCTTATTTTGTATTTGATACTCTAATTTATATCAAGAGACTAGCTCATGTATCTTGTACAACAGAAACAAGGGTGCCGCTGTTACAACATACAAGTAAAATATTTGACCTTTAGTCGACCACATTTGAAAATAGATATAATAGATATATAACATGTCAGAAGCGTGCAGAGTTGTAGGCTCAACACTGCCTTGTGAGCTTTTCTCTTATTCATTATAATTTTGCTACTAAATTTATGGATACAACTATCACATGTGTGGTTACTGAAATATGTATTACTTTATTTTTAAAACCATAAAATGTGAAGTTATTAGCAACTATCATGTCTTATTGGCTACAAAATTAACTCATTGATTTTTCGCTCACGATTTTGGCACACATTGACGTAAGCACAGCTTTTTCCTACATAGTACCTCCATTTCCGAAAATGGTCCGTAAGGTAGAAACAGACCAGTCTCTTTTATATTTTAACTAGCTTTCATTCAACTAATTCGATGCGAACCACGACTATTATTATTGCCTTCTCTGTATCTTCCTACAGATAGGATAAGATCTAGCCTTGCTAACTTCATTTACCGCTAAAAAGAAGAAGTTGTAATTAAGAATTATACGGTTCATTTAAATAACTAGCTTTAACATCTAAAAGAAAAAGGTTATTTATGGCTAAGAAATAAAAAAAGTTAATTATACTAAATTAACCTTTCTAACTTGGTTTGTGAACTGCAGTAATTAATTCCATAATTATACATCAGAGGGCCCAGTCGACGGCATGACATTAGAGGGCCCAGTTGACGGCATGACATTAGAGGGCCCAGTCAAATATGTAACAGCATAAAGAAATGCCCCCCCCCCAACCAAAGTACACAAAATATTTTTCAACAGATAAAGAAAAATTGAGAGAGAAAAAAAAAAGTAGTGTAATGCTACTCGTTTTAAAATTATTTTAAGAAAAAAATTTAGTAAAATACAAACAGTTAATTATGATATTTTTAGAGGGCTATAATTCCTCCCATTATTACAGAGATTATTTTAGAAACACGCTTATACAGGTTGGATAGGGTCATGGCGACATGGGCTAATTTTTGTACTCTAATAAAAATAAAAATATTAAACAGAGAAAAAAAATGTGGGACTTTTTGCTGAAGTCTGAATTAGACAAATGATACACGCTAAAACATACAATATAACCTGTGTCAAAGTTGTCACCGGATGTGAAACACCCACTTTTATGTGTAAATGTTGTCTGCGTGGTTATTACCTGTTTGTGTTTTAGAGAGATAGCTTAGACTACTATTTGCTTAGTCAAACACACACACAAAACAACAACTTCTCGCGTTGGTAAGGTTTACTCAATATTTTTTACAAAAGAAAAACAAAACAAAGAAGTAACCCTTTCAAAACTTGCGTTCTGCACGTCATCTTTTCTATGGGCGTGTCATGTGGCCAGCACAACGACAAAGAGCTTTTACATTCCCCAATTTATGTGAGGTTCCTATTTCCGGTGGACTCATGGCGTCATTCAAAAGCCCTAATTTAAAATCCCAGTCTTCAACGAGATTCAAACCCGAGACCACTCAGCACCCACCTCCAACTCCTTTTCAACATAATTTCTTTTTCTGCTTTTTAAAGTTCTACCTCGGAGGCGCGGTGGCTGAGTGATAAAGCGCTTGGTTTCCAAACCGGGGGTCCCGCACTCGAATATTGGTGAAGACTGCAATTTTTACTTTCGTGATCTTCAGGGCGTCTCTGAGTCCACCCAGCTCTAATGGGTACCTGACATTAGTTGGAGAAAAGTAAAGCCTGTGGGTCGTTGTGCTGGCCACATGACACGCTCGTAAACCGTGGGCCATAGAAACAGCTGACATTTACATCATCTGCCCCCTTGATCACTAGTTTTGAAAGGGGAACTTTATTATTATTATTTGTTATAAATTCGACCTCAAGTACTATTAAGAAAGTCGATAATATAGATGTCATTAGGGTCCCTTCATCAGCAGTATATCACCTCGCCATGTTTGAACCAAATTGTTTTTTGTTGCTGCGTATTTAACATGGGCAGCCATCTTGAATGACAACGCGAGGCGAATCTATAAGAACTCGAAGCACTAATAACGAAGCGGTTATAAAATATACAGATTTTACATTTTGAATCTAATGGCAATACAAAAATGTGTTTTGTATCAACCCTATCGATCTTCTGATTCTGTCTTCCAAGTATCGCTCTCTCTCTTTTTTTTTCTTTAGCGCGTGTTTGACGTCTGACAGAGGCGAGCTTAAGACTTGTTTCTTCACGTATATATATAAAAGACGTCCTTGACCTCGCTTTGTATGTTTTTGACATTGACCTCTCATCAAGCTCGGCACACGCTTCTTCCAAATAAAAAAAACCAAGCAGACGACACTTTACATTTCTGATCTTCATGCAATCTGACGCATAGAAACAAGGAGATTGGACCGCGCCATTTTCGCTCTGGGAATTTTTTTTCTCTATTGAATTTTTTTTTAGGCGTTTTTAATCTATTTATTTACTTTGTTTTTGTTTAATTTTAATTGAAAAGGGGCTGGGACGTTGGATGCAAGATTTTGAATTTAGTAATAATTTTATGAAGTTTTTATCACTAAATTTTCAGGCTCTATCGTAAATTACAATAAGGGAAATGATGTTTGGGGGGGCAGCCTGGGTAGAAATAAATAGTGGCTTCAAATATTGATATAAATTGCACTATAGTTTTAAAACGTTAAAAAAAGTTGTTGTTTTTTTAAATATTTACATGCAAAAACCGTATTTACATTTCTATTTCATTGTTCTGCCAAAATGTGTGAAGATGAATAGTCGCTTTGAAACTCGACTGGGATTTCTCAACAGATGTTCGAAATAGAGAAATTTTTGTTTCATAGTAAGCATAAGCCGCCTTAGAGAATAAATTAAGAACTCTGTGGCATTTTACGTCTCAAGATAAGACATTCTCCCTTTGCTACTTCTTGCGTGACTAAAGAGACTAATCCTTGATACACAGCTTCTGTCACAGGTTGGGCATATATAATCACCAGGCGCCGTTGCATTTTCACCCTTCTTTCAACTACTATTGTGCAAGGCGTCTGCAATCCGGGACCCTTCAGTTATGCTCGCTCTCCATGTGGGTCTATCCAGTGCTTCTTTCTCCCAGCTGTTAGAGTTGAATTTGAAGAGCCTTATGTCGCGTTTAACTACATCAGTATACCTCAGAAGTGGACCTGCGGCTCTGCTGCCTTCTCCTAGATCACTTTCTTGAGACTAAGCCAGCTGCTGATAAACAAGGAACTACGACTACTTCTAATAATAATACCTTCAATGCCCTTACACCCCTAAGATGATTGTGGTTGCTTGTCAGAAGACGGTACTTCTGCAGACCTGCTACATTACCAGAATATTTCTCAGTGGATACCGGTAAAAGGACTACAATGATTTGTGTCTACCTCTAACAAAGCTCGACCCTGACTGCATAGCACTATCAATACTAGTTACTTTTTTGTACATATTAATAATAAAGTATTGTGTAACTGTTTGAGTTAATATAAGCTTTGTGAAAATTGCATCTCCTTTTTTTAAGCTATATAAATGTTAGCATTGACCCCTAGATAACTAGGAAGAAGTGTTGCGTCAAGTGATTTATAATTTTAAATTTCTCACAAGAAGACAAAAGATCAGCATTGACCGCACTTGGATTGTTCTATCTAAATTCTGGGCCTTATTTGCTCATAACGATGTTTCTTCTTTTCAAACAAGACCTGTTTTCTGTTTCTCTTTCTTCCCTTGAAGCTAATAACCCAAAGCATCTCGCCCCTCCTCACTGCCAATTTCTACTCATGCCACCCCCAATCTTCATCATTTCCCCTCCCGTAATCTACGAGAGAGTCTGAAATGTCCTAACAGATTCTACATGAGCAAGGGAGGCAAGTAAACGGAGAATGACGGCCAACTTTAGATTTTATGTTTCTTGAATATATAAAAAAATAAAACATGAAACACGAGAGAGAAATAAAAGGAACAAAAAATGTCTGTGGTTTAATCACGTGACAAAAGATGTCCTTGGTTTGTCCTAAAATAAAAAGAAATTGTTACAAGATGCAATGTTATATATTAGTGGTGGCAGTACACGGTAGGAATCTCCTACACTTAACGATACACGTTCAAAAGCAATTGATGTTAGTCACTTTATTTGTATAAAACAATTCCCCTGTTATGTGTGTAAAATGTTGCAACTGAGGTGCTTCCATGCATTAAATTATAGAGGCGAAAATGGAAAAAACATGTAAAACTCCCATCATTCAATATCGCCAGCAGATTCCTGGTCAGCAAAACGTGTGTCCGGGACAATGTACATTATTGGAGCCCCCGCCCCAAAAGTTTTCCATGAACATCACATTAGAAATATAAGCCCTCCCCTTCCCCCTCTCAATATACCTCTGATTGCCAGCACAACGATTAACTGACTAAGATCAAGCGTATTATGGACGTTACTTTTAAAAAAAGAAGATACTCATTTCATGTGCCAATCTAGTCATGCATGTTTTCAAAAAGAAACTGTACTATATACAGGTAGTTCCTTTAATCTTAAAAGAGAGACCAAATAGCGTGGTGGACGCCCTTCAACATTACACTTTTATGAATGAGCCAGAATCTCTGAGCTCATCTATTGGCTCTTGAACCAACGGTTTATTATAGATGTACATAAATTAGTTCCTAATAAATAGATCAAACCAAAGTACAAATACGTACTAAAGCACTATATAAAATCAAAGTACAAATGCGTACTAAAGCAGTCTCTGAAGCTGTTTGTCTGCGGGAATTGAAGACTCCTCTTAAAATATTTAAAAGTATGTTTCCCACACACAAAAAAAGTCTAATTTAGTCTTTAGTCCTACATTAGGTTTTGACTGAATACTATTTGATCGACTGCTAAAGTGAAAGTTAATTTCTTCTACTAATTTCAGGGACAAGACATTTGTAAACCCACTGTCAACTAACTTTAATTGCTTCTGATAACAAAACAACAAGACTGCACTGGACATCATAGGAAACAATAGCCTGCTACTTAGTTTAGAATCGAGCGAGAAACACAGCGAGGAGACTCCAGCTGGGAATGATACAATAATACCTCCCGGCCTACTACTGGTGTTGTAACTGGGATGTAATTCAATTAGAAAGATGCTTTTTTCAAATTTCATTATTTATAGATTTTTTAAGTTTACATTTAAAAAAGACTATTAATGTAATTACAATTATGCTATCAGTGTGAAAGGTTTGTTGAAATACGATTAGAATTTGAACTAATAATATTACGTTTCTTTTATTATATGCACTTTTAAGAGCATCCATATAATGGCTGTAGGACATCTGAAGCTTCTTTACACTAGAGAGCTGTCTGACTTATACAAAGACAAATTATGGAATATTACTGTGAATGTCAACGCCGTCAACTGAAATAAGTGCAAGAAAATGTAGACTTTCTGTAACTCATCATGAGATCATTCAAAAACCTTTAAAAAAGGCAATCTTTTACAAACAACACACATACATAATACTCCATCGACCACGCCGAAAGATATCCACATCCCCCCCCCACCCCAACTCTCAAAGTCCATTTCAAAAACAGTTTTATAATAAATTGAAGATTTACATTTAAAAAGTTCGTGTCACGTGACATTGTAAATGCAGCGTACTTCAAGAAAAGACAAACTAAAGACAAAAATGTCCTCAAATTAAAGCCAAAGAATCAGTCCAAAAATATTTTAATTAAATAGCTATTGGTAGTTTTTTTTCCTGGTATCTCGAACAAGGGAAAGAAATTGTACTTGACTGGACTGGTAGCATTAGCTGATTTAGTCTCCTTTTTAGGTTGCTTTAAAGTTAGTTTGAAACAATAATAAATAGATAACTATAACTATACATTCTTCTTTTTTTCATTTTCATCTCAACAGCAGAGTGGCTAGTATGTTGGCTTAAGAAGTCGTAAGCTATGAGTTCGAATTCAGGTCGTTCACCTTTTTTAAAATGGTTTAAAAGGTGATTACTGTAAAATTCACCCAGTAGACATATTCTACCCCCCCCCCCCCATTTCTTTTAATTTAACAACTGGTCCACATAATGATGGGATCCTAGTGCATTGAGAAAGCTAAAAGCATGACATGGCGCTAAACAAAAAACAAATGGTGAAAATATTTCTAATCACACAAATGTATTGTTGTTGGTCTAGATCTATTACAAATTTAATTACATAAGTGATTCAAACTAATTGATACAATGACACTTCGTATGATCGTTTTAAAAAGAAATGTTGTTTTTTTTTTGTTTGTTTTTCTTGTTTTAAAATTTAATTTCAAGGCTCTACATGACTACAGTGAGATCTGACTCCAGTTAGTATTAACTACAGACAATCAAAAATTATTTTATGATGTTGATACTGCACGAAGTGATACGATCACAAAAGACTAATGACAAATATCTAGTCATATTCTAGTCACTATCTGTGAACTGAAAAAAATACACACAACAAAAAAAACAAAACACTGTACTAACAAAATGCCATCCTACAGAGACAAAAAGCAACCCCATTGCCTCGTCATGTTTCGCTCAAGACATGTTTTCAACGTATTAAAGTAAAACGAAATAGAACTCAGTATGCATGACATGAAAGAGTTCGTTGTCCAGCCAACAGGAAATAAGGGTGTCTCTGTTACACAAGTTTCTGTGTGCGTGTGTGTGTGAGGTGCTCTTTTGATCGATTCCCGCTCACTTCTCAAAGCTTTGCCTTAAGACGGAGATTAGACTCTTTTGTTTGTTTTATATATATATATATATATGTTTCAGTGGTCCGAGGTTGTCATGTTGTCAGCACAATGACCACCGACTAATGGATAGGCTCAAGGGCGCCATTAGGATCCGGATATTTAAAGTCATATTCTCCACAAGAATTCAAACCCATGACCCCAGGTTCAGGAGCCAAGCGATTTACCACACAACCATGGAAAGGGGCTCTAAAGATTTTCCAAGAAATGGACAGGTGATGTATATCTTTGGGACAACAATACTCTGGCTAAACACACGGGGAAAACTCTGGTTTGACAGTTAACATTTGTTAAAGGTTTTCATGACCGAGGGTGTCGATGGGGAAAAGCTCACATTGTCTATAAAATACTTCTAAAGGCTTGCGTCTCAGATAGCCTCTGACAGCTAAGTCCAGCACCTGGTCTGCTCGTGTGGCTTAAATACTAAGGCGAAATTTGCTCTTACTAACAGGTGAAGGGGTGAAGGCTGAAACCTGGCGCCACAAAACTGTGAGCTTCGGTCAGTTGGAGCTCTTCAGCCTAGTAAGGCAATTCTTCTATGAATCTAACTTTCAACCCCCCGCTGCCTTGCGGTAATAAGGCGTCAGGAGACAACCTCGTGAAAAGATCAGGAGTGAAGCATCTAAGAAGTTGGGAGTATCAACTATGAAATTCCCTCCGGCAGCTTCTGCAACTGAGTTGGTGCCTAATATAACACAAAGCGTTCCTTTGGATCTCATCAGCAAGGTCAAGAAATGGACCATGACGCATGGGCTACCCATGATCCCTTATCTAAGGCCCAGGAATGCGCCCCGGTGAGGAAACTCTGGTGCTGCTGCGAAGCGGCTAAAACAACACGGGAGACAACAGTTGAAGGTAATAAGTCTAACTTGTTTGGCGTAATGCATGGACGCCACGGGTTGTCTCTGACGGTGGGAGAGGTCTTCGCGCCTCACTGATCAGTTACCGCCGACCTCATCCTGGACAGCCTCAACACAGTTAGGTGCTGATCCGCCACAGCCTGCCTGCTTTAATGGGTGCTTAGAGCTTAGTTTAAAAACAAGTAGGCTGAAATCTTAGAATTTAGTTTGGTTCTGAGATCTATGTCTTGAACACATCAGTGGAAATTTTCGCTTATGTTCGCAAGCTGAAGCGAATTGTGGAGCGAGAAGGTAAAGTGACAGTTTTGTTTAATGCGGAAACTCCGAGAAGGTTCTTTAGGTTTTAACTTTATACAGAACGAGAATGGTACACTCGACCGGTCCATATCCCATGTTAGAGTTGGATGTTGACACATGATCACCAAATTACTCTAGCGTCACGCTCCTCGTCCAAAAAAATACTTTTATTACTCAAAATCATAGGTAAAATGTAAACAAATGTATAGTATCCATTAAAGACAGGCCTTAATAGTTCTTTCATTTAATGTCCTCTGTTATTCCAGAAAAATAAATATTTATTGTTAAACCACAAACACAAACAGTACAAACACACAAATACAAACAGAAAAATAAAATCCGATTATATTTAACTCAACTAGACTTTCAGAAAAAAAAAACTATTTTGCATTTAATTCGTTCGGCGTCTTATTTTTATATCTCAAATTGAATTTCAATTTATCTGTGAAGACAGAAATGAGACAAGAAAGAGGTAATGCAGGAAAAATGTAACAGATGACAATAATTGCAGAGAAAAGTGTTTTTTTATTTTTAAGTTTATCTTATTGCAAGACGTTTTCAGTATACTAGACTTCGACGTTAACATGGGCCTCGAATAATAACGAAGACTCAAGCTATATATATAGAGATATGTTCAGCATGGCTTAGAACAACTGTCGAAAAATGCGATGTGCTGTAGCCTTTGTCTTGATATCAATGTAATAACTAATGATATGCGAACATGGATCTTAGAGAAAATTCTCTCGGTAGAGGTGTAAAAACAAAAACATTTCTCTATTGAAGATTTAAAGCTTTAGCAACTAGTTATATCCTTAACTTCATGTAAATATAATTTCAGATATTAACGTCAATAAACAAATATGTCATAATTTAAATGTACATTCTCAAAACCAAAGAGACATCCTCAAAACCAAAGAGACATTCTCAAAACCTAAGAGACATTCTCAAAACCTAAGAAAAATTTTCAAAATCCAAGAGAAATTCTCGAAAAAGATGTATAAATAAAAAAACAGTAACAAATAAAGATATACTTTGTTTCTCTACACTATGTAGAAGGTTGTCGAATGTGAAGTCATTGAAACAGTTGCATTGATAATACTAGAGACCAGAACTGTGTTTATAGATTATGTGTTTCTGGGGGGAATAAGCGCTGGATAAAGAATGTTTTTTGTTTTTTTCTAATCTATCAGTCATTAGTTATGTATTAGGGATGTATTAATCTCTATTAAAAGAAGTCATCCGCTTTGTTAAGTAGATGTCTTTTAAAAAATCAACCATTTTCTTTTTTTTAATGTTACTTTCTAGCATTGCAAAAATATATTTATTGTGGTTAATTTTAAGTGGTTGGCTTCCGAACCTTGGGTCCTAAGTTGGAATCTTGGTGAAGACTGGGATCTTCAATTTTAGGGCGCTCCTGAGTCCATCCAACTCAAACGTTGTGGAAAATAAAGGTCTAAAAGGGGAACTTTACTATTCTTCTACTTGTAGTGCTAAATAATTAATATTTATAAATAAATCCCTTGACAAAACAACAAATTTAATAGCAAATTACGATGTTCCCACATATCTACTTACCGACTTTTCAAACAACTTAAGAATATTGGAATAAACTTAGAATAGGTGTCTACTCACAATCTTACTATCCATTGAGAATAAGTTGACATCCTTTGGGGAAAAAAAATGTGTGTGCTTCAAAGTGGCACTGGGTCATTCATACCGGCCACAACCAAACACAAATAAACCAACAGGTGATCGCGCGAGCATGACACGCGCGCGCCTCGCCAGTGTGCCCCCCTCTCCAGTGCATGTACCAACCATTTGATGTGGTGAGCAGCACTGGGTAGGGGTGGTGGTGTTAAAATAAGGAGCTCTCTCTTTGCAGGAGTGAAATGAATGAAAGAAGGAGAAAAAAAACAATGCCTCGATAATAAGAGAAAGATATATAGAGAGTGACACATAGAGAGGGAGAGAACGTGAGACAGAAAAAGAAAGAGAGAGAGAGGGAGGAGAGAAAGAGAGAGAGAAAAAGAGAGAGAGAAAGAGACAGAGAGAAAGAGAAAGAGAGAGAAAGAGAGAGAGATAAAGAGAAAGAGAAAAATAGAGAGAGAAAGAGAGAGAGAGAGAGCGAAAGAGAATAAGAAATTTGATGAATAATATATATATATATATATATATATATATAGAGAGAGAGAGAGAGAAAGAATTGCTTTAAAGATATAAAAAAATAGAATAGGAAACGGTTTAGAGATTTAAATATTAGAAATTTGAAGATTAGAGAAATAGACCTGACTGAATTGTGATTCAGAACTAAAGGTTTACTCATCAAGACTTCAGATTTATTAAAACCAAAGAGAACGATAGAAAAAGAATCCAGAAGAATACAAAATAAAAGAATAAAACAGAAACTTGAAGAATACAAATCAATAAATGACCAGGACACGCGAGCAGAAAACTAGACTTATGGATCAAAGAATTAAACAAAGCAAAAAACTATAAAAACTAAAGTCGACACTCTCGAGTCTGAATGTAAAGGACTAACACTAAACAAAAGGAGACGAGAAAAAGTCACAGATTAATGAAGGCTGTGGAAACATAAATTAGAAAGAGGGCAGAGAAGGAGGGTTCAATAGAACAGGAAGTCGTTTTTAAAACTAGCAGACGAGTGAGGAAGCCGAGGGTTGGAACGAACGCACGTGCATTCGCGTAGCTCTCAGAAAGAGGCTCGCTTAATTTCCCCGCTCTCATGGACAGGGGACTCTTAGACGGTGAAGGGATGTGTATCTAGGACGACCCAGTCCATGTCAGTCGGTGTGTCACTCTTGTCTGTTAGGCACTCCAGCCATGACCAGAGGGCACTCACTGACATTGACCTATTTGTAAATGTCACAACCTCTAGGAGCTCAGTGGGACACATGTGACGTCATAGATGCTTTTTAAGGGAAATTGGAGTTATTTGTACTTTCGTATTTTACTAATCTATCTATCTATCTATCTATCTATCTATATATCTATCTATTTATCTATCTATCTATCTATATATCTATATATCTATCGTGGTCGAGAGGCTAAGTTCGCTTGAACTTGGCTTGTCTCGGCTACCTAGAAGGGGGCCCGAGGTTCGACACCCGACTCTGGCAGAGTTGCGTTTACTGAGCGCCTAAAGGCAGCACGGAAAACCAACTCCTAGATACCCCCCCCCCCCCCCAACCGGTCCACAAATGAGATTGGACCAAAGCGCTCTATGCTATAAGCATGAAAGTAGCGCTATATAAAAGCTATAATAATAATATCTATCTATTTAGTCATGCATATTAACCAATGACTTAAATTCTGCCAAGTCACTGGTTTTCCTGGCTAGCTCAGGCAACCCATTCCATTCTCTAATAGCACTAGGGAAGAAGGAGCATTTGTACAAATTTGTCCTAGTATATGGGACGAGGAATGTGCTTTTAGCTGTGTGTCTTTCTGGGTATTTTATTAAATTTTGTTTTTGTATTTGAAGATTATGGTTCAGTGTTTTATGTATAATTGCTACTTTACTTTTGAGTCTTCTAAATTTAGTGATTTTACTAAAGGTGTTACTCTAGTCAAATATGATTATTCGTTTGTTATGAATCTCACTGCTCTATTTTGTGTCTGTTCCATTTTCTTAATGTTTTCTTGAGTTGAGGGGTCCCAAACGGAGGATGCACATTCTATTATTGGCCTAACCAAGGTTAAATAACATTTTAGTTTTATGTTCTTATTTGATTTATAGAAATTTCTTTTAATAAACCCTAATGCTTTGTTTGATTTTTTTTTATAGTTTCATCAATATGTGGATTCCATGACAGTTTTTCATTTATTATAACACCTAGGTATTTTGCGTTTTTAGTCTGTGTTACTGGTTTACCATGAATAAGATAAGTGGAATTTGTTTTAGTTTTTTTGTTACTCTTAACAACTGACATTTTTCTGGGTGGAAAGACATGCTCCAATTTGATTCCAATTTCTGTAATACATCTAATTCGCTTTGTTAAATATCTGTGTCTTGTGTTGTTTTTATTGTTCTATATATTATGCAATCGTCTGCAAATAATCTGACTTTTGTTCCGGAAGTAATGCAATTTGCTAATTCATGTATGTTAATTAAAAATAGTAGTGGACCTAAGAATGTTCCTTGAGGTTCTCCTGAGTTTACTGTTATCTATGTTGAATTAGAGCCATTTATTATTACAGTTTGTTCTCTCCCTATCAGAAAATCTCTAATCCACTGATGCGATGGACCATCAATGCCAAAATATTTTAATTTTTTAAGCAAACTATGATGGTGAACTTTGTCAAAAGCATTGGAACAATCTAGTAGGATAGCATCTATTTGTTCACTATTATCTAAACCTTTTGAAAAGTCATCAATTAGACCTATTAGTTGTGTTTCACATGATCTATATTTCCTAAAGCCATGTTGGTATGGGGTGAGGACATTAAGTTTGTCTAAGTGGTTTATGATGTTGCTACATATTATGTGTTCCAGGATTTTACATGAGATGCTGGTAAGTGATACTGGCCTGTAGTTTCCTGGGTCAGATTTTTCTCCTTTTTTAAATAGGGGGGTGACATTAGCTTCTTTCCAGTCTATTGGTACTCTGCCCTGGTTAAGCGATGCCTGAAAGAGTATTTTGAACACTGGGGCTAGCTCATTCTTTGAGTAATCTAGCTGGAATACTATCAGGTCCAGACGCTTTATTTGGTTTGGTGTTGGGTAATAGTTTTTGTATTCCATTTTCTTGTACTACTATATCTTCTATGTTGTCTACTTGGTTCAATTTAAGTAATATGTCTTTGTCTCCTGGGGCTGAGAATGCTGATGCAAAGTATTTGTTTAGGATGTTTGCTTTAGTTTCATTATCATTATGTATTATGTTATGTTCATCTTTTAATGGCGCTATGCCTGTTGTTTCCATTTTCTTAGACTTAATGTATGACCATAGGTTTTTGTTGTTATCTTTAGGTATTACATTGTTTATGTGTTCACTCTGCAGCTGTCTGCTTACTTTTTCGGTCAGGTGTTTAATTTTTATATACTTTTTGTAAACTCTTTCTGCCTTAGTTTCGTTAAATTTTCTATATATTATTAAGCGATGTGGCTGTATTGTGGAGTTATTCCCTTAATTAGATTTTGTAAACGTTTTCTTCCCACTTATTGTTCTCGGATCAAGTTAACATTTCTCATATATTCATAGACGCTCATAATAGAACCAATTAGAAAATTAAGCAATTAGTTTTATATAGCAAATGGGAGATTATTCACACAGTATTGAGATATAATGCTAAATTTTTTGTGTGGTTCTTCTCATTAGGTAAGCTTTTTAAAAAAATAAAGTTGTTGTTTTATTAGCTGGTGATATTTCCGAACAGTGCATTAAAAAAGAAGAAACTATAATTTATTTGCAATCCTTCTATTAGAATTTATGAAATCGTGACTTACTATGACCATTTTCTCAATATCGCTACAAAATGTGTACCAGACAGACGGAGTATCTGACAGTCGGAGTGAGTTAATATTAGCTTTGTAAAAATTACTTTGAGATACAAGCGAAAGAACGTAAAACTGGATTATATGGTGCAGAAATTTACACCAAAAAAAGATATACATTTTAAAATACATAGCTTATCAAAACTTCCTTAATATGTACACAGGATACACCAAATAGCTAGCTATTTCCCGCCATCGATGTAATTATCTAATAACTTAAGCATTGACTTAGACTTCCTAATTTTTTCTAATCTTTCCACGCGTATCTCGGATTGTTAGTTTGACAGTATCTATGGCGTCACTTGTGGCCAGTTTTACATACATAAATAAATTTACTAGCTTTTTAGTCACGCTGGAAAGCTTTGTTTGACCGATATAATTTTTCAATGTAAAAATAATTAAATACAAATGTGGCCATAACACATGGCGTGGTCAGCCGTAATGTACCGATAACTGAGTTGATTATTACACTTAATCTTGCTTTCAGTTTATTCATAGACTATGTAAATTTTAAAAAAAAATATTTTTAGGTAAATCTATTCCAGATTACATCTAGATTCTAGATCTAGAAATAGACTATATAGATCTTGACTAGACCTTAAGAATTCTAATTCAAAAGTTTAAGTATATCTACATCTAGTTCTAGATGTCTATATAATGAAAATTCCAAGAAATAATTTTAAATTTAAATATTAATGTATTTTCTTACTCGCTAACGTCTTATTGACATCAAGCTGACGTGCTGAATCACGAACTCGTTGTCTGGCTAATTTAAAAAAAATATTTTGGTTAATATTTGTTTTTAAATTTTAAGTTGTATAATATGTAATATAGGTATTGTCTTTAAACATGTTTTTCTTTTAAAAAAAAATGAACTGCTTTAACCAAATAATTGCATTTGTTTAAAAAATGTTTTTGATTTTATTGTTTGTGTTATTTAAAAACTAAAAACCTTGGATAGAATCTCTTTCATCAGGCTTATTTCAGTTTGTTTGCTTCAGAAATGAGATTCATAGCAAAACAGTGGCGTATCCATGAACTTATACAGACGTCTAGGGACTGATAGAAACAAAGAACAAGATCGGCTCGCACCATCACAATACCCCCCACCTCCCACTTCACGAGACTTGTTTCTATTCATGACAATATCGGTGAGAGGCCAGGTATTTAATATCAGCTATAAAATATATTCCTTGTTGTGACACTGACAAAAAAGACAATGCTTCCATAATGACTAAAGTTATCAGGAAGTATCATCTCATAACAGATATTGATTGAACAAGAACACAGGCCGGCTATCATTTCGCGAACAGTTTACGGGACTAGTGTAGTATGACGCCATGTTTTTATGAAGATGTATAGTGAAGATACGTGATACGACGTTGACATATGCGCGTAGCTCTTGTGTGAAAATGAGGCCGAAGGGAGGTAGCTGATGGCGATGAGATAGAAAAGAGGCTTATTCATATCCAACTAGGATGCAGCATAATAGATCTGTCAAAGATGGTGGGCGTGATAGTGTTGTCATGACACGGGCAGAGTCATGGGTCAGTGATTCTGATACATACTCCTGGATCTCTCTCTTTCTTTCTCTTATTCTGTCTTTTAAACTCTATCGGTCCTTTTATCTCGCTCTTTCTCGCTCTTATTTATTTTCTTCCCTCTATTTCTCTCTCTCTCTCTCTCTCTTTCTTTTCTCTTGCTCATGTTCTTCTAATAAATTCCATTCTGCCTCCACTGATACTTTCCCTTTATTCACTATTTCTTTAACAATCTCTCTTATTCACATGTCTTATACTGGCACAATGTATTTCTCTCCATTTCTCTTGTTTTCTCTGTTTCAGTCTATGAGGGAGATCGTAACACCCAAACCTCAGGTCATAGCGACATGTTTCGTTGACACCAGAACAATACAGCTGATAACCTATTCAACCAGGTAGCACGAGTGACGTCAGCTAGAAACTGACGCAATGAGTTATGAGACCTGCCGTATCAACCGACCTCTTCATTTATTTACATCAGTGTCACTTAGGTCAATAGCAACGAAAACAACAACAATTGCAGCAACTTCCGGGGGGGAGGGGGGTGAGCGGGGGAGAGAAGTCAAAGGTGAACTCCGGAAGCAATGAAAGTTATGGCTTGTATTTCAAACGTGCCTCCCTGAGGTGTCCCACCTCCCTGGAGACATAGACATAGTTCTACAGGTGTTGCATTTATAACCATAGCCCCCCTCACCCCCACCACTGCCAGTTTCCCCATACCACAACCCCACCGTCCAGGAAAAAAAAAAAACAACGGCCGCATCCTCACAGTGGGATATCATAGAAAAGTTGTTCCGCCTAATTAATCAGCGCGCTCAGTTAAACCAGCTTGAATGGAGGTCGGACCAGTACTCGGCGAAAGTGTACACATATGACGTCATTGATTTCTGAGCACTGTGAATGAAGCAGCTGGGACTATCCTCAGAAATTCTCATCACGTGATACAAAGACTGAACACATTTTTTTTATTGTTTGCATATAGTATATAGGCCCACTTATCGAAAGAATGTATTACAAGACAGAATTAATTAATAATTATATCAGATAAACGCTCGTTTATCGAAATATTGTTTTCAGCAGGGAACAAATATAGATTTAAAATATGCATTCCAATCCTTCTTTGATCCTATTTTCTATTACAAGTTTGAGAGAATGCAGCCATACAAATAAAAAAAGAGTTCCGTTAAAGAAAAAAGGAAAAGGGTGTGGCATGGGTGGAGTATATTTATTGCAAACTAGAATATTTATTTTACTTGATAGAATTAAAGATAATACATGACTGTAAGGCCTCAGAATTTTTTGTTAAAGAACCTCTATTAGTATATAAGTTTTTGTGACGATACGAAACTTGCATACAAAAATTCATTTGAGTTTTTCCCAGCAAATCGTGGGAAACTTTATTTTTAACTGAAAACAATTATTTTCCTGTCCACCCATAACTAAATTCTTATAGAATTTATCTCCCCTCGCACTGTTTCTCACGGGGACGAATCTCAACGTAAAACATTAACTAGCTTCTCTAGGGCTAACTTTTAATTTTTGACCGCTGGACAGGTGACCAGCAAACAATAGTCGCCACACCAGCGCTACACGCATAGGCTTAATAACTTTTCACACCTATTTCTCCCCCCCCCCCCCCCCCCGCAGGATACGCACCGCTCTAAGAATAGCGTTGCACTCGGGCTGGATAGATACATATTCGCCTTAGTCCCTACTCTCACGGTACAGACCATAAATCGGACATGACGCCTGACATGTCCAGTACATCGATACATGTGAAAAAATCACCTAGCTATCTTCCCCACCCGTTAAACAAAATGCCCCAACTATATATAGAAAGAGACCCGTGCATTCTAAGTTAGGCCCGCTAAAATTCATACAGTCTCCCCAGTTAGGAAGTTTACTTGTGAGGTTTCATTAGGGACAAACGGGTGAGTGTAAATATTTTACTATACTTATTTATCTTATAGGAATGTGTGAGTACACATTAGTACACAACCACGTTCCCCGTCATTACATTGTGACTTTATTATGTATGTACATTGTACTATTTTATGTCGATGTTATATCTTCATATAGTATTATTAATGCCGCTATGATTGTCTACCTTTGAAACCATAGTTATTATATTTGATTTGTTATGTTTCATCCATTCCTGTATCTTAGTGATTGATGTAAACAATTACCTTTCGTGAATCTAAGTACTGTCTAAGAACTTAGATCACAGTGCTCTAAACTTACAGAGTCCATGTGAAATCAATCATTTCACATTTCTATTATATCCCTCATACATATTATTATGTGTCACACACTTGTGAACTTATAGTTCCTTGGATGAATTTAATTTTGATTAATTATATCAAACCCTTATCATTGTATCTCGATCCCTAGAATTTTATTTTCATCTTATCCTTTAGTATACTATGCTCATTCCCCATTTTACTATAACTGATTACTCATCAACGTAATCTCATTCGATGGATGAATCTTGACTAGTACCATCCTACATGGTATAATAAACCATTTACTGTGGTTATCTTACTTGTATTTTGTTTGTTTTTGAGTTATACGCGTGCTTTAAGATTTTATACATGATTGTCTTAAATGCCTTATTGGGATTGATATCAACGCCTGCATCTGAATGATAGCAAGGCATATGGGAATCCCTTCTCAATGCCTTTAGGAGGTTCCTAATTGTCTGTCTTATCCCCAGCCTGGTTTCTACCCCTGGTTGCTACACACGATTGCTACACCCGACTGCTATAACTACCAGATCTCCACCCAAAGCTGTAACCGGAGCAGACCACACCAGATACCCCCCTCCCCCCAATTACATACCTGTTAGCAAGAAGGCATTGCCAACCGTCCTTGGCCTTAAAATATTGCCCAGTGTCCACAGTGTCTTATATTGCCCAGTATCATCTGCCCAGTACCCGGCCCAAACTGTCCACTGCCCAATAGCTAGTGCCTAATGCCGACTGATTAGAGCAACCTTCGCTGCAGAAGATAAAATGGTGTTGAGTTAGCACGGCTCTTTACGAGCTAGAGATCACAGCTGAGAGATCGTCCCACTTCAACTTAGTCTGCAGCACCAACCCTCTCTACTGCTAAACAGGCAGCAGCCGCATCATAGAGCCAGCTTGCCTACAGCATAGAGAGTATCCCGAGCCGACGTCCTAAGACAGAGCCGGATGACTCATCCTTCTGAGTGCCAGTCCTACGACCGCCAGAAGACGACCCACGACCCACGGGCTAGCAGCTAAGAAAATAAGTAGCCAGACATAGGAACACTCTTCTCCTCCAATCACTCACCAATCCATGATGAGCAGTTATGTTAGATAGTAGCACCTTCATTTCATTTCTTAATTATAATTTTGTTTGATCATTTATCTTTTGTAAACTTTCATTTATTAAATTATATTTATTTATAAACTTATAATATTGGTCTGTTCTTACTGTTAGTTGCGGTGTGCCTGTACAAAATCTTATATGTGAGCGGGATAAATTAATAAAATTTCCCCTAGACTTAAACAAACAAGCCACAAATTAACCAATTAAACATCTCGTCACAGTTTTAAAAAAATGTAAAGTTCCCCTTTCAGACCTTGCGATCCATTGGGCAGATGATGTAAAGATCATCTGTATATAGTGGAATTGATCTCATGATTTACCTTTCACAATTGGAAGGGAGGAAATATGTTTTAATTGAGAGAATTGATGACTGTTGCTAAAATTGGATTTAGAATAGTTTTATAATAAGGGGCAAAAAGTGTAGGTCACAATGGGGTATTCATATAATGGAGATCACCTACTGTGCACTTCTTAAATTATGTGTCTTACTATATTTTTAATGTAGTGATTATGAATTAAAATTGGTGTCAGTTCCTGTAAATAAACTCTTAGACTGCTTGTCTAAAATAGAAAGTATGAAGAAACTTTAAACACCTATGCTAGTATGAGACAAACTTGTCTAATGGTTTAGTTGTATGCGCTGTGCCTATGTCGTCTTTAAAGATAATGAGCTCATTTAGACTACATAATACATATCATAGCAACGTGCTCAACTTTCACATCAAACAAACATACAGCAAATTGTTTCCCTTAAAGTCTAAATGAGTTTTCCCACTTGCTGTTCCACCTCGAGTGTACTCCAAGATGTACGTAACAAACAATGCAAAAGTAGAGGACAAGTTGCTCCTCTTGGTTCAAGACATGCTCTTTGGGGTTGTTTTTTTTTTCTTTTTGAGTAACAGGGTAACATTGGAAGTAGAAAAGCACAGACAACTTATCTTCAAACATTTTCAATGAGTTTTGGAAGTGCCTCTTGTGAAATAAGAGATGATACAAGATAAGAGCAGGCGTCTGAGAAGTGGCAGGGAGACATTCCAAGACGTTTCGAGACATTGCTGTCTTACATTGGTAAAATGTTTTAATCATGTTCTGTAATGCTTACGTTTTTGTAAGCACATTTTTGTAGACTACTTTAATTAATTTCATCTTCTCTCTCTCGCTCTCTCTCACTCTCTCTTCACTCTCTCTTTGTAACTCTTTCTCTCTCTCTTTGTCTCTCTTTCTGTCGCTCTCAAACACACATTTATTTAATAATTTAAATACTTTTAGCGTTTTTTTCGATACAATAAGTAGTGATGCTATCATCTTTCGACGGAGTGAGCATATAAAGTCAGGAAAGATTCGGTTCGTGATTTCTTCAAAAAATGAATTACAATTAACTTGTAACCGTAACTACACCTTTTCAGACCACCCTCGTACACACCCACACCAACACACACACACACACACTCAATGAGTGGCTATTTAGTGACCATGATAGCTGAAGTCAAAACACTGTGTTTATGTATAACTATATGCCTAACTGAATAATGTATATTCTAAAATGTATTATCCTCACAAACCTAACTATTTCCCAAAATTAATAGATATATTTCATTCGCACATAGAATGTTATGATATATATAACAAGACGTATGTTCAACATAATTTTACACATATATCTTCATATGCTTGTCTCTAGAAAAAAAAAAGGGGGGGGGGGATTGATTAAAAAAAAAAAGAAAAAAAATAGGTACAAAAGAGAATGGTTGTAAATGCTAAATATTTTTTTTCAAATTATAAACAGAACTCCTTGTATGAGAATTGAGCTACACATTTCATTGCTATGCAAGCAGACTATATAAAGGTAGAAGCTGAATGGACACATGATTGCACACACGATTTCTCTGACAGTGGGTTACTGTGTGAATGCTTAAGTAGACGTGTGGATTTATGTAAATTTTAAAATCATTCATGCATTTTCATGGAGTATCATTTGGTTCTTGTATGTTTCTGAGAGGCTAAATGAAGGGAGAGTACTAGAAATTACTATAAAAAAAAGTATGAAAAAAAAAAATAATTATAAATAATCCAGACTTACCTCCCTTGCAGAAGTCTGAAACAAAGAAAATACAATGATTACGCATTATTTAGAAGTAAAAGGTCATTCAAAATAAAAATAATAATGTAATTCATTATAGTTAATTAAGGAACCTTTTTAAGACAGAACATTGATATGAGACACAATAAACAGTCTATGCAAAGTAATCTAAGAAGTGTTTCTTAAAACTGTACAGGATAAACTGTGAACTCATATTCACATCACATCCCTTCAGCTTTTCAAGGAGTCTTAGTTATCGCAATAGAAGTTGGAGTCAAGCCATAATAATAATATTGACATTCCCAAAATAACTGATAAATGTTGGATTTAGAAAATAATAGGAAATTTTACCCCTGTATATATCCTCCCCACCCCGAGAAAGAATCCTGGTTAAGCGAATGGTTAGCTCTACTACACTTAATAATATTCCAATGAGAGGCCCTAGATCTACTACACTTAATAATATTCCAATGAGAGGCCCTAGATCTACTACACTTAATAATATTCCAATGAGAGGCCCTAGATCTAGGCGATGAGGACGATGCGCAGAATTTACCTCTTCAACCAATAATGCCTTACATTCGGAAATTCCCGAACTCGAGAGTCCTTTCAAGAACGCGATAGTCCTTTCAAAACCGATGTTTGATCTAAACCAAATCTAGTTCTCTAGTTGAAAAATGATAATCGTCAAACTAGTCAATGATTATCGATGTACACGAACTGTTAAATTTCTAGAAAGACCACCCACCTCCATGAAGTTTTAACTTGAAATCGAGTTATTGTAAAATATGTTTGACTGTGCCACGCACATTGATACGGATTACCTAAAAGTAATACAAATATAGCTGAGGGAACAAAAGAAACATTTAGCACTAGCATACAGTGCCTGGCCTTTATAAAGAACCCCCAAAAAGCCCCATTATTCAACAAGATTAGGGTCTATTTAAGTCTAAATAGCGCATTGTATAAATATCCTCACTATTTATTTTGTATTTTTATTTTCAGAAAGTGAAACTATAAAAAGCGTTGTACATAGCTGTACATAGTTGTACATAGTTGTACATAGCTGTACATAGTTGTACATAGTTGTACATAGTTGTACATAGTTGTACATAGTTGTACATAGTTGTACATAGTTGTACATAGTTGTACATAGCTGTACATAGTTGTACATAGTTGTACATAGTTGTACATAGTTGTACATAGCTGTTCATAGTTGTACATAGTTGTACATAGTTGTACATAGTTGCACTTATCTCCTAAGTACAAGGTTTTCGTTCCACTAAAAATGTCAGAAAATGCCTTTAAAACTTTTACATTTAATATTTCAGAATTCGAGGAAATAAAATACAAAAGTAAACGATGAACAAGCTAGCAAGATCTTCTGTTCATCCCACCTACACGCTAAAGTACATTTATATATATAGTTCGTTCATCGTGGTTCGATGATGACCACTTTTGTCACCCAGGTGGCTCAGAACTTTGCACTAGGGTTTTGTGGCTCCTAATATGGCTGGTGAGACCTATATAAGCCCGGAATGTTCGGCTGCACGCTGGGCAGGTTATTCCAGCTGGAGCTATTGTGATTGGCTTTGCTTTTTTCTCTGACGATTTGCTTCCTGAAAGCGCTGTTCTCTTGTCTCAGCAGTTTGTGCGCGTTCACAGCGCGACCGCATGATGCTCTGTCATATGCTTCTGTCTCTCAGTACATCTAAAGTGCAGCTAAAGATATGTACAGCTGAAGTGCAATTAAAGTACAGTACAGCTAAAGTACAGCCAAAGTACAGCTAAAGTGCAGCTTAAGTGCAGTACAGCTAAAGTGCAGTACAGCTAAACTGCAGTACAGCTAAAGTGCAGCTGAGGTCCTTTCTCTTTAACTAGAACGTGACAATGTTATGAGGTTATTATAGTACAGACTTAAAGACGATGCTTTGCTCGAGCTTACATACAGGTGTGTAATGAACATTGACAAATGCATGCATTTTAAGCACTTTTCTGTCTCCTCAATGTATTATGATAGCATCTGTCTGATATATATGCTCGTCAAATTTGAGTTGGTCTTTCCACCTTTTAAAATGCAGCCTTTATGACTAAACCTTTCCCCTTACAAATCTTTTAATCTTGGAGAAAAAAACTAAAAACATTTTCTCCACTTGAAAGAATTGTTGAAATCTTTACATCTGTTAAGTTCAATTTTAAGCGATTCTTGTATGCCTAAATAAGTGGTATGTTTTCGCTACAGGCATATATTCTCTACAGAACTTTATATTTCTTTATGCATAATACATTCGGTAAATAGCCTTTATAGTGTGCTTCTAAAAACATTAATAACATTTGAAGCACGAATAAAATGTTGAAAGAAAAGATAAAAATCGAATCAAATATGACCAAAAAATATTGCGAAAGAATGTAAAAAGAAAGTTTGCTTATAGAAAACTAAATCATTTGTAGAAGAATGATTAAAAAAGAAAAAGTTGAACAAACATTTTGAAAATGAAGACATAAATATAGAAAGTATAATTTAAATGTTCTGATTATATAGAAAGAAATGAGTTGGTTCCACACAAGGAACTCAATACCGAGGTTTCCTTAGTGTATCTAATGAATAGAGGGATTGAACTTATGGTCATAGCGACCTGTCTGACGTTCAAAATGGTTTGCTAGATTCAGAGTGATTTATCCAATGGTCAGAGTGATTTAACCAATGGTCAGAGGAATTTATCCAATGGTCAGAGGAATTTATCCAATGGTCAGAGTGATTTATCCAATGGTCAGAGTGATTTATCCAATGGTCAGAGGGATTTATCCAATGGTCAGAGGGATTTATCCAATCGTCAGAGTAATTTATCCAATGGTCAGAGGGATTTATCCAATGGTTAGAGGAATTTATCCAATGGTCAGAGGGATTTATCCAATGGTCAGATTGATTTATCCAATGGTCAGAGTGATTTATCCAATGGTCAGAGTGATTTATCCAATGGTCAGAGTGATTTATCCAATGGTCAGAGGGATTTATCCAATGGTCAGATTGATTTATCCAATGGTCAGAGGGATTTATCCAATGTTCTGATTGATTTATAAAATGGTCAGAGGGATTCATCCAATGGCCAGAGGGATTTATCCAATGGTCAGAGGGATTTATCCAATGGTCAGATTGATTTATCCAATGGTCAGAGTGATTTTTCCAATGGTCAGAGTGATTTATCCAATGGTCAGAGTGATTTGTCGAATGATCCGTATCAAGGTTAGAGTGATTTATGTGATGGTTAGAAAGATTATTCTGGTTAGAGTGATTTATCTAATGGTCAGAGTGATTTATCTACTACTCTTAGTGATTAAGCGAATGGTCAGAGTGATTTGTTTAACGGTCAAAGTGATTTGTCTCATGGTCAGAGTGATTTGTCTCATGGTCAGAGTGATTTGTGTCATGGTCAGAGGGATTTGTCTCATGGTCAGAGGGATTAGTCTCATGGTCAGAATGATTTGTCGAATGATCCGTATCAAGGTTAGAGTGATTTATGTGATGGTTAGAAAGATTATTCTGGTCAGAGTGATTTGACTGATGGTAGATACATTTATGAGAAGGTTCTAAGTAATTGGTCTGATTGTCTAAGTAATCCGTGTGATTTACTCTTATTGTCTAAGTCTACGTAATTGGTCTAATTGCTCATTTGGTTAGACAGATGTAAATTGATTAAAAAAAACTTACCAAAGTCTAACCTAAGAAAAGTTAAGAAAAGAAAAAAGTATGCCCCTCCAAAAGCTGTTACAATTCATCCATACACCTTTTTGCCATTGTCACTGAGTTGTCAAAAGTCAAAGAAATAGTTTGACAGAATAATGTATTGACTTTTCACATTAATGTCATCCCAATATCTAAGTCACACATATATATTTTTTGTTTTGCATAGCTGTGTGTTTCCCGACGTCTTGTGATGTTTGGCAACATGCACACATGTACTAACAATATATATATATATTGTTTCGCATAGCTGTGTGTTTCCCGACGTCTTGTGATGTTCGGCAACATGCACACATGGGCATAAGCAAACTAGGCAGCTGCCTAGGGCCTCCGATTGATAGCACAGGATTTCAAGAAATTGTTAAACATGGATCGAATCTCAAAACTTAGCAGAACCCTATGTCTCTATGACTCCTAGCCTAGTTCTAAGTGTCTACTGTGATTCAGGACTCAGCGAATGTTTAGCTCTACTTGTTAAACTACAGATGTTCGAAACCTTTGTTTCTTTCTTTTGTTGAAATGTCGAAACGTTAATTCTAGACTGGTGATCAGGGGCGGACTAGGTATCAAAACCGGCCCTGGCATTACCATATAAACCGGCCCACAATTGTCATGTCATATATTTTCGGTGTTTGTGTGTGGGGGGATTTTAAACCTCTCCGCAATTTATATATATATTAGTGTGTGTGTATATGTAATTAATCTTCATTACATTCTTATCTTTCATTCTTTCAAACGTTTTTTCTACCCTAGCATACGCTCTTCCTATAATTAGTGGAAAGACAGTACACACCGCCAAGAGACAGCTAGGGAGACTGGGGGAGCGCTGTAAGCTCCGGATCCAAGCATTATTTACGTTATTTTAAGTTTTAAAAATGCATATTTTGAGGTATCTATATATATGGCTCCTTCTGTCTCGTAAGACAATGGATGCGCCCAGATGAGTCACTGGCTTTGGTTACGTCTTGAGACGGGGCAGAATCTGGAGTGGCTGATCAAGCCAATTCTGGATCGGCAGAGTTTGCCACAGTTTGAGCATTTATATTCATCTGTCCTAGGGCTCACTGACAGGGCAGCTTTCTTTTTCTTTCTCTTGACCGATGCAGCTTCATTTCTTTTGCATTCAGCAAAGTTCGTACCAGCACGTACACTCGTCTCCATGCTGTCCAGTCTTGGGCTATCTCCTCCCATATACTTTTGTCGATGCCCATGGCTCTCATGTCTCGCTTGCAGACATCTCTGTAAGTTAGTCTTGGGCGGCCCTTGGGTCTGGCTCCCTCTGCTAGCTCAGCGTACAGGATGTCTTTAGGAATTCTTCCATCTGGCATGCGAGTGACATGACTGAGCCAGCGTAGTCTTCTCTGTTGAAAAAGAGCATAGATGCTGTGTATGTTGGCCCGTGTCAAAACTTCCTGGTTGGTAACACGATCCCTCCAGGAGATGCCCAGTATGCGTCGCAGGCAGCGTAGGTGTAAGCTATTTAATCTGTGCTCTTGACGTATGTAAGTTGCCCAGCTCTCACTGCCATAGAGAAGTGTGCTCAGAATGCAGGCATTGTAGACAAGGATTTTTGTTGCCATGGTCAATTTGGTATTTTCCCACACACGCTTAGAGAGTTTTGCCATTGCTGCAGAAGCCTTCCCTATTCTTTTGGTCAACTCAGTGTCTAAGTTTAGGTTGTTGGCTATTGTTGTTCCCAAGTATGTGAATTCCTGCACCACCGTAAGTGTGTGATTTCCAATGTGTATCACTGGTATTTCTGCAACATCTTGTGCCATGATTTCAGTCTTGGAGAGGCTAATTGTGAGGCCAAACTCTTGACAAGCAGCTGCCAGTGCACAAGCCTCTGTAATCCTTCTTGTGAATGAGATATTAGTGCGGCATCGAGCAGCAGTTCTCTAATCAAGATACGCCGTCTCTTCGTTTTGGCTTTAAGGCGTGCCAGGTTAAATAGCTTTCCATCGGATCTACCTAGCAGGCTAATTGCACTGTAGATACCTCAAAGGTTTCAAGGTTGTCATGATCATGGGTGACAATAGGGATAAGCTCCCACTGTCTATAAAATACTCCTAAAGGCATGCGTCTCAGATAGCCTCTGACAACTAAGTCTAGCACCTGGCCTGCTCGTGTGGCTTAGATATTAAACCCGGCGAAACTGCTCTTACTAACAGGTAAAGGGGTGAAGGATACCTTGCGCCACAAAACCAGGAGCTTCGGGCAGGTGGAGCTCGTCAGCCTAGAAGGGCAATTCATCTAGGAGAGAGGTACTCTGACTTCAAACCCCGGCTGCCTTGCGGTTTTAAGGCTTCAGGAGACAACCTCGAGGATAAATCAGGAGTGAAGCCCCTTAGGCGTTGGGAGTATCAGCTACGAAATTCCCTCCGGCAGCTTCTGCAACTGAGTTGGTGCCAAATATAACGCGATGCGCTCCTATGGATCACATCAGCAAGGTCAAGAGAGGGATCATGACGCATGGGCCACCCATGACCCCTTTATCTAAGGCCCAGGAATGCGCCCCGAAGAGGAAACTCTGGTGCTGCTGCAAAGCGGCTAAAACAACACGGGAGACAACAGTTACGAGTTAAAATTCCAACTTGATTGGCGTAATGTATGGACGCCACGGGTTGTCTCTGACGGTGGGAGAGGTCTTCGCGCCTCACTGATCAGCTACCGCCCGCCTCAACCTGGGCAGCCCCCAGACAGTTAGTTGCTGATCCGCTACAGCCTGCCTGCTCTAATGGGTGCTTAGAGCTTAGTTTAAAACGACAAGTAGGCTGTAAACCTGCACCAAGCCACAAAAGAAGTAAAATGAAAAAGAAAATTCCTATTATGCGACTGGCCACATGGAACTTCAGGACAATGTGTCCTGGTCTTACAGATGACCTACGGCAGGTTGAAGATGCAAGGAAGACGGCAGTCATAAACAACGAGCTGAAAAGACTACGCATTGACATTGCAGCTATCCAAGAAACCCGACTAGCCGAAGACGGCATGCTCCGCGAGGCTGATTACACTTTCTTTTGGAAAGGAAAAGCACAGGAACAGACGAAAATGCATGGTGTGGGCTTTGCTGTCAAGAACAGTCTACTTCCCACAATAGTCCTTCCAGTTGGTGGCTCGGAAAGGCTACTAAGCATAAGTATGATGACTACATCTGGAAAAATCACTCTAATCAGTGCCTATGCCCCTACACTATGTTCACTCCAAGAGGACAAAGACAAGTTCTACGAAGACCTAAGGGAAGCCATTGAGACTATTCCTCAAAAAGAGCACATGGTTATTCTAGGTGACTTCAATGCAAGAGTAGGAGCAGACCACACTACCTGGCCAGACTGCCTCGGGCTTTTTGGAATCGGCAGGATGAATGAGAACGGACAAAGACTTCTGAAATTATGCGCATACCATAATCTCTGCATTACGAACACATTCTTCAAGACAGAAAACACAGCATTGTCTTATGGAGACATCCTAGGTCTGGACACTGGCACCAGCTGGATATGATACTGACACGGAAAAGGGACATTGGAAACATACTGCTGACACGTAGCTTTCAAAGTGCAGACTGTGATACTGATCACACTTTAGTGTCCTGCCGGACAAGACTGCTGCCTGCTAAGATCCACTCATCACAGGGAAAAAGAAAAGCACGCCTGAATGCTGCAAACACTAACAATGCTATTGAGGTATCTACAGTGCAATTAGCCTGCTATTCTTCCGCTAAAAAAATCAAAAACTAAATCTTCTATTCAGTGAAGACCAGCGAGTGGTAGAAAAAGGTAAAATGCTTTAGTTTTTGTATTGGAGGTGGGGGGGGGGGGGGAACCACAAAACCCATTTTGGCTACGCCCATGAAATTTGGTGAAGTTTGCTTAAGTTGACTGCAATGGGGAAGTAAGTAAAGTTTCCCTTTCAGACAATGAGATCTTAGGCCATGGTTTGAACTCCTCCCCTCTCGGCTACGCCCATGTGTTTTAACATAGGTGTAAGCCTAATTCTATTCAAAATATATAAAGTTTGATAACGCATCGAAAACTGGATGTATGTTTTCGTAGGCTTACATAATTTATTCTATTTATACATGTATGTAGTCTGAAAACTATTAACACTACAATAGCAGCCTTAATGAGTTTCAAGCCTTTTGGTATTACTTATAGATTACAGACGTTTCTTCAAAGAAAAAAATAATAATTAGGTCCTACGCATTTCACGTGTCAATCTAGTCATGCATGTTGATCTGTGACTTAAAATATGCTAAATCATTGGTTTTCCTGGCTGACTCAGGCAACCCATTCCTTTAAAGTGGTATCACCACAAATACAAAACTAGGGGTCTATCGAGCCTCGTCCTCCCTACATTGCTCTATGACTCAGAAACATGGATAATGTACAGTTAACATGCAAAGAAACTGAATCACTTCCACATGACATACTGAATGTCAAATGGCAAGACAAAATACCAGATAATGAAGTCCTTCAAAGAGCGGGTCTGCATCCACACAATCCTGATGCAGTCCCAGCTGCGATGGGCAGGACATGTATGCAGAATGGAAGACCACCGCATCCCTAAACGACTCTTGTATGGCCAACTAAGCGAAGGAAAGCGCTCGCAAGGTTGTCAAAGAAAGCGCTTCAGGGACACCCTCAAAGCTTCTCTGAAAGGGGTTCAGCATAGACCCAGACAGAGACACATGACAGAGCATCATGACGCCGCGCTGTGAAAACCGGCGCACAGGTTGCTGAGGAAAAGAGAACAAAGCTGGCAGAAGAAAAACGCCAGAGAAGAAAAGCAAGGCCAATGACACTAGCTCCAGCTAGAATAACCTGCCCAGTGTGCGGCCGAACATTCCGGGCTCACAAAGGTCTCAACAGCCACACGAGGAGACGAAAAAACCCCAGTGCAAAGCCCTCAGCCCCCTGGATGACAAAGTGGTCATAATCGAACTACGATGGACGAACTAGAAGCCTATATATTCCTTTACCAGATAAGAGAAAGCAGAACGGTTAGAGAGGTACTTCTAAATGGGAAAAGCTCTTGCTTCGTTCTAGTACATTCTCAAAAACGCGATTTGTATATGAATATATTATTTAAAATTTACAAATGATTCTAAATCTCCTTTCATTAAATATCCGATGTGACAGCGCTATATAAATTATTGTAATAATTTTCATCATCAATGACTTCATACTAAGCATAAGTTTGCCCTTAATCATATAATCATAACGGTATGGATATCGATTTCGATCTAGATTTATGTTTTAATTAAATATTTTTCTTGTAAGCCTTAAGTGTAGTATTTTTAGATCTATGTTATTACAAATAAACAACAAGAATCTTACTTTTTTCTTTTCAAATCGCAGAAAGTAAAACTTTATACTGTTATACCCATATTGAGCTATAAATAAGTTGGGTGGTTTGCTATTTCGCGGCTGTGTGTATGTGTTTAAGTTAACTTCTATTAAGTTTTGTTAACGAGCTAATTGTCTCCCCTTTTGCCGCGTTATATCAATGTTTTCTAACTTATCCTCTCCCATCCCTCTTTTTTGTTAACTTTCAATGGAACCATCAAAAGACGTGTGAGGGAAGGAGCAAAACAAAAATAGGAGTGCCATCAAAGGCCCATGCCGACCAGCAAAATGATCAGGCCAAACACAGTCTCGAAGACATCAAAGTAGTGTTGAAGGCCTGCCGCTCGTGCATAACAGAAAGTACGGTCTAACGTTTTACAAATGATAACACGTCCAGTGTATAGTGTAATTCTTACATTTTATTCTTGTTGAATTTCAGACAAAATAATTCTAATAATAATAATTTAAAAAAAAAAAACACAAAAAAAACTAGAAACCGTGATCGGGCATTTGTGTTTTGCTGCTGTCACTTTTTTTAGAAAGTTGTCTGCATTTAATTTTTTTTTGCTTTGGTCTCGACCAGACCGGCCCATTTGGTACCGGCCCACCGGGCATTTGCCCGTTTGCCCATATAGCCAGTCCGCCCCTGCTGGTGATCATGAATCGTCCATGAAGCACATTAGAGCTACCAGCGCCATATGAAGTGAGCTTGTTTATCGATTAAGCTATAGATCTAGATACAGGACGGTTTATAATTCATTGCGTATATTTCGGTCTTAATTTTTCGCTTTTATATTTCATTTGGAGCCACCCTATTCACTATGCCTATGGGCTTTCCTATTCGCCCTAGGGCTTCCAATTACATCGTCCAGCCCTCATACACATACGTTAGTTAGAAATTATTGTATTTTTTCTTCGCATATAAATTTTTTTGTTAGCCGGTCGTTGACTTGTAGCAGCAAACTGCTGGTAGACAACTAAGCCGCTGTAGGTGTATATTATTTTAACTTGTAAAACTGAAAATAACTCGAATAACTTCTTTGTAAATACAACTAAATTTAACTTTTATTACAATATAGACAAATTCAACTTGATGAAATGAATAATTGTAGTAGGCTTTAGTAATAATATAAAATGGTATTAGGAACAAAAACCCAAGTCACTAAAAAAACACTTTGGTGTTATCTATAGTGTAACATAGACAGCTGACTGAAATGCCGCTAATCTTGCATCATTCACACTATATAGCCACTAACCAGTCCCCAACCTCCTTTCTCCGTCACCATAGAAACACACACACACAAACACACTTCATAAGACATATCTTCACCGGTTTTCGAACTCTAGACATCAAATTGCTTTCTAGCTCAGGCACCACGCCCCACCAATCTGACTTAAAATCTTTGTTGCTATTGATGACACTAATAAATTCTTGTTTTTACTAGTTGTTGATATGGTCAAGGGGAAAAACACGCAACAGATAATTTGGAACTACTACGTTACCTACTGGTTCTAGACATCGACTGTTTCGACCTTGTTCACACTTACAGATTTGTGATTGAGACACTATCACTTTGATGCCTATAGGGATAATTTACGCGCGGAGCTAATCTATTGATACCGAAGGGAATATATTAGCTTCATAAGAATTTAAAGGTTGTTTTCATTTGAAGCATACAACTCCAAGGTTGAAACCAAAGACATACACGAGTTTTGGAGTTAAAAACACATTGTGAGATCTTAATTGTAAATAATTAAAAAACTGAAAGATATTTTTAGTAACAAAGTTGTCCCAGCAGAGATTTGGCTATAATAAATTTAACAACTATATGATCTTTCCACATAATTTAAAAATATACGAGCCGATCTGCGGCGTAGCATATGCCGCTATTTAGTGACGGGTGAATACTTCCTGAAAGACAAAGTTCTCTAAATGGGGTGGGTTTGGGCAAACGACTGTGTGCGCATGTGTCAGTCTCATGATTTAGCATGCACAAATAATTGAGTATAAACGTATAACTTTAATTTTATCAAACATGTATACATTAACTAAAACAGATTCCAACCAATTCATATGTAGATAGTGTTAATATGTTATTTCGAAAAGTGTATGAACAAATCGTACACACTAACATATCTATTTTTTTTTCTTACAGTTGATACTACAATTCAATACATGTATCATCTTCACTGCTCTTATCATGTCTTGAACTCTAGGATGCTAACTGGCACCCAATCGTACTTGTCTTTCTAAACTGAACTAAATGTAGTTACCTGTTACAAGATAAACTATGACGGGCCACTCTAGAAGTCTCAGGGTCCATTAAATTTCATTTCTTTCATTGCCGGTAGATAATAGATAACACGATTGTTAAGAAAATGTTGTTTTTTTTGTTGTTATTTTTTCATGTTACGTAGAACAGGTATAAAGTCATTTCTTTGTTGCTGTACATGTTGTTCACTTACTATTCAACTTCACTTTATCATGTTTTTTTTTTTTGTACAAGCAGAATCACAGCTTTAGAATAGTTGTGTCGCTACCAGAAATGTATTTACATGTTTGACGAATATGTCGCTACAAGAAATGTATTTAAATGTTTGATGAATATGTCGCTACCAGAAATGTATTTACATGTTTGATGAATATGTCGCTACAAGAAATGTATTTACATGTTTGATGAATATGTCGCTACCAGAAATGTATTTACATGTTTGATGAATATGTCGCTACCAGAAATGTATTTACATGTTTGACGAATATGTCGCTACAAGAAATGTATTTACATGTTTGATGAATATGTCGCTACCAGAAATGTATTTACATGTTTGACGAATATGTCGCTACAAGAAATGTATTTAAATGTTTGATGAATATGTCGCTACCAGAAATGTATTTACATGTTTGATGAATATGTCGCTACAAGAAATGTATTTACATGTTTGATGAATATGTCGCTACCAGAAATGTATTTACATGTTTGACGAATATGTCGCTACAAGAAATGTATTTACATGTTTGATGAATATGTCGCTACCAGAAATGTATTTACATGTTGGATGAATAATCGAGAGTTACAAGAGAATAACTGTATGGTCGTTTTGGTATGCGCTCTGGACTGTCGATCCATGGTCTCGGGTTTGAACCCTGCTCGCTGCCAACCCCCGTCGTCCTGCAAGAGGTTTGGACTAGGATAAAATTATCTTCAAATCTGAAGGCACATCCAAAACATTGAAAATGATAAAGCAAGCGCAAGAGAGCAACTTTTAACATTGCTAATATTACAAATGTTATATAACAAGAGGTGACGTAATGAAATGCTCCTTCCCTTTTTTGTTTTGTTTAGTACGGCTAAAATAGATTCGGAAATTCTCTTTGACGTCGACAATGACGTGATTGTACAATATACATGTTGAGTTGAGTTTTGTGTGAGAACAAACAACTGTTATCGCTATGTGAGATCTACACAACTCTAGGGTAGCATCACATAATTTCTTGCATAGTTTAAGTCTAAGAATATAGTTTATACGCAGTGGCGTAGCTAGGGTGGGAGGTGGAGGAGGGAAAGAATTTGAACATTCTTAATGAGTGTTCGACAATGTTTTTTACACTAAATATTAAATATTACGCCAAAATGCAGGTGCCCCCAAGGAGATCAAGCCCTCCCTCCCCCAGACGACCAACTGATAATTCATAGCTACGCCACTGCTTATACGATAATTAGAAAATCTCTTTGAAAAGTTTAAATGTAAAGATATAAATAACTTTTATGATATTCATCAAAATCTTACATCGGTTTTCATGATTGCTCCGAAATGATACTTAAGTTAGTCGCTGTGTTTTCTATTCAGGGTTTGCATTCATTTCTTGATTCTCTTTTGTTGATTTTGTTCAGGTTTTCTTTGGAAGTTATCTTACATGAACTCTTTATTTCGGGTACTCATTTCCCAGAAGTGTCATTGCAATTTAATAAGTTATTTTTTTTAAAAAGTATTTTAGACCTGTTGACACATGTGTGTAAATACATAAAATAAATTCACATTTCTCAAGGCCTGGTCACTTAGTAGTCTTCTTCTTGTCTCATGATCACGTGTCCATGCCCACTCAAATTTCATATGCTATCCCTTGACAGCAGAGAAGCCATCTTGTAGGATTAGCTATTGGTTAGTACTTCTATTAGTTCTTGCAAATAATAGAATGAATTTAATGCTTCAGCATTTCGATTCTCAGACATATGGTAATTATACTTTGTTTGGGGAAATCTGTCCTTTTTTTTATTCATCAGAACAATTTTCTTTTCTACAGTCTTATATAGCGGAAACTTTTTCGCGGCACCCAAAAGGAGAAAAGACGCTATTAGTTTTGTGTGGCATGTCTGTCCGTCCGTCCCGTTTAGATCTCAGAAACTAGAAGAGAAAATGAAAATCTGACATCAAGATATTTTAGATCATTCAAAATTCTGATACAACGGCTACTTTATTCGTTTCCGAAAGTGAACCATCTAATTTTATTTTTATCTATGCAAGCAGATTTTTCATAAAAAACACACCACTTTTACAACTATTCACCATTAATAGTAACAAACACGGAAGGCTTTTTAAAAGGGGACGCACGCGCCATAAATATTTTTATAACAATAATAATAGTTATAATAATCTTTATTATCCGTGAAGATAAAAAAAAACAGTATAAAACTGTGTATATTAATAAAATGTTAAATGTACACCCAGATTGATGTTTTTCTAGGGGGACTCTTGTTGGAATCTCAATGAAAACATGGGTTGGATTAGGGATCTTTAGTTTAGTTTAATAGTAGGCTAAAGTACTTTCTTGTCTGTGTAAATGCTAACTTTATTCATGTTAGATCGTCCCTTTATATGTATATATGCCTGAAATGAATTTAATTATCCCCTATCTGTTAATTAGCGCATTCTTTCGACATGTCAACCACGTGGGTTACTGGGATACAGTAACGAGACGGACAAAACATAACATTTACTATAACATTTAGGATGCGTCTGAGTGCACCCTGCTCAAATGAGCACCCTGCTCAAATGAGCACCCTGACTTTCTTTAGGATGTAAAGTTGGTTGGTCATTGTGCTTTACACCATCTGCCCCATAGATCGCAAGTCTGAAAGGGGTTCCTTAATTTACATACTTTACTATGCGTATTCTAAATCACTATGTAGCAAAAAGAAAAGAAAAAACTAGCAAATGAATCTTTTTAAAAAACAATACAAAAAAAAAACAACAACGCTTATCTAAGAACTCCGCACATTTAACTACATCTCTCAAAATGACGCTTTTTTTGTCTTTTTCGATATCATACAAAATAATGAATTACCAATAATTAATTAAATAATTGGTTAATTTTTTTTTACTCTTGCTTTGTTTGGTACAATAAATAATTGTTTAAAGTTTCAACTTGATTTAAGAAAGGGTGTGGGTAAAATAACGTAACAATTATTTAAGAGGACAAACCCAACATATTTAACCATATATTTGAATACTAACAGATTAAATACCCTTGCTGGTATGAAAATAAATAATCAATAATCAATAATTAAATTACGAATTGGTTAATCTTTTAAAAGTTGATATATGTATTGTTTACGAAAATAAATAATTGCGCAAAGTTTCAACTTGATTTTAGAATGGGTGTGGGAGAAATAGCATTTTCAAACTTTTTACCAGACAAACAGACTGAGTGTAGTGATATAAGCTTTGCAAAAATACTTAAATACTGTGCTTTTTTTTTTTTGCTTAATAAATACATGTTTTAGTCCAGCTGCTTTCTCCATTGATCTGAAATATGAAACTAGATCTCCAAACGTAATAGCGGAAGTGGTGAGTGGCTCAAGATATTTAAATGGTCTCAAGATCATTCAAGCGTTGAACTATAAGCACTAAACCAGACCTACTTGATTGACTAGATTTACCTGGCATCTTTTTTTTGTTTTGTTTTTAGAGGAAACTATTTCTCCAAATCTAAAAACCACTAATTTTACGCAGGTGTATACACGTTTTTTTAAAAATATTTTCCCTAAAAAGTGATTTAAAGAAAAAAAATATATACTTCATACTTATGACTATAAAACTTATTAAAAATATTTATTTAAAGACTTTATTGAGACTACTGTGAAAGAGTCTATTGAGACATACTTTTCTTTTTTTTGGGGGGGGAGGGGGTCTTAAATTTTTTGCTAGTTCAAGGGTCATTTTAAGCCAATTAATTTTAAGAATTAAATCGTATATATGATTTCACTCAACAAATTCAAGCCTAGTAAATGCATGTGCAGTGGCGTAGCTAGAGTAGGGGGAGGAGGGGGGAAAATTTGAAAATCACCACGTGCCCCAACGAGAGCGGGGCTCCCAAATGAGTGTCTTATTAAAGATTACGTAAAATCCAACCCCCCAAGAGGTCAAGCCTCCCCGGCCCCCAAATGATGGAAAATTCCTAGCTACGCCCCTGTGCATGTGTAAATATAAGAGATAGAGACGTCATAGTGCATTGTTTTAAAATGACACCCATAGCTGCCTGGTCAAAAACAGCATGCGCTTGAAACTGTCGTCCAATTGTTCCAAGTTATAGCCCTACTCTCAATCATCTTCTCGCTGTCAAACAGGACGTTTGGACTTAGACGTAATATTTCTTCTTTTCTAACTACTGATAGTACGATACGTTGGCCAAACTTATTCTTTTCGTACATCAAATGTTCAAAACACCATTAGACTGTCAGTGAAACTACACCATGTGGACATTCTAACTGTAAAGGTTCGATGGTTAAACAAAACAACAACCTAGTTTAAATTTCTTGTTTTTATGTTTTGTCGCTGTTTTTTTCTCTGTTATTTTGAACATGTCAATCTAAAACTATGAGTTGGCAAGAGTGATGTCTTTGTTTCTTAAGTCTGAGCCATGGGCTATAGTTAGATGATCATGTAACTAGATCTGAAGTGGTTGCTTAAAGCCAAGCACTTAACATTGTTCCACCCCCCCGCCTACACCCGTCAAACTACTGCTACATAGACCCCCCCCCCCTCCTTTTTTTCGATCCTCCCGCACTTTCCTTACACCTTATACCAGCCTCCCCCCATTCTTCGTAAACAAACCTTTTATCTCGCCCAAAGTAAACAAACATTTTTTTTCTTATATTATTATTAGACACAAAATCGTTTGGTATTGAATGATCCTCTTCCTGTTCTGACCATAACGGATGAATTTGGTTGATTTAGAGAAATGAGCGGGCTTGTAGGTAAGTATGATGGGCTATTTATGTCATGCCAGGTGTTTAAGATCAAGTAGCAGAACCACTCTGTTAATGTTGAATTTAAAAAAAAGCACATTTATGCAAATATTGAAGCCTGGTTCTGGGCCATGAGGTCAGTAGAGGATCGTATTTCAGTCTTAGGGTTCAGTGTTGCAGAAGAGGAAGTTTAAGCATTAGTGGGGCAACAAAGTCTAGGGATCAGTGAGGCAGCTGAGGCAACCTTAAGAGATCAACCATGCAAGAATGACAAATCCAAGGAATCCGTGAACCAGATGTCATATCCAATGGATAAGTTAGGCTGATATGTCATTCCCAATGGATCTATAAGGCAGATATGTGATACCCAAGGGATCAATAAGGCTGATATGTCATATCCAAGGGATCAGTATTGCAGATATGTCATATCCAAGGGATCAGTATTGCAGATATGTCAAATTCAACGGATCAGTATGGCAGATATGTCTAATTCAACGGATAAGTATGGCAGATATGTCAAATTCAAAGGATCAGTATCGCAGATATGTCAAATTCAACGGATCAGTATGGCAGATATGTTAAATTAAGCGTATCAGTATGTCAGATATGGCGAATCTAAGGTATTAGTATGGCAAATATATCATATTTAAGAGACCAGTTAAGCAGATATGTCATATCAAAATGATCAGTAATTTAGATAAGCCTAATCCAAGGGAACTGTGAGGCAGATATGATATCATGCCAAGGGAACTGTGAGGCAGATATGATATCATGCCAAGGGAACTGTGAGGCAGATATCATGCCAAGGGAACTGTGAGGCAGATATCATGCCAAAGGCGCTGTGAGGAAGATATGATATGATGCCAAGGGAACTCGTGGATTTGGTTTGGAAAGCTGAAGGGATCAGTGGGGCAGGTGTGGTTAGTTCACCCGTTCACCTCTATCTGGACACCAAATGCATCCCCCTTAATAAATGTCACAACTTTAACACAACTACTAAGAAGAACACAACACTTTACAGCCAAACGTCCGCCTATTTTATTCTACAGCTTCTCTTATTAGCTTGCAACTTCATGGATGAAACCTGTCTGGAACCTGGGTGGATACGGATCTCGAAGACGGCTCTAACGATTTTCCTAGTTCATGTATTTCTTTAGGGAAAAGAATACTACCGAAATTTCAAAAACGTGAAAACATACAATCATCTTAAAATGACATTTTGTCCACCCTTCAGTGGGAATTCCCGCATGTGTTAATTGAAGAGATTGGTTAATAAATAGATGCTCAGGAAGATTTTGCACACCATCTGGTGTAGTATTTATTGGCTGGGCTGCAATAATTCATTGGCGATAAAATACATATGTTTAAAATACGTAAAACGACATTTAATATTGAGACAATTTTTCAATACACAATATTAATACTGTATTTCTTAATTAGATCCAGCAATACTATATCCAGTAATTCTAATTTGATCCAGTATTCTAGTCCTAAATACTGTTTTGTTAATTTTACCAAATCTGTGTTGAGGAAAACAATATTCCAATTTTTTTTCTAATTAATTATACATGAGTTATTTGAGGGGTAGAAATCTAACACGCCGTTATTAAGTTACTTGTTTTATGTGAAGATAATAGGAGAGGTCAGGATTGAAGATAATGATACACACAGAAGTGGTTCATTAAACCCTAGGCGATGTGTTTTTTTTTTTAAACATTTTAACCTTCAGTGGTGTCATTAATCTCAAGTAGGATCTAGAAATAAACATATTCTATATGAATAACTTAAACTAATATGGAAAGACAAAGGCATAGCCTTCGGCACTAAAATCAAACTGATGAGCTCCCTGGTCATGGCCACATTTGTATATGTTGTGAGTCTTGGAGGCTGACTAAAGAGTAAGAGAGGAGGATCCTAGCAATGGGATTGAGATGCTACAGAAGGATCATTGGTATCACGTTCAAAGACCGCATTACAAACCAAGAGATTAGAGACAGGGTTACTGCAGCGATCGGACCCCACGATGACCTGCTAACTATCGTAAAAAAACACAAGCTTAAAATCTATGGCCATATTACTAGATCTTCGGGGCTCGCAAAGACCTTCCTTCTTGGAACATTACCAGGAAAAAGAAGAAGAGGCAGACAGAGAAAGCGATGGGAGGACAACATAAATGAATGGACGGGCCTGCCATTGAAAGAGGTTCTAAACAAGGCAAAATATAGGGAGGAATGGAGAAAGAAGGTCGTCAAGTCTTGCTTGGTGCCCCAACGGTCCAACAGACTAAGGAATAGGAACAGAATATGAATAAAAGAATTTTGTTTTTTAAATAACTAAATTTAACTTTGTTTGTCAAAGCATGCTCGGTGCGCCAATTTCAATCACTTTTTAGGACATACGTAATGATGGTATGTCACACATGGGCTTAACCAGGGGTGGGAGGTGGAATTTAACCCCCTCCCCCGAAATTTTTTGCTTTGGGTAGAAAAAAATTCCCCCCTTCCCCGGAAAAAAATCCTGGCTACGCCCAAGTTGTCACATCCTTATTGGATAGCTTTGGTGACATGAACTAGTCAGGAATCACGGAGTACACTTAATTATTTGTGTTTCACGTTTAAAGTGAAATCTAGTTTGGGAATTAGGGGTAAAAAGCCTAGTTTTGATAGTTGCCCACATGGTCAGAAAAAAGTAGTTACTATGGTCATAGAAATTGTTAGACGTATGAATTATTCTCGTTTAAAAGTCATTACTGATAGCCAAACATATTGTGCATTTGATATATTCTATGTGATTCTATAAGTGAATTAGAGAGATGTGATCCTTTATGGCTGGACTTGCCAGTGAGTAGTTATTTTATACTTAATAAATTGTCTGCTACAATCGAATTTAGTTCTGAATCTACATGTTTGCTGTTATAATATGCGACAGCAATATAAGTGAAGTGAATACCAGTCAGCTAATTCACAATAAACGCTCTAATAACACCAGAGGAGGTGTTCAATAAATATAGAAATACACAAAGTGTCATGTATCAATGAGAATGTTTCTAATCTAAACGCATCTCATTTTGAGTTTCAAGTAGTAATTTAAACTCGGGTCGCCTTGCTATGAAACTAAATGGTTTATGCCAAGTATTAAGGAGTGTCACAGTACATGAGAATAACATAGGCACTAACCTGGTATGTACTTATACATTTACTAAGAGTAAAAAAAAACACACAAAAAAACTGGAAAAAATGTAATTGTGACGTCATTGGTTCGAGAATAAGCTCGTGGATAAAACTAGACCGGAAGTTTATTTCTAGACTTATCCCATTTGAAGATAAGTTTCTTAACATGATAAAAGGACACAATTTACAGAATAAAAAAATACACTCTTAATCCTGTCTGATTCATTCGTCTAGTAGTCCTTTATTTATTACTGAGTCTGGTTGAGATTAGGAGAGATTTAAAAAAAATCCCAAAAAATCTATTTTATTAGCTGAGGATAAACTCAAAACATGGTGTAAAAAGAAAAAAAAAGCAATATATAAGCAAAATATTAATAAGTATTTTTTTAAGAAAAAAGGAAAAATGGTATAGCGTGTGATGGGAGAGCACAGTTAAATCGCTGTCATATATCTCAATGTTGCATTGTTGTTTCCACTTTTTATAATAAAACATAATTAAATACCAGTAATTGATTAAATAATTGGTTAATTTTCAGTTAGATTCATGTGTTGTCATAGACAATAGATAATTATGGAGAAGAAAAAAAGTGTAAAAGAATCCACCCAGACAGACAGGCAGACTGCGTGAGTTAATAAAAGCTTCGTAAAAAAAAATGCAATGCAACATTCTGAACTGGTACGCTGGGTTCAACAACGTTTTCACCACCAGGTTATCACGCGCTAGAACGTCATCTTATTTCTACACCTTCAGAAAACAACGATTAGCCTACATGTGGAAGATGTTACATTTATAGATCTATCTGTTCTATTCATTTTAGAAATACCGGTACGTTGTTTTTTTTATAATTTAATACAATATATAGGTTACTAATAGATTTAAAAATATAACCTTTAACCTCTTGGATGGCAAAAGAAAACAGGCGCAGGTGTTCAACGTGGTACCTGGCGTAAATTGAGTTTAATTTTGTTTTTCTTTCATTAAAACTTCTCAGTGTTGATCTATCAAAAAGTCTGGCAACAAGTTCTAGATGCTAGGACAATAAGGGAAAAAAGACTTGTGCTTTTTTTTTAAATGTGTGTCTGTGTGTTAAAAAGTTGGCGTGAGAAAAGTTAAAGCTCATCAGAAGTTCAGAGCAGTGGGGTATAAGACCTAACCTGCATCTGACTCAATTTGTTAGCAAGTGTGTCATGTTTCCAGGACAACGACCCTAACAAATGGAAAAAATTCTTCTGAGCGGGGTCGATACCAATCGTTATAGTAGGTCTCAAAGCTGACCTGTGACGTGGCAATGTGCTATAGGTCTCCAACATCCACTGGTTGCGACGTCGCAGTTCAGTGTTGATGCCTACATTAACGTTTGGTCTCGGTTGAGTCCTTCTATAACGTTTGGTCTCGGTTAAGTCCTTCTATAACGTTTAGTCTCGGTTGGGTCCTTCTACAACGTTTGGTCTCGGTTGAGTCCTTCTACAACGTTTGGTCTCGGTTGGGTCCTTCTATAACGTTTGGTCTCGGTTGAGCCCTTCTACAACGTTTCGTCTCGGTTGAGTCCTTCTACAACGTTTGGTCTCGGTTGAGTCCTTCTATAACGTTTGGTCTCGGTTGAGTCCTTCTATTACGTTTGGTCTCGGTTGGGTCCTTCTATAACGTTTGGCCTCGGTTGAGTCCTTCTACAACGATTGGTCTTGGTTGAGGCCTACTATAACGATTGGCCTCGGTTGATGCCTACTATAACCAATGGCCTCGGTTGATGCCTACTACAACGATTGGCCTCGGTTGGGGCCTACTATAACAAATGGCCTCGGTTGATGCCTACTATAACCAATGGCCTCGGTTGATGCTTACCTTAACGATTGGCCTCGGTTGAAGCCTACTATAACGATTGACCTCGGTTGATGCCTACCTTAACGATTGGCCTCGGTTGATGCCTACTATAAGGATTGGCCTCGGTTGATGCCTACCTTAACAATTGGCCCTCGGTTGATGCCTACCTTAACGATTGGCCTCGGTTGATGCTTACCTTAGCGATTGGCCTCGGTTGATGCCTACCTTAACGATTGGCCTCGGTTGAGGCCTACTATAACGAATAGTCACGGTTGGCTGCTCATAAAAATCCTGCAGTATAAAAGAAATTACAAGGATTCGAACTAGAATCTCTTGCACATTTTATCATCTCATCCTAGCGCGTGACATGGATACCACAATAAGAAAATAAACCCAGATTCCAAACAATGCCAAAGCTGTCCTACTCAACCACCAGTGTATATTAAATGCATTGCCTTTTAAGTTCTTTTTTTTTTCTTGCTAATATCGTCTTGACTTTTCCATATTAATTTTTCCATAAAATAGGATGAATTCATTTTTAACTGGTCTCGTGGTTAAGTTTCGTAAACACTAAGCAATTTATTTCCCCATGTCAGGAAAACAAACTTAGAATTTCATTGAATGCGTGTCACCAGAAAAATTGAAACATATTACAGTAAGCACGCTAAAACTGGATAATATAAAAGGATACAAATTTTACGTCATGAGTTCTGACACCATTCTGTAGTAATATACATTTTCCATCTTTATATACATTTATATTTAAGGTGTTCCACAATGTAATAAATTGTATATTTTCTTTTCTATTTTTGTCTTTTGTTTGTATTTTCCATTATTTCCAGTACAAAGTTGGCATAATATATATTTGTTAATAAGCGTCAAGGTAAATCACATTTTTACAAAGCTTACATCAAATCACTCTGTCTGTCTAGTAAAAAATATGTACAAATTATTTCTGGGACACCCAATATATATATATATATATTGTATTTATATAATATATGCTGTGTGTGTGCGTTTATACTTTATACATAGGGTTAGGGTTTCGAACCCCCCCCCCCAACTCAAAAGTTCTGGGTCCGCTAGTGATACATATTAAATATATTAACTCTTATCGACATTTAATATAAAAAAAAAAGTAAAGTTCACCTTTCAGACCTTGTGGTCTACAGGGCAGAGGGCTACAGGCCATCTGTTTCTGTGGCCTAATGTTAACAAAGTTGTCATGTCAGGTACCCATTAGAGCTGGATGAACTCAGAAGCGCCCAAAGATCCCGAAATAAAAAATCCCAGACTTCACCAGGATTCGAACCCAAGACCCCCAGTTCGGAAGGCAAGCACTTTACCACTCAGTCACCGCGCCTCACGACATTCAATATAAGCACATGAAACGTTGCCGGGGAGAAAGCAATATTCAGATAACCTATTTTTTTTTTTTGTCTATAGACATGTTTCCAAAGAGAACAGAATGATGAGTGAATATCAAATTCTCCTATTTCAACTCAGCCAGCTGAGCGTAATTGAAAAATAACATAGAAGTCAGGCTTCTAGAGTAGAACTCCTCTGAGTCTATTGATAGCAAATAAATATAACACAAATAAATCTATCTCCCCTTATTGAGTGGCTTTATTCGGATTAGTCTATTAACGTCTTAAGTTTGTGTATTCTTATTTGAGAGTTCAATATAAAATTCTAAGACAAATAAAATAGAAACAAGTATCATCGTCTACAATGTGTATAGGATAAAAAGGGGAAGGTTAGAGTTGCCCCTTTGCTGTTGAAGGTCGTTAGCTTGTAGCACCAAAGTGCTGGTAGACAACTAAATCACTGAAGGCGTATTATATATTAACTTATAAAACTTGAAATGAATTGAATAACTTCTATGTGGACAATATTAAATAGAATTTTTATTACAATAGAGAGAAATTCAACTTGAGATGAAATAAGTGCAGTAGACTTAAGTAATAGAAATAAAATGATATTTTGAACAGAATCTAACTCACTGCAAAACACGCCTTTTCAGTCTGGAGTCGTCTCCCCTACCTAAGACCGCTGACGACAATGCCGCTTATCTTTCATCATTCACAACCAATAGCTAATCTCTTCACACCGTCACCATAGAAACACACACGCGCGCGCAATCAAGAACACCCTTTCAGATCTTGTAGTCTATGTGGGCTGATGATCAAATATTTATCTGTTTCTATGGCCGACAGTTAATGAGGGTGTCATGTGGCCAGTACAACACAGAATAGCCTTTACTTCCTAGCATAGGCCCCATAGCAATTGATGTTCAATGGACTACGACAAAGACTTGTACCAGACGGACTATAGGAACCACACACATATAGGGCAGATGATGTAAAGGTCATCCGATTCTGTGGCTGAAACGAGGGTTTCATGTGGCCATGTACAACGCCCAACCGCCTTTACTTTTTCCCCAACTAATGTCAGGTACCCATTAGAACTGGGTGGACACCGAGGCGCCCGAAATTAAAACTCCAGTCCTCACCAGTATTCGAACCCCGGACCCCGGTTTGGAAGCCTCCTACCAGACGGACAAAAGTGAGTTGATATAAGCTGAGTAAACAAATCAAAAAGCTTGGGCGACTATAAAGTCCACTCAGCAATAACGTCTATATAAAATTTACTTTCTGGTGCATCCAGGAATCGTGAGGTCACATGATCTTCCCCTAGGCACCACATAGTGCTGTAAATCACTTAACTCGCCATTACTTTGTGTGGAAACACACGATCTGACAAGATCATGATGTAGCAAGTATAGCCCATCGTGTATTTTGCACAAGATAATGACAGCAAAATGTATTCAGTATCTGTCCTACCTATTATATAAATAATGATTTCTCTTAATAATGTTCATATGATAGTAATATCGGAGGTAATGAGGGGATATTTTGTATCTCTTATAGAAAATACTAAATATTTGAAATTAGTACTTGAAATATTTTAACTCTATGTAAATGATTAGTAGAAGTCGTGACCAGATGTTTATCATAGCGTCTCTCTGATTTCCTAATTAACTACTTACACGATGAGATAGTGAAAGCGATAGGGAATGTACGTCAATAATGGAATTACATATGGCTTGTTTGTTGTGTTTTTTAATTTTGGTTGAAATTGTGAAACTATGAAACTCATATCTTCATATAGTTGGAACACTGATGTTTGGTAAGCTGTTAGGTGTTCCCAGTGGCGTAGCTAGGGATTTAGAGCCCAGGGATCGTGACCACTGATGGGCCCCTACATTTAGTGACATATGTCGCACTATGAAATAATGGCGTAATATTTAATATAAATACAAATTTTGGACACATCTAAAACAGGTTCAATTGTTGTTGAATATCTCACGTGAATTAAAAAGGAAAAAAAAATGACGCTATGATAAATATAACAATAAAATGAATGTCTGAAATATCTTTGCCTTTATAATGCAATGAGTAATTTTATAAATAAAATATTGTCTTATTTTAACTCTTTTCCTGTTGGAGAGAGGAAGAGTGAAATATATTTATTCAGCAATGTTTATTTAAATAGAAAAAAAACAACACTATTTTTAACTAGTAATATTCCTAGTCAGAAAAAAAAAATATGGAGATATTTTTATTTAAATATATATCTAGACGCGGTGGCTGAGTTGCCAAGCGCTTGACATCCAAACAAAGCCTGGTAGTTTGAGTTTCGGGATTTCTTACGACGCTATGAGTCCACCCAACTCTATCACATTGAGGAAATTAAAGGCGTTGTGCAGGCCGCATGACACCCTCATAGACTGTCATAAACAGATGACCATAACATCATTCGCACTACAGACCGCAAGGTTTGAAAAAGAGACATTACCTAAATATGTACGTCACTCTGGTAATAACGGGCTGGAAGTGGTCATTTTAAATTTACAAATAATTTAAACGAGAATTCTTTAATCTTATTAAGATTAGTTTCAAGTTTTAATTGAAGTATGCTGCCTCGTGGAGAGCTGTGCGCTCTGGACTGCCGTTCGGTGGTTACGGGTTCGAACCTATCCTTATGTCATTACCTGTCCTCCTGTGGGAGGTTCAGGAAGGGTGCAATTATTTATCTTCAGCATCTGAAGGAATATCCGAAACATATAAAATATATAAAAAACAAAACCAAACTATAGATTTGGTAAGGACATTGGTGCTTTAAAGTAGTTTTTGGCTGTAATGGTAAGTACAACCAGAAAAGTAATTTCGTTTCACATTGAGCAGACAGTATTTCTTATTTCTTTCATTCAACACACACATACCCACCAACCACACACATACCCACCTACCACACACATACCCACCTACCACAAGCATAATCAACTACCTCACACATACCTTGATATCAAACATAGACACCTACCACACACATACCCACCTACCAGCTACCACACTATATCACACCAACCTACCACACACACACCCGCCTACCACACACACCCACCTACCACACACATATGCACCTACCAGCTACCACACACATATCAACCTACCAGCTACCACACAATAGAGCAACCACCTACCACACACACACCCACCTACCACACACAAAGCCGCCATTCACACACATACCCACCTACCACATGCGGGTACACATACAATTGAAGGCCTGCTTCATACATTTAACCCTTCAGAAAGTGAAAATCATTTTAACTCTTGTCTTAAAAGAACCTCGTACAATTAGAACACAAAGGCGAATGCTGAGACATAAATAACAAACAAAAACTGGTGTTGGTTGATCTCCCCTGAACTATCTATACATTGGTCACGTGCTATGGCTTCGACTCTCCTAGAGCTTCAGACACATGGTGCTTCCGGTCTTTAGGTCAATCGGGATTCTACTATTGCAGACTCTCATTACAGTCACACAATGAGCTATAGTCTGACTAGATGCTTATGCAATAGTATTTATACTAATTTTCTATATCATGTGCATGACCCCAGCGGTATATCGCCATGATAGGTGATGTACTTGATATAGTCCATACAGTACCGAGGGTGCTAGACACTCGGGGAAATAGGCCTGTGGATCTCGGTGCTAGACACTCGGGGAAATAGGCCTGTGGATCTCGGTGCTAGACACTCGGGGAAATAGGCCTGTGGATCTCGGTGCTAGACACTCGGGGAAATAGGCCTGTGGATCTCGGTGCTAGACACTCGGGGAAATAGACCTGTGGATCTCGGTGCTAGACACTCGGGGAAATAGGCCTGTGGATCTCGGTGCTAGACACTTGGGGAAATAGGCCTGTGGATCTCGGTGCTAGACACTCGGGGAAATAGGCCTGTGGATCTCGGTGCTAGACACTCGGGGAAATAGACCTGTGGATCTCGGTGCTAGACACTCGGGGAAATAGGCCTGTGGATCTCGGTGCTAGACACTCGGGGAAATAGACCTGTGGATCTCGGTGCTAGACACTCGGGGAAATAGGCCTGTGGATCTCGGTGCTAGATACTCCGGGAAATAGACCTGTAGATTTCCTCTCTATCTCCAGAAAATGGACGCAATCCATATCCAGTAAGAAATACATGACTTACATATTCGGTTAAAGAAATTAATGACAGAAGGGACAGAAATATATTTATACATTGTTTTAATACTCATTTTGGCTGCCCCACAGGCATTCTACTCGTTACGCAACTAAAAATAATAGTTATAACGTTAACCTTGTAAGAACAACATAAGATAGACGAATGTAACAGCCACAGTGAACACTCTTTGACATTTAGTACTTAAACGTGAAGCTTTTAAAGCGGTAAATAAAAATTTGAACAAGCAATGGGAAACAATAACTTTTTAATAACAAAGCTTATCTCTTTTTTCAAAATCAAACTAAATAATAAATCACCAAAAATTAATTAACTAATTTTTTTAATTGATTCGTATCTTGACAGGTTTAAAGAATAATTTGTGCAAAGTTTTAACTTGATCCGAGAATGGAACAAGTGAGAAAAATATGTTTTAACTTTTGACCAGACAGACAGGCAGACAGACAGATAGAGTTGATATAAGTTTTGTAAATTTGCAGATATCAACTATAACAACTATAACAACATCAAATGCGTCAGAAAATAACAACAAAAAAGGCATAACATCAGCAACGATTTCCCTAATAACAACAGCATAAGATGAACACACAAATAAAGACATAAAAAATCTGCTACAACAACAGACTGCAATAATACGTAATTAAAAAATACAGCTTCGTTATAGAATAAACAACGATTTTTCGTTTAGCAACACATTAAAAATCTATACAATAATTGTATCCTTTTACAAGAATTCGTTTTACAAAAATTAACAAATGTCCACAATGGTTTTTAGTTCACTGATAAGAACACAACGTGACAAATATGTGTAGACCAACTAGTAAGAAATTACAGCGGTTGGATCCCACGATGACCTGCTGACTTCGCAAACGCAAATTAAAACTCTATGGCCATATCACAAAGTCCTCAGGGTTTGCAAAGACTCTCCTTCAGGGAAAAGTAACAGGAAAAAAAAAGAGGCAGACAGAGAAAGCGATGGAAAGACAACATAAAATAATGGACGGGCCTGCCATTGAGAAGATGGGCGACAAATCATGTGCAGTGCCCCAACGGTCCAACAGGCTAAGGATAGGTGAAGGTGAGGTCAAGGATTTGTTTAGGATCATAGACGTGTGTGGGATAAAATGTTTAGGAGTTTACCTAAAATGTTGGCAAATCCATAAAATGTTTAGGACTTTACCGAAAATATTGCAAAATCCATAAAATGTTTAGGAGTTTACCGAAAATATTGGCAAATCCATAAAATGCAATTTTTTTTGTGTGTGGATAGATCGGGTGTACAGAATATAGAAGTATTGACAGACTAAACATTTCAATACCGGTAAATCAAAATAATTATATGTGAATATTTTTTCTTTTAGCATTGTACAATTATATAGAAAAATCATAACTTTAATAAAAAGCAGATTACAATAAATAACCTTTAATACGAAAAACTCATCAAGAAGTGTTTTTTTCTTATAAAGAAATACAAAAGAACTCTAAAAAGTGTACTTGTTCATTTAGGTCGAGAGAACAAACGAACAACGCACTTCAATGTGGAGATCACATTCTGTGGCAGCAATAAATTTCTTGCTTGAGATTTTGTGTTCTCCTCACTCTCATTCTTTCTTTTTTTATTTTGTTCCTCCTTCTCATTTCTTCCCTCTTCTATCCTCACCTCCTTTATTGACTTGAATAAAGGCAGTGAGACGTGAGCAGTGAGTAACTTATTGGCTCACACCAATCTAGTCAGACCGGGGACACGCGATGAGCTGTTTCGACCAGAGCCGTGAAATATTCCCAGAGTAGATGGCTCTCTGCGTCTGTCGCTTTCCAGTATTTCTGATGACAAGCAACGCTCCTCGGCAATGGTAATATAATAATAGAACAAAAAAAACAAACTCATAAAAACATGAATCACTACTTTTTAAAAAACTGAAATAAAAAACACTAGATCTAGTCTCGATGGGGAAACACAAGATCTAATATGAGTGGGGAAAAATAATTATATCTAATAATAGTGTCACTCTAGTTTTCTGTCATTGTTTTCTTTCCTAAAATGAAAATTATATTTTATTCTGTTTAATAATGATCACTATTATAGGCGTCAAACTGGTTTCGTAAGGTTATAATGCCAGAGACCACTCCACTACTTATAACATGATTCTTATTACATGCGTCTAAGAAATCTCTGACAATCGGTGGCTTTTTTTGGATAAGACGTGTGGCTCAGACATTGTGTCCGGCCGAATTATTATAAGTGACTGGCGAAGGAGTCAAAGTCAGGCAACTGGTGTCCAAACCAGTTAGGTTCAGGTAGGTAAGACTAGTTAGCCTTGGTTCGCTACCCACTTAGGAGAACTAAAGCAGACTTTAAATCTCTTCTGGCTTGCGGCTGGACCCAAACGTGGGAATGGCTTCGGGTGTCGACCCGATGGAAAACTCGAAGCTGTTGAACACAATGCTACAGATGGCAGAACCTGCGACTCCTCTGAGCCCAAACTGTATCAGCTGAGTTGAGATGGGGGTGGGGTGGGGTGGAGACTGCTGTTTTGGGCGACATACTTCCGACTAAACTAATGCAAAGGCTCTCATCTTATTTCTATAAGTTGATCCATAATGTCTTCGTTGCTGATGGTGGCTACAAAGTATTCAGTAAAGTACTAAGCAACATTAAAATGACGAAACTCTTTGCTTATTTCATGTTAACTATATTTAAATGTACTACGCAATCCTAAAACAACTCAAGCTTTATATTTAAATCCAATTGATATTAAAGCAATTAAATATTATATTTCTTACGTAAACCATGGTAAGATGATGAATGTGTTGTTTTTCTGAATTTTATTTCAATTTGTAAGAAATGCGTTACAATTTTAAAGCACTACAGCCCAAGAGAAAAAGAAGAGAAAGCGATGTTGAGAAATGTGGAAGCGATTTCATTTAACCTGAAAAAAAACCCACCAAGAAAACGAAAGTGGTGAAATCATGTGACATTTGAAATGGAATAGACAAACTAAAGATTTGAATCATGTCATATCAAAAGATTACGCTTGCGAATTAAAAGTTAACAATTACTTATTGCTTTAAGCATAAGTACTTACACATTTATTTTGGCAGTTCTAAAGAGTGTACAAAAATCGATGCATGTAATTAAGTACTCGATTATCAATACTCAAGTATTTTGAACATCGAATACACCAAAGATTCCATTTATGAAAATCCGCACTATCAATAAAAATGATCTTGCTTCTTGAAATACTCAAAGGTTATATATATAACAGAAGCACATTGTATTTAATGCTTTCTTCAATCTTTTTCATCTGAAGGGAATGGCTGACACACACACACACGCGCACGCACGCAGACACACACACACACACACGCGCGCGCACGCACACACACACACACACACACACACAGAGATCAACCATCACCATCATCAAGTATTTATCCTTCGTACAGAAAGACCATCAAAAAGACTTAGAATAAAATGTTCATTTTGCAGACAATCCCCCCCCCCCTCCCCCGCGTGTCGTATGTCTGGCTGTTTGGTTCCTTCACATTTTGCTGAAAGTCTTATGGGAACGTCCGTCGTTGGAGTTTAAACCATTTTAACTCTTTCAGTGCTGAGTTACTTTGGTGATGCAATAAAATATTGTTCTTACGTAGTCAGTAAAATAGAAGAAACAATTTAAAAAAAAAATACATTGAAAAAAAATATTTTTTTTACTAAGCGTAGTTGCATCAAATAGCTTGGATCAGTTATGTAATTAAATTTGAAATAGTTATAGATTAATACTAATATACATCTGTGCAATTAGAAATATGTTATGCAATTGTTTTTGTTTAGCGCTATTTTATGCTTTAAGCTTTCTCATAACGCTATGATCCTACCAATGTGCTAGCGAGGTTCTTATGAACGTGGAAGGTTATATACTTATCTATTGTTCGCTTCAAACTTTATAGCGTTGACCTATAAAGGGGACTAATTCAGCTTATACTATCACATTAGTTAAGTAAAATTTCTTTCCCTTGTTTAAAATACTACAAAATAATTATTTATTAATTATTACCAATAGTTTATTAACTAATTTGTTAATTTTTGTATTGATTCTTGTTTTGTCTGGTAGAAGAAATAATTCTGCAAAATTGCAGCTTGATCACAGATTGGAGAACGAATTAGTAATTGTTAGTGACTTTTTACCAGACAAATAGACAGAGTGAGTTGATATTACCTTTGTAAAAACATTAATCTTTTCTTGTTAACTTTTTAAATAGAAGTTATAACATTTGAAGAAAAGAAGGTGCATTGAACTAACTATTCAATAAGTAAACCTTTTTTTTTTCTAATGCAAATCGTGAATTTCACTCATTCATTCATTCACTCATTCATTCATTCACTCATTCATTCACTTGCTCACTCTCTTTTATTCGATATTCATCATTTTTTCAATTGTACTTTCTTTCTCAAGGAGAAGATAATTACCTCCTTTATTGAGTCTCAGAGTTCAGCGCCCTGCTTCTCTAGGCTTTAAAAACACAAAGCCCACCAGTGGTGGGCAACTTATAGATTAAATCAGTTGACTGACCTTTGACCTTTGAGCAAAGGATAGTCTTTAAACAAGAGACAGATACGTCTCTGCGAAATTCCCTCAAACAGAACTTACTGGAATCTATGCACTCATCAGTAATTTACAGTTATAAGGAATGTTTTCTGTACGATGCGTCTCGATACTACTGTACAATGATCTGCGCGTTTTGGTCTAAAGTCTAAGTGAACAATCGGTGTAGAGTTGTGTTTAAAGGTTCCTTATATCAAAGGGCATGGAAAGAAACACAAACTATCCAGATGTTAACGATACGTAGATGTACTTTGCAAAAATGTACTCAAACTTTCACTATTGGCACCCTTTAAACAATCAGTGACGTTCATTCTTAATACGTGACAAAAAAAATGTGTCATTCAGTATCATTCAATGTCATTAGTGTCATTCAGCGTCATTCAATATCATTAGTGTCATTTAGTGACGATCATTGTCATTTAGTTACGATCATTGTCAGTGACAGTCAGTGACGATCGTTATCAGTGTCATTCAGTGTCATCAGTGGCATTTGTCAGTGTGTTTCAGTGACATCAGTATCATTTAATAGAGATCATTTTCGATTATCGTCTATTAGTAACGCTCAGTGTTTATAAGTCACGTTAAGTCGGTATCAGTCTTCGTGTGAATCAGTGATATAAAGTGTCAATCACTGTCAATCATTGTAAATCGATTATCGATTTATTCACCACCATCTTGACATTTGTGACAACACGTATCAATCAGTGAAAATCAGTGATCAGTGCCAACCACAAAAAGTCAAACATCAAAGGGTGACGTTTACAGCCAGGCGTCCATTGGTCTGACATGCATGTAATATGTTTGAATTAAACTAAATGTGGAGTGTCTCTTCTATGACCTTACTTTTGGAGGCAGCAAACTTCTCATGTCTTAGTTCAAGCGATGTATTTCATCTAACTCTGGATTTCATGTCATCTAGGGAATATTTATATTTTAAATGTACACCACTTAAATACGACTCTATATTGGCTAGGGTTTAGACTCTATGCCAATGTTTGAACTTGTGTCTAGCCTGACGTGTCTACGCAACAAGAATGTCCAGACTATGTTGATACTATGATGGTCTATCTATGCTACATCTGTGTCTAGCTCAGCTTACAGTATCGCCCTTCCTCAAATCGTCCACCGCGCCCGCTTACACCCAACGCCTTTATTATTTTCCCCTTTGAAGTCGCCTTTCTTAATCCTTAGTTACAATCCCCTCTACCCCCTTATCCACCCTTGAGTTTTACATTCTCGATCCCAGACAAAGTTTATTTCATTCTGAGCTAGCGCCCTCGCCCCTCTTCTATAAGCCCCCCCCCCTTCTACAACGCCCGTCCTTTCCTTACCGTCATGAGGATAACGGTGTAAGCGATCAATAGTTGCCAGGATGAAATGTAGCTGTTGCCTCTCAAAGCTAATATCTATTTGCTAGCATTGTTTGGGAGAGAAAGAGAGAGAGAGTGAGAGAGAGTGAGAGAGATTGAGAGTGAGAGAGACAGAGAAAGAGTAAGAGTCGGTGGATAGGTAGGGAAATAGACTAGAGTTTTGACCGGCTTTATGAAGATATGAAATGTTAGAAACAAAAAAAAGTCTAAACTATATTTATATACATACATATAAAGAGAGAGAATTGGGAAAAAAGCATTAGATGAAAATGAAATTTTGAGGCGAGTTATGAAAATAAAGAGAAAAAAAAACATGAAGGTGAGTTATTAAAGGGAAAAAAAAAAAAAAATAAAGAGAGAGAGATTGAGGAAGAGAAGAAGAGAAAAATGGAGAAAGGGAGAGGGAGAAAGGTAGAGGGAGAAAGGTATTCAGAGGGATAGAAAAAGGAAGAATCCTGTAATAAAACAAGAGAGAAAAAGGAAAAGAGAAAGTAAAAAGTAAAGATAAGTACAAATAAAAGTGTTTACGAAAGGAAGAAATAATTGAGAAAAAAGATTAAAAAAAAAAGAATAAGAGTATAGTTGATAAACAAAGAGACAGAAAGAGACAAACAAACAAAGAGAAATAGAGAGATTCAAATGTTCATAGTTTATGAAATAAACAAATGAACAAAAAAAAAAAAAAACAAGATTACAAAGAGAGTTTGTGTTGCAACACAAGCTCAGAGGAGGCCCCCGTGGGAGACGGATCCCCGTCGGATCCGCATATTCGCTGGTCGACTGAGGATGGCATCGAGCAGGGTATGAAACCGAGACCGTAGAGATAATCAGTCCTGCGCGCTTACCTCACGACCAGGCATTGCTCTTAATCTAATGACAAACTGGTTACAAAATAATAGCCTACTATTGATAATATACCTACACATTACGGAATGACAATTACCGGATATGTACAATATGTAAGAAGAGCGATTTTAGATAGCTTTTGGTATTAAGCATTTTCATTTAGGCCTAAATGGAACTAGAATGAGGATGTAGATCTACCTAAATTAAACTACTAAATTAGCACTCTCAATATCTAGATATAAAATATATATTTGGGATAATGTAGATGTAATTTAGATAAGATTTATAAAAAAAACCACTAGATAATAAATTAATAGACTAATTGCAATATGAAATATTAAAATAGTAGATCAGTTTGAGTATTTTATAACATTGCAATATTGACATATTGACAATCTAGACTTTAGAAATAAAAATCTACACTTTAAGCCTAGAAATTAAAATTATAGATATTGATTTAGTCTAAATCATGTCTGTCTGGTAGTGCAGTTTGCGCGCTGGACTGTCGATTGGATTCATTGATGGTCTCAAGTTCAAACCCTGACGATACCATCCCCCGTCGTCCTACTTTGTAGGAACATCTGAAACATGTAAAACAACAAACATTCTAAACTTGACCAAGAAATTGTAGATCTAGATTCTATAATGATTTTAATTAGAACTTAAATCTAAATCTAGTTTTAAAAATCTAGCTCTTGTCTAAGAAAAAAATCTAGCTCTAGTTTAAAAAATAAATAAAGATCTAGTGTAAAAAATCTAGATTAGATCTAAATCTAGCTATTATGTCTTTTTAAAATGCGTAAATTACGAGGTTTAATAAACATTACTATACAAGTTGTTCTAGCATTTAAACAATTTATTCCATATGACGTCAAAAGAAAAAAAATTCCATTACGTCACACGTCCTAGTTAGACTAAAAAATGTAATCTATAGGCCTACGAAGAGCAGCTTATCGAGGCATCATAGACATTGGTGCACCGAGTTTGTTCTTTTAGCATATTATTTGATGGGCTAGTTAGACTTAAGATATATATATATATAAAAGGATTAAAGACACTTTTTTTTGTTTTGTCTGTCAGTCTGTCTGTCCGTTTGTTAATAGCGAGAAAATAAAAGACTAAAAGCTATTGAAAATCCGATTAAAATTTAATTTCCCTTCCGAAACATCGCATTAGTTTTAAGTTTCTATAATAGATTGTTCCGGATGTTTATATATTTATAGTGAGAGAAAATAAGAATTCCAGATTAATCAAATGCCGTTAATAAAATTTGTGGGATGGTCTGTTATGAAAATTAGATGTACCATAGCCTTATGGAGATTTTTTCAAACCATACTTTGGTGTTAGGAAGTTGTTTTCCTTGAAAAAATCCGAGAATATAATTAACGATAATTAGATTTTCTACGGTTTAGATAGAAAATTAAATGTAGTGTAAGAGAGATGTGCGATTTTACATAAATAGAGCTAAACTATTTTTCATAAAAAATCCGGAACAACCAATTTTCGTAAATGAGAAAATTATTTGTTTTTTTTTATTAGAAGAGGAATTTCAAACATTTATTAGCGTTATTTGATTTTTCATATAAAATTCGGATAATTTTTGTCGACGATTTGTAAGAAAATTAAGGTAATGTAGGTCGATTTCTTTTTCGAAACAAAATCCGGAACATTCTTTACCGATTAAACAACTTTTATTATGTTTCGGCAAGAAAATTAACTGTAATATAAGTCTAAAAATTGATTTTCAATAATCGTTTCTAGTAAATTACTTTCTTATTTTAAAATCCTGAATAACGTTTGTCTATATTTTTGAATTAAAAAATCGGAACAATTGATATTGATAAATAAACTATAGTGACGTAGTGTCTAAGAATATAAGTGTAATATTATGCGATTTCAAACAATTATTTGACATAATTTATTTTTTATAAAACAATATCCGGAACAACTTTATAGTTAATGAAATATAAATCAGTATAGATATTTTTATTTAGCATTTATATGCTATTTACATTAAAAAACCGGAACAATATATTAAAGATCATGTGTTTCTTGCAACGTTTAAGCATGGAAATAAAAATTAATATTAGTTAGAAGAGCAAACAAATATTCATTGGCACTGATTTGTTTTTCATAAAATATCCGGAACAATCTTATTATAGATACTTAAAACTATTGCAATTTTTCTGAATGAAAAATTAAAGGTTAAATCAGATTTACAATAGCCTCTATTGTTATTTGTTAATCTAATCGTGATGGACAGACCGACCAACAGACAAAACGCACAAAAAGAGCTTCTTTTATTTGGATGGGGCACTAAATAAAAAAAAAATAAAATCTGATTTTTTAAAAAAAAGTTTAAGGATTTGGTTTAGCACCTGTTCATGTTGCGACGTTACGCTACTGCACGAAAGTCGCTGCATAAAAAGTCCATTTTAAAAAATGTGTGTGATATTTACATACAAAGAGCATTATTAGCCTTTATAAACAAAAGAATTGTTTTCTTTTAATTTTAGCAGCTAGTTGACCAGAAAAAAACATCTTTAATTATTATTTATATTTGTTATAAACATTCCCTGTACATTTTATAAATATATTTGACTATGTGATACTGAAAATATGGAAAAGTTGTCCATCTATGTTAGCATATTGTAACATTGCCTCGCTTACATTTGCGTAATTGTTTTAGAATTGGTGTATTTTTTATGAAAAAATCGCTTGCATAATTAATTTTATAAATTAAACGGTTTGCTTTTAGAAAACCAAAAGTAGCCGTTGCACCAACCCTTTTCAAGCGCATTTAATGATGAAATAATATTTTTCATATCTTATCTAGTTTTCGAGATCTGAGTGTGACAGACGGACAGACGGACATTTTGCAAAAACCTAATAGAGGCTTTTTAGCGGGTACATTTAATTTATAAAATATAGGAACTGTTTAACCACACATTTTATTTCCTGGTTTCACTGCGTTGTCATCCTACTCTTCTTCCATTAGTCAATGGAACCAGTGGACATTGTTAAGTGACCAGTTCTTTATTGAGAAAGAGCCAGTGGACATTGTTAAGTGACCAGTTCTTTATTGTGAAGGAACCAGTGGACGTTGTTAAGTGACCAGTTCTTTATAGGAAAGGAACCAGTGGACTTTGTTAAGTGACCAGTTCTTTATTGGGAAGGAAAGGCTAGTTCATTGTGTAACGAGCCGTGGGGAGCAGCGCTAGTTTATTACAGTCATGAACTAATTAACTCGTCAAGATGTGAGTTCAACTTTATGCTATCTCTCTCTCCCCCCTCTCTCTCTCTTTTTCTTTTATTTCTTGTTCTACGCCTACACCTACTACGCAGTATGTCTTTGGAGTTCTAACATGTGCAATAAAGAAGTGGAAAAAAACAAAAAAAATACACATTTTCAAGAGAGTCAAAGATTTTGTGATTGTAAATATTGAGGATGGAGCCTAAACAGTCATCACTTTGACCCTTCCTATATTTTTTTTTAATTCCGGTATTCAGCCAATACCAAATGTTATAGAAGGCCTTAACACTTACCTGCAACGTCACAACCTGTGGGCAGTGAACACCAATAGCTCGTGAACACGTAACGAGTTTGTACGACGTGGCAACGAGCTGTTGGTCAGTGTTTAGGCCTTCCGTAACCAATGGTCTCGGATGAATACTTTTTTTTGGCCCTCGATAAAAAGGTCGTAAGTTCGAATTTCAGACATTGCAATCAATGGGAAGGATAATACAGGAATCAAACCGATTCTACGGACGACACTAAATTATGGTCATTTGTGCTCTTTTCCTAACTAATGGTATGTACCCAATAGAGTTGCTAGACTCAGGAACGTCCCAAAATTATGAATTTCGAAATCCCAGTCTTCATGTGGATTCGAACTCTCGTTATATCTGTAAAGTAATCAACGACTTGACCACCATATCCCATCTATAAAGACTACGTTTCTTTTGTAGTTTAATTATTTAAAAAAAGCGCCAGAGAACAAGAGAGAGACAGAGACAGAGGGAGAGAGAGAGAGAGAAAGAGAAATGGAGAATGGGTGAGAGAGAGAGAGAGAGAGAGAGAGAAAACAAAAACTAAGACTGGGGTAAATAGAGAGACAGACACTAGAAAATCGGAAGAAAAAAAACAACGCACATGGTAATTACTTCCCTTTTCTTTTTTCTCGTATCTTTATTTTCTGGCCAGCTCAAGTCCCAGGTAACACAACACCATTGACAGACAACAGTTGGGAAAATCTTAGGTTTTATCTAACATCTTTCTGTGTAGCCAGCGGCGCCTATTTGATCAAATTACACAATCTAAAATATCCAGTGTTGGAAAGATACAAAATATATATGTTGAAATAAAACTTTCAAGTAATAAAAAGAAACGCATGTGGCTTTTGAGACTGACCTTGACATTGATAGGTAGACGTTAAATAAGCTTAGTCTTAGGCTACTTTGTATATCCCAAAATGATTTTACTTCCGTGGTCTTATTTTTTTGTTGAATCAAACTGAGGTTTCCAAGAAAATGCATTAAACCACAGGGTGTGATCTAGGGTGGGTGGGGAAAATATTTATTCTCCTGTGACTGAAGATAAACATCCTTTATCATAGCTTGGGCATCTGTAATCACCAAACTCCGCAGTTGTTGTTTTGCTACAAAGCTTATATTAACTCACTCTGTTTGACTGTCTGTCTGTCAGGTAAAAAAGCTCCTACACGTTATTTTTCCCCACACCCAATCTTCGATCAAGCTGAAATTTTGAACAATTATTTCTTTTACCTGACAACACAAAACACACTTTAAAAATATGCAATTAGTTAATTAATTATTGTTAATTAATTATTGTGTTTGGTATCTCGAACAAGGGAAAAAATTGTACTTGACTGAAGTCGTGGTATAAGCTGAATTAATTCTTTTAATAGATCGACGCCTGATACTCAGTGAATGCAAACATGAAATAGAAACTATAGATAACTATACAACATTCGCTCTTCGCTAGCAGAGTGGTTACTATGTTGGCTTGAGAAGCCCACGAGTTTGAATTCAGGTCGTTAATTTTTTTTTTAAAGTACATTTAAAAAAACGATCCTCCAGATTCCCAGTTCTTTCCCCCGCACCTCTTTCCAACTGGTCCAGATAAGTGATCAGATCATAACATTTTATTATTAAAATTAAAGTATTCTTATTATTAGTTTTTATGGATGGTTTAATAATGGTTCTAGTAATCTAAGACATTGATCTAGAGGTACAGAGCTTACATCTAGAGGCCCAGACTCTAGATCTAGAGACCCAAGCGCTAGAAGACAGTGTAGACTTATTTAGAAGGCGAGCTCATCATCGACAAATATACCTTGATTTAAAATCAATACCGTCCACTTCAAATGTCAGAAAAGGAAGACTTGGACTGGTAGGTAAATATCGAGAAGGAAGTACTTCACAGAAGATTTAAAAAAAAACATGAAAGAGAGAAGAAGAAAGAGAGAGAGAGAGAGAGAGAGAGAGAGAGAGAAAGAGAGAGAGAGAGAGAGAGAGAGAGAGTGGAGAGAAAGAGAATAGTTACACAGTTTTAGGCTCGAACTCGTAGACTTCTCGTTAAGTCTAGCGATACCACCTCTATGCATCTCTAGCATATCTATGTTCAATATCTCGGGTTATCTCCCTTCATCTTTAAACCACGTAGACAGTTACGTAGAAATTGTATCATATAATTTCAATGTCAATTCGTAGCAAATACATACCTACACCTTTAAATTACCACAATATTGCTCTATGAACTATTTATAACAATTCGGCCTTTTTTTCGTTACCTAAATAACGCTTTAAAATAAGGTTTCTTTATTACTTATTTTGCCATGTATTATGGGCTATCTATAAAGGCTTATAGTTCGACAGCTAGGCTGGGCAAGGCACTGTTAGGCGCGTCCGCACTGTGTCTAAGTGTGACGTATCAATTTTAAAATAAACTTAAGTCTAGGTTAATTAATTTAACATATCCATGCCTGTAAAGCACGGAATTTCCTATGACCTAAGCAGACATCTGTCAATCTCTTGTGTGACCCTTGACAGGAAATAATTTGATAGGTTGAAGAAAATTATTTCATTGGTTAAGCCAAGTGTCAAAATTGGAGGTTAGAAAAACGCAAGGAGAGAAGGGTAGTCGTGTTGTAAATTTTGTAGAGATAGGACTTATTTTAGTTTTGAGTTAGAATGGGTAGAGACAAGTCTAGTATTTTATTGAATCTAGTAGTAATCTGAGTATATTTTATTATTGAGCTTGGAATGAAGGTATTCATCTAATACAGTTTTATTTCTGTACATATTATTTGTATTTGAATTAAAAAGGATCTTCATTTATTGAATCTCTAAGATTGTATTTAGATCTACAGATATACATCTACAGAATCCATGGCACGTCACAGTAACTTCTTTCAACATCTGACATCTCAAGAAAAGGTCTACAACTTTAGCACATCTCAGCACTATCAAAGAATTAGCACCTTCAATAACAAGAATAGAAGCTGTCACACTAAGAGCTTAGACTAAGGATATGTTATCGATACACTCTCTAAGAAATTAAATGATTAAGTCTGATTATAAACAAATCGATAAAGACTAACAAGTTCATCAAATCAAGGCAGAGTGAGTTTGATATAAGCTTTCCATTGCACATCAGTCTTTCTTTACATTTTTTAGATAATTATATTTTATAAAAATCCATGGTAAGGAAGCTTTTTGGTGTATCCGGTGTTGAGAAAACTGAGGTATTGATTAACGTGAACGTTTATAAAACCATACAATAAATTGTGCTCACATGTTAACCCTGTTAGTAGCAACTAAACAAATAGCAGCTTGGCGTGAATAATCTTTGTTTTATACATCTTCACTGGCCAAAAGCTATTATGGTGGTACTATTGACAAAATCTGTATGTTAAATGTTAAACATAGATCACATTGAGCAGGCCATGTTGTCATATTTGTTGGTCCCCCCACTTATGATTTATTCGCGTAAAGTTCATTACAGGCTATTTATTTAACCCGAGACTAAAACATAGAACAAATACTTGTTTACAATGTAGCTACAGCATCAATAAAAGAGTACAACCACACGTTCAATAATGCAAAGTCCATAATAAAAAACAACTCTATAAAATACACAATTACTGATCGTATCTTTTTGTTTTTAAGAACAGTGTGTGTGCATTGTTAAGTAGATTATGGCACGATAGAGTTAATCCCATTAATAGGTTCATTTGGATTATAGAGTACAGTGAGGCGGATACCATCCGGATGTTTGTTGGAGAGAAGACCTTATGGGTAAGGAGAGACACCGTTTTTTCTGCTTTTATTCATTCTGGACAAGGATTTTTTTTTTAATGTGCCACCCATTCTACCTTCTCCTCCACCTTTCCAACAAAGATCCCTCCTTCTCTATATGGCGCTGTTTTACTCCCCTCCCCTAAGCCTGAATCATTTCCTTCCAAAGTTCGATCAATCGCTTAACGCTAGACTTATTTACGGCTTCCGTTCCGCTTGACCCGATAGAGCGTAGTCTACGCGAGTGCGTCATGCAACTTGACCATCAACATCTTTTTTTTAGTTAAGTTGGAAAGGTCAAACTCACACACACACGCTCTCCCTCTCTCACGCACCACCAAACACACACACAGGCACACACACAAATACAAATCACAGTGGTTGAAATTAACAACAAACTGTTTAGCAAACTCCAAATTAGAAAGAAAGCTTTGATGATCCACGCGAACTAATAGCAGGGCCGGTTTTACTATGGGTACCAGAGAAACAAAGAGGAGAACAACGCTTTACAAATTTGGACACACAAAAGACATTAATTTTTTTTTTTAGTGTTCCATATGGCATGTGTAGTTCAGTGCCATAAGCTGCTTGGCTATCTATCAAGAGAGCTTGAGTTAAAATCCTGACTCAAGCCGAGACCAACTGATATATATGGCCTCAGAACTGACATGGCAATAAGTTATTGGTCTAAACTACCCACAGGTTGCGATGTCGCAGGTCAGTTTTGAGGCCGACTATAGCGATTGGTCTAACTCGAGATGAGCTGTGTTTGCTGAACGCCTAAAGGCAGCACGTTGACTCTAGGAATCTCCAAGATATTGAGCCAGAGCGCACTGAGCTTGCATAAAAGGTGAGCTATACATAAACAATGTATTAAATGAACTAAGTCGCTGAATCAAAGACTTTAAAGCGACTGTATTAAGAATCAACCAATGGCGTATCTAGGGATTTGGGGGGAGGGGGGGCCAGATTGGCTTGGCCTATTTAGGGGCCCCTGCATTTTGACATTCGACATTGTGAAATGAGATAATGGCGTAATATTTAATGTAAATTTAAATTTTTGACACTCATTTGAAGTATTTTCAAATGTGGACCTCCCCCCTCCCCCCACCCCATAGCTGATCACTGGAATCAACATTCTCAAACAAAGCAGTTTGCAGCTTTATGATAGATGCAATTTAATTGTAATAAACAATTGATTAAACTTCGAATATTTTTACAAAGCTTAGATCAAATCACTCTATCTTTCTGGTAAAAGGTTTGGATATGTTATTTCTCCCACACATACTCGGATTAAACTGAAGCTTTGCACACTTGTTCATTGGCGAAGACTATGCATGAATCAATAAAACAAAATTAATCAATAAGTCAACTACTAATTGGTAATATTTTTTGTGTTTAATATCTAAAATGGATAATAACTTGTACAGCTTGAGAAAAAAAAAGAAGAGATAATTGTGGAGTTCTTTCTTATAGATATCCTTTTTAAAAAGTATTTTGATTGCCACACTTTACCATTCAAGCTCATCGGAGGGAAGAAATGCGACTTCTAATAGAAGAACTTGTACCATTGACATTTAGATGTACTAAACATACAAGACAGCTAATATATCACTCAGACACGTATAAAGGTACATTACTATTTCAATTTTAAGTAGATATAAACAAGAACCTGTAGATATATGTAAATTTTATTTATAGAAAAGCTCTTAATAACTAATGAATGTTAGATTTTAAAAAAATGAATTTTAAAAATTCCTGTTTCACCCCATTCCTCACCACTCCCTAGAACACATCTACTACACTTTATATTATAATGATAAGCCTTAAGATTAGGAATTTTGATTATATTAAATTATCCAAACCTTTCATTTATTAAATTCTTTAGAGAATAGGGCCTGTATGCGGAAATACCTGAAGAGGTATTCTATTCAAGATAAAGAATTCTTAGTCCTATAGCAACATTTAAATATTTTTTTTATATATACTTGAAAAAAAATAACTGTCAAGCTAGAGTTTCGCTGTTGTGACTAACGAGTTAGTAATTCTTTTCCCAACTATAAACATCAATTGTGAAACTACTGTGGAGCCTCTCCTCAGAACCGTGTCCACCCATTTGGGCCCGATTTCCATGAATGTGCGAAGTAAATAGTAAACATTGAGTAATGGCTGGTTTTTCTGAAGAATATATCTTAATACTTCACGATATACATATTCATAAATAAGATTAATAAAGGGTCATGTGACTGCGCGACATCGGGTTGGGTTGGGGTAACGGGGAAATGTGTATAAGTATTCTTCTTTTAAAGGCTATGCAAGACACAATGGTTTGATTTTTACTATACAAATATAACCAATACTACTACCTATACTATACTATAGAGTGTAATGGTTGTCATGGTAACGGTGGCTTATATTTGATTTCGCTGTTTCACTTTTGAGCTATCAACTAATATTAGTAAAAAAAACAAAAAAAAACAACCAACAATTAATAAATGAACTAAATCGATGAAACACATTTGTTTTTGTTTTGTTTTTCAACTTGCTTGTTTGTTGATGGATGAAAACGAACTTTTTTTTTATTTTTAAAACTTTTTTCAAGAAAAAAAACTATTTGGGGATATAATTTTATACGTTAGATATCAATAAAACCAAAACGTTGACATCTATACAATTGGAAACAAGAAAGATCTAGACTTAGACGAAGGAGCACACAATTTGCCTTCATATTAATTTATTTAAAATCTTGAATCAATAACGCATTACTTTCGGAAATTACCGAACGCGATAGTTCTTTTAAAACGCGATAGTTATTTCAAAAACAATTTTGGATCTAGACCTAGATCTAGTGCTCTAGCCATATTAAAATGTATATTTTTTACTTGAAAAACTATAACGTTCAAAGTAGACATTTCCTCATGTGGCCACGAGCTAGTAATTCTTTTCTCAGCGATACATACATCAAACTGTTGTTTGTTGATGACATTTATATGTGTGCGTGTTTGTTCCGACTTGAAGTTTTAAAAAGGCATTAATAATGTAGCCATATTTAACCTTTGACCTTCTCCTCCTCTATGAATCTCAAGTGTTTGTCATTATCGATCTCACCGATTAGCTTCGAGGACACTGGTCCCCCCCCCCCCCCCCCACTTCAAAGGTTTGACACTGGTCTCCCCCCCTCACTTCAATATGTAGCATCTGTTAAGGCAGTACCAGGTCCTTGGCACAAAGGTAATGTGAACCCTAACACTCGCATACATTTATAAAATGTGTTCATGTTTTCGTGAGGAAGCGCTTCAGATTGTCGTCACTAACTTTAAGGTAATAGAAGTTTCCGGGCACCATCCCCTGGATGTGCTAGTGTAGGATAACCAAGATGGAACGTAACGACTTTTTATTTCTGCTGCAACACTTGAACAAGTTACATAATATATTTATTCTCACATTTAGGCGGACCTACCCATAAATATTTGATATATAATAGTATTAACAACAACAACAACAAAAAAAAACCAACAAGAAAAACATTTGTTAGTAGTATACCAACTCAGTGCCGACCCTTGAGAATACTTTCGGTCTACTATATTAATTGTCACTTATATTAAACGAATCGCCTCCCTTAGAAGTTTTTTTTTTTATTAACTTTCGAAATATATAAATTATATTTTTTTATAATGCAAGGCTTATTTAATGGCAATAGCTTCATTATTACATGGAAGCCAAAACAAGGAAAGCGCAAACAGGGACGTCCTCGTATTACTTGGCGACACACCTTCATGGAGGACCTCAGAACAGTGGACACCAGGTGGAGGAGGCTTCAGACATTGCCAGTGACAGATCTTCATGGAGACAGCTTGCCGCCCAATGCGCCGAACGGCGCGGGAGGACCTAAGTCTTAGTCTAATAATTAATTGGTTAATTTTTTATTGGTTCATGTTTTGATAGAGGCAATGAATAATTGTGCCAAAGTTCAACTTGAATTATGGGAAGTGGGAGAAATAACGTGTACAAAATAACAACCGTCTCTTACCTCTACAAGGTATGCCTGTACAAGGTATGCCTCTACAAGGTATGCCTCTACAAGGTATGCCAGATACCCCTTTAAGGTATGATGGACTAAGAATCCTAAAGTTAATGAATCATTAGTAGTTACCAGTATTGCAAGTCTAGGCCCTTCGGTTCTGAACGTCGGAAGGTCTGTATTACATACTACTTGGACAGCACGCTCACAAAAAGATGTAAACAATGCTAATGTGATTGTCTATGGCAATGATGCTTAACCTCTATCGGCCTGCGGGCCATTTTAATTTATGACACTCTTGTCGCGGACCGTATCAAAAGAAAAAAAAAAGTAATTGACCACTTTTCTGATAACTTTATTTGCAAGTCCGCCGTGACGTCCATTAAATGCGTTTCCACTTTTAAGTTTCACATTCAGAGTCTTCTTTTTATTCTCCTCGGACTTCCCCCATGTCAATAACGCAGACCATGTGACCAATGGTACAGTACCACTTGTGTTGATACCAAAACACGATTAAAAAATAATGCAAAAATGGAGCCCTAGTTTGCATACACAAGATGTCATCTACCAGGCTAGCTCAAGACAGCAGCAGACGTTTCAAAGAATTCAAAATAGAAAATTCATGTTGTTAAAAAATTAAAACATAAACCTTTTTTTTTTCTTAGACGACAAAAAATATGAATAGAAGAAAAGCAAAGAATGAAATTCACGGAAGAAAGAGTGAGAGCTCTAACATAGAGACAGATACATTTACAACTTTTGTGTGTGTGTGGATTTTCTACATTTTTGTCCGATATTTTGGAGGGCCAAATAACACCTGCTCGCGGGCCGTATTTTGGGCATCACTGGTCTATGGTTTCTCACTTTGTGCTGCGAGATATGAGTATAGCCGACAGACAACATAAACACAATATATTCACCATTGCCAGGAATCTGGGGAGCGTTTAAATTGATGTGTTGTTACTATGACAGACTACAATCACACACGGTACCTCATGGGCTGGGATTTGTAGTGTCGTGAACCAAACGGACTCAAATTATCTTCCACGCCTCCAACTTTAATGGGCAGAATGTGTCCCCAGAGATTCTCATTGTAAGTATACCGACTTTACTTTATCGATTTCAAATATCTCTATAAAACAAAACAAACGCAATTTAAAACTAGCTGGAAAAGAGACAAAAGAGATATACGAGGGACGGAACGCATCGATTGTGTGTTTGTTTAATTGGAGTTTGATAGAGGGAAGGAGGCGCCCCAGAGACCGCCCGCTGAATAATGATGGTACGCCAACTGGGTAACTCTGTGAATTCAATTGCCTCGAGACTGTCCTTAAACGAAAGCAGCGTGGTTTGATTCTGTTACACCTTAACGTTCGCCCCAGGGGCGAGATGGGCGGGGAGGGGGTGAGGTAAATGAGTTGACTGGAATAGTTTTATTTAGAGTGTTTTAGGGTTGTTTAGGCGCTTGTAGACAAGAGGATGTGGGAGGCAACATTTAGGGGAACATATTGGTATTATTGGTATTTAATAGAAGAATAATTGCAATCTATTTATAACTGTGATTGATGAGATGATCAAGAGAGATATCTATCTATCCATCTATCTATCTATCTATCTATCTATCTATCTATCTATCTATCTATCTATCTATCTATCTATCTATCTATCTATCTATCTATCTATCTATCTATCGTACATCCAACATAAATCGGTTCCAGATAAAAATTACGTTAACATTATTGTGGACATCAATTGCTTTCTAAATCGACACAAATACGATATATGTGTATGTGTGTTTGTGCGTCCTTCAGTCCTAGAACGAGTTATGTTTCATTTTTTCATGAGACTTTGGAGTCATTCTCTCGAGACACAATCCAGTCCACATGTATCGCAGGATAAAGTGGCACTCGCTATGGTTAAAATGGACCCAGCCTTTGTATTCTTTAGGCATGCTTCTCTTCCAGGGCCGATGTCAATGCTTTTTCGCTGTTCTTTCTTATACGGTTGTGTACGTTGGACACTCAGCGCTGAGGCTAAGAGAAGAATACAAGCCTCTGAGTGTAAATGCTACAGACAAATGTTGAGTATCGGATACCAAGAAAAAAATAGACAAGCGATTTAGTATTTGTACAAGTCAACACTCTGGCTGTCAAAAAGGGAGAGTATCCTACAAAACTGTAAAGAGACGATAGCTGATCTGGTTTGGTCCTAGTGTAAGCAGTAGAGAGCTTTAAACGCAAGCCTTGTAGACCTCCATTTTTTTGTCATTGTAGTGAACTCCCTGTTTTATTAAACTCTTGGACTTGGTAAATAAACACAAAATCTAGTTATCATATAAATAGTCATCATATATTAAACTGTTAATATTTATTTTACATTTTAAAAAACAATTTCAGGCATAATTGTCAAAAAAAAAATCATTTTAACTTAAAAATCATGCTAAGAGCTTTCTTTTTTTTTTTTAAAGTTTTCTAGAGACGGCATAATATTCATAGATCTATTTAAAAAATGGCGTGTTCTCTGCTGTAATGAAAAAATACTAAAGAAACAATAGAGGATCTATCTCTTCAGTCTGTAGATGAACAAAGAAATAACAAATAATGTCTAAATGACATCCGATTTTTTGTGCCGTCTCAAGGGGTTGGCATGACGTCTGTGAAACATTTGGTTTTATAGTTCTGACGACGTTTAAAAACAAAGAGTTAAAACAAATTAAGCTCAGTATTGAGTTTACAAGGTGGCCACACTTTGTTCTCTGTCTATCTGTAATAAAGAAATGCCCGTGTACCTTAGCAAACTGATCACTTCATATGTCCCTCAGAGAGCTCAATGGACTCAACGCCAGTGGTGCCGCGTTTCTCCTTTTAAAGCTACGGTCTGCGCGCTTTTTCAGTGCACAGACCAAAGGTTTGGAACTCACTCCCCATTGATCTCAGACAGACAACATGCTACACCACATTTAAGAAGAACATCTGTTTAAAACTTTTTTTTAGATTAGTTTATTATTTTAGATCTCATGTTTGTGATTGTAATGTTATCACAGCGCCATGAGCCTATATTTGGTTTGTTAACAGACAGCGCCATGAGCCTACATTTGGTTTGTTAACAGACAGCGCCATGAGCCTACATTTGGTTTGTTAACAGACAGCGCCATGAGCCTACATTTGGTTTGTTAACAGACAGCGCCATGAGCCTACATTTGGTTTGTTAACAGACAGCGCCATGAGCCTACATTTGGTTTGTTAACAGACAGCGCCATGAGCCTACATTTGGTTTGTTAACAGACAGCGCCATGAGCCAACATTTGGTTTGTTAACAGCGTTTCATAAATTAAATTATTGTTATTATTAAATAATTACGTTTCTTTGTTTTAAATATCTACCCTAGTGTTCTGGTCTTCAAAATTTCATTTGATTCAATTGTGCTATTGTCTCAATTTGAGCAAGATTTATGTATAAACCTCAAACTAATAAAGACATGGTGATGAGTTCAACAAAGGTAACTCTACTACTAGTTTATCACATTAAACATGAAAACTATATTACTGCATTAAATATATTTTCTCTATTAAATACCAATTTCTATTGGTCAAACTAAGAAATTTCAAAAATAATTTTTTTGAAAAATTCTATATAGTAAAGATTCTGTGAGATGTACACTGGCAGTGTTCGCTAGCAGGAAGTGGCCCCGTGAGGAAAATTATATAAAATTATATAAATAAAATGTTTCTTTTTTTCTTTTTTGCTATCGCTCTCTGAATCTTACGAACAGAAAGACAAAGAACACAAACACAAAAGCGTCTTTCTCATGCTTCATTCGAAATCAGCTTTTCTTATGTCATTCACACCATAGGCTGCTAACAGTTTGGAATTGTTTAACTACTTAGATATAAGTTTTTAAAACTAGAGTTCCCACCATTGAGGGTGAATGAACTTTCTCGTCAAACCGCTTCCATTTCTACCCAAACATTATGCACACCAATAGATGGACCCTTCTCATAATACAATCTAAACATCCTGACTCCCCCACACAAAAATATTGGATTCCCGTTGTGTCGTCTTCCTCTATCATTTCGTTCATTGTGTATTCCGAGCACTTGGCCCCGCGTCAAAACCACAGCAGGCACGTAGACGGCAGGGATCAGCAGCGAGGTCCTCGTCAGCATTCCACCCCAGAAGATGTATAGCATTCCAAGTACAGTCTCACCTTTTGGTCATTATCAAAATAAAAAAAAAAGGAGAAAACTGTGCAGGCTTGTGGAGGCCCGAGCCGTGCCCGAGAATGGAAAGAACTTAATGCTTGTTGGCTACAAAGGAGAATAAGTTTGGGGAAGATACTTTCTACACTTCTAGCAAAAGTAGCCCATAATCCTTCTTTCTGTGTCTCACATTTTTTTTTAAAGCCTTTTTTCCCTCTCTGTTTTAATTGTGATTGATACGTTGACAGCACAGTCAAGGGAAGTAACTCCTTGTTTTTCCACATCGTCTGTCCGGAATTACTTTTGTTTAACAATTTGTCTTTTTTTTTTAAGTTGTCAAGAGGGGAAAAATATTTTAAAAAATTGGATGAATCCAAGAAATAAATAATATATCTGCAGTTGACATTTAATAAACAATGCCCTTTAGTACAAGACAAATGTGAACTGTGTCTTAAAATAATAAACTGATCGTAATGTTGAAATATTAATTTATCTATTACTTACATACCTGCAAAAGAACTTAAAATGTAAAAACGGTAATTTTTTCCCCCCAAATTACACTATTTGAAAAGAACTAAAAAGTCAATTTCCTTCCATACAATAATGTTCTACTTATTGAAAGTAACATTATATATAGGCGTATTACATCTATTACCTATAATTTTGAAAATTAAATGTAGACATGTACTCAAGAATCCTGACCACAATTTCCACTTACTTCCGACCATCTCCCATCTACGTATTCGAATGGTCTAGTCCAGTGGTCCCCAAACTTTTTCCTTACTGGAACTCTTTGCACATTATGAGTATTTAGAGGAAAACTTTGTTTATTTTTAGAGAGATTATTTCACATGGTGGCCTACTAGTTAATAGCTCCATCAGTTTGTAGAACACATATTCAGGCCTCGTGGAACACTAGGGTTCCACTGAGCACAATTTGAGAAACACTTGTCTAATCCTTCATCACTTAGGATACAAATTTGACACTGAAATTCTCAGGATATTTATTAGGTCACTTTGAACTCGTGTCTTTGTTTTATGTTAATGCTAATAAAGTTGTGCGGTCAATCGGTCATCTCCAGATGTGCGGTCAATCGGTTATCTCCAGAGACATATTCAAATCTAAAGTGTTATGTTGATCTAACTACACACTGTGTTGTGCATCTCTATCAAGTACTTGAACGAAACGCTCAACAACCTTGATGTCACGCTCGCAAATTATTGAATTCACTGAATGTCGTTTGCGGGGCAGGTCAAGGCTAGAGAAGCGTATAGATTAACAGAGCGTTGAGAGACATGACACTGACAGAGCTAAACAATACAAATCATAACAAGCACACAGTTAGACATCCATATTATAAATTAAAAGAAAAAAAAACACATTTATCCATGAACAGTCACTCCTCATCCTCAGTTGTTGGTACAGTCACTCAGCCTAACTGATATATACATGTTTAGTTGTTGGTACAGTCACTCAGCCTAACTGATATATACATGTTCAGTTGTTGGTACAGTAACTCAGCCTAACTGATATATTCATCTTAACTTGTTGGTACAGTCACCCAGCCTAACTGATATATACATGTTCAGCCGTTGGTACAGTCTCAGCCTAACTGATAGATACATAATTAGCTGTTGTTACAGTCACTCACACTGATATATACATGTTCAGTTGTTGGTACAGTCACTACCGAAATGTCTGCAAGTCCAATTGTTTCTGTTTCTCTTTTGGACATGAATTATAAACGGGATTTCAAAGTTGGTCCTTCAATATGTAGTGTTTCGTCCCCTAATATTTGTACACGTTATTTTTTCCTATTCTCGGATCAAGCTAAACTTTTACCCAATTATGTAATGTACCTTACAAAACAACATTAATTAATTTAAAAAATTAAACCAATTAGTCAATTGATTTGTGGTAATTTATTCTTTTGTTTGATATCAAAAAGCTTCTAAACAATATTAAAGGATATAGTTGTTTAATGTGGACTTTGTTCACTTACAGAAGCTTTGAATTTTATTGTGTTCTGTTATTTGTTACGTTTTAACGCGAAAACTAACTGGCATAGAGACTATAGACATTGGACCTAAGAAGTTATAGCCCTATTAAAGTTACTCTGAGCTGCATAAATTAAGCATTACTTGTTCTCGATTCTCAGCTCTCCTCAAGAAAATTTTGTCTTCTAAAAAATGACGTTTGTACGAGCTGTTTAAAGGCCAGTATTGAAATGCTTGATCCTGAAGGTGGCAGCGACTATGAGTGTACGCCAATATTTAGCCGGGCAGAATGAACAACTGGGCGGTTTAGCGTTAAGAGAGGAAAAGGGAGGGGTGGGGGGGGAGGAAATCGCTAAACCAAATATTGACATAACGCCGTTATATAAACTGATAAATGGGTAGAGAATTAGTTGTAGCAACACTTGCATGTTGACACAGGAAAGGGATTAACTCCCCCTGCCAGTTCAGAAAGTGTTATGATATATAACATTTTGTACGGATGTCAACACTGCTTAATTAATACAACTATTAAATTGAGATAAAATACACTTTTTTTTTTTTTCTTATCTTTTGTGTGTGGTGTCTGCTAGAGATAGTTTAGAAATTGCAAACCATTGTAGTATGGTCAATTCATATTCATATGTAACTATTAAAAAAAAAGTCATAGCAATACCCAGTTTCACTTGCGCTACATTAGAAATACATACATTTACATATAATCCATGGAGAAGCTCATATTTTGGGGCTTGGAGTCTTTGAGAGGCATTTACCTACCAGCGCGTTGTTTCTGTATATCCTCTTACCAGACACTGAACTCCTAGCCCTCCACACGTGTGTATATTATGAGGAAGAGTCCATGCAAGTTTGTTTGTTCTTGGATCTATGCATTTATACGATTCGTGGAGCTGACGCCGCGAGGCGATCTGCGAGGGAACTAGTTCAAAACTATTTGTAGGCTATGCATTTCAAGTCAAGATGTAGCGCCATCTGAGTTTTGCTAGTAGAAGCATCATGAAAAATCTCTTTCACTCCAAGATACCCCCTACACCGCCATGTTCAAAAAGAGATTGGACACGTGCCCACTAGACATACTGCTGGAACTCTCTCTATACTACAAATACTTTCCATTTTTGTTCCAAACTCGATCAACAACCTACTGTACTGGAAGGGGCCATAAGAAAGTTTCGCAGCGGACAGTAATAAGAGGAATTAATGTTTCTCTCTAAAGAATGACATTCAGAGAATGCCAGAAAATTACTTATCTTATAATAACATACTTTCTCTTTAGCAGAAGGAAAAAAAAATTTAGGCTTTAACTTTGCAATGGCTTTCATGGCTGATTCAGGCAATGCTCTCCATGATCATGGTACTAGAAAGGAAATGAGAGTTTGTATGTATTCGTCCTAGCATATGGAATAAGAAATGTCCCTTTCACTATGTGTCTTTCTAAGTATTTTATTACTGTTAGTTTTTGTATTTGTAAATTATGTTATTGTATATGATAATAATAACCGTACATTTTTACGGTTTAAATAGGAATATTGTATAGTTCAGTAGTTATACGGGAAGTAACTTGTGCACAATATTAATGAACAACAATTAGGCAATTTGGTTTGCTACATATCAGTATTATGGTTTCGTGGTTTTATATTCAGCTCAATGGGCACAAAGGCACACTATCGCACAAACCTACACTTCCCAATGCCAACATACATTCACACACACACACACACACATCGCTTGAGGGGATAACAGTCCAAATATCCTAGCGGACGCCAGCTTATTGGTCATTAAAATGCAAATTACATTCAAGCGTTGCCTCCCTTTATTACGCCTTTTGAAAAAAAGATATTTTTAGCTCTGTGTTCGGCGGCTTCAAATTTCAAGTTAAATGAAGCAAGTAGAAATTTAGCTTGCTCTTCAAGATGTCAATGCAATTTGATAATGAGATTTGTTGTTTTGAAAAGTTGAAGCAGTAAGTGACATGTATTAGCGTTTGTACACGTGAAGAAAACAGAAGAATATATTTTTGAGTTAAAATAGAAAAAAATAAAAAAATAAAAATAAAAATATATTTAGGGAAAAAAGTTTTCCCTTCAGACTTTTGCGATTCATGGAGCAGATGAGCTCATCTATTTTTATGACCAACTTTTAAGGGTGGTGTCATGTGTCCACCACAATGACCAAGCGTTTTATGTTCTAAGCCTATTTGAGGTATTTTTGATTTTTTTAAAGAAATTGTCAAAGCTTAGAATCAGAGCCTTTTTCGATATAGAACCAATTTATTTCAAGCCCTTGACCATTTGAAATATTGAAAAGGATTCTTTGTCTGGTTCAACTGGAAGAGTTTTAAATGGGAATAAAAAAATCTATCATTTGAATTGAAAATTATATCCATGCAAACAGACAATGAATCTTTTATGCAATTTTGGAATAATACTAAGTGCATTCCTTATTTTTGGTTTCTTATCATTCAAAACATTTTCAGGAAAGTTAATCCTGCCATCAAAACAGACGAGCTGCAAGAATCGTCTTGTTAAAATGAGGCCAGAAGAAACAATGAATTGTTCTAGAAAGTTAGTAATGCTTTTGAACGAAGGAAAAACATTGATTGACCAGACATAGCGAGGTTTGACTGGGTGTTCTGATACTTGACCTGATATAGCGATACCTGACAGGATGTAGCGATATTTGAACGGATGTAGCGATGTTTGACAGGATGTAGTGATGTTTGACAGGATGTAGTGATGTTTGACTGGATGTAGCAATGTTTGAGTTGATGTAGCGATGTTTAACCAGATGTCGCGAAGTTTGACTGGATGTAGCGATGTTTGACATGATGTAGTGATGTTTCACTGCATGAAGGGATGTTTGAACGGATGTAGCGATGTTTGACCGGATGTAGCGATGTGTGACAGGATATAGCGATGTTTGACATGATGTAGTGATGTTTGACCGGATGTAGCGATGTTTGACAGGATGTAGTGATATTTGACAGGATGTAGCGATGTTTGATAGGATGTAGTTATGTTTGACAGGATGTAGCGATGTTTGACAGGATGTAGCAATGTTTTAACCGGATGTAGCGATGTTTGACCGGATGTAGCGATGTTTGACAGGATGTAGCGATGTTTGAATGCATGTAGCAATGTTTGACCGGATGTAGCGATGTTTGACAGGATGTAGCGATGTTTGACTGGATGTAGCAATGTTTTAACCGGATGTAGCGATGTTTGACCGGATGTAGCGATGTTTGACAGGATGTAGCGATGTTTGACCGGATGTAGTAATGTTTGACCGGATGTAGTGATGTTTGACCGGATGTAGCGATGTTTACAACGACGGTAAGTTAATGACTTCAATCTTTGAGAGACTAACTTGAAAGCTTCAACATCTTGTTTCTATCTCACTATTGTACTGTCTCAACTGCTTCCGGGATGACGTTGATGAACCAGTGTGGAAGACCGGGGGTCTTGAAGACTTGAGAGTGCATGTTTGCAAGTGACTACTTTGTGCCTGTTCTGATTGAAGTAGGCCTATTTAACTAAAAAATGATTTCATTTTCTTGTAAACACTATATGTTGTCAAAACATTTCTGTCAACGTTTAATGAAATAGAGCTTGAAGTTCAACCTTTGTATTACCTTGTTAGCTGGGAGAGAGACAGTTTCTACTGAAGCCTTGATCACGTAAAGAGAATCAAAACGAGCTCCTTACTATTTAACATTATTGGTTTGTGTTTGGTTTTAAAGTTTTCTCTTCAGTTCCCTTGGTTAAGAGTGAGTACAGTGGTTCACTACACGGACATAATTTGACACAGTAATTTACTACAAGGACCCAGCTAGCTTCTTTACCACATGTATTGCAGAGAAAGCTGTCGTCAGCTAGCCAAGTTCTCTTCTCCTGGTCTGCGCCTGTCTCCGGCAAGTGCTTTCTTTGCATTTCAAAATGTGTATCCAGCTATGATCGTTCAAGCTCTCCGATTTCAAAAATCTTTTTTTCTGATTTCCTTTTTTTGTATTAAAAAAAAATGTCTCCCTTTTAGACCTTGTGGTCTATAGGGCAGTTGTTGTAAAGATAACCTTTTTGCTGTGGCCTACGGTTAACGAGGGTATCATGTGGCCACCACAACGACAAACCGCCTTTACATTTACCCCACTAATGTCAAGTACCCATTAAAAGCTGGGCGCCCAAAGATCCCGAAATTAAAAATCCCTGTCTTCACCAGGATTCGAACGCAGGACCCCGGTTCGAAAATTAAGCGCTTTACCGCTCAGCCACCGCGACTCCCCTCTATGTATTTAGTGTTTATTTAAATATACGGGTTTTCAATATCATTGATCAGAAGTGTTTTTTTTTACGTAGACTACTTACAATCAAATTGACACTACCTAGAAGCTCAACCCTAAGACTATTAGAGGATATATGTACCTACCCTTTTGACAATATGGAGACACATGCTAATCCTTTAAATAAAATAAAGACAAAAGTTTGACCTCGAGTATACTTAAAAAAGTATTCTTACCAGAAGTCAGAATTTCCCTCTAGACAATCGGAAAACATGATTTTTGTCTAGACAACATAAAAACATACAATTTCACTCTAGACAACATAAAATCATATTATTTCACTATTGACAACATAAAGACGTACAATTTCACTCTAGACAAAATTAAGACATAAGATAATTTTCTATAAATCCTAATGACAATTAGACAATGTTTTTCGCCTTCACCAAAAGTACAGTTTTTAGACAACTGCAAGTTAGTTTTTTTTTTAAATGTATTTGTTCTTCTATTGAATAGCATAGTTAAATTCCATATAGTATAAAGATTATAAATATTGCTTAAGCAAGGCTCATGTTGTTAAACAAGTAGAACGAACTGGACAATGGACAACTTTTGAGACTCTAGTTAAGTCTAGTTCATGAATTCTCTCCGACCAGCAGAACAAGACCCGATTTTTTTTGTCATTATCATTTCAATCAAAGGGACGCAACCCGATCAATTTTAAGGACAGGCACAAAACCTTCTTTCAAGAATGTTTAGACGTAATATTTTTATTTCTTTGCCCGTAGGCTTACTGTCAGTTGTAATTACGCATGAAATATTTTCTTTATTTCTTTTACATTTCGCAAGTTCTATTTTGTTTGTTATCGAATTCTCAGGAACATGTAATATAAGGACTGGTCCAAGATGTCATTCAGGATATGCAAGTGTAATTAACATTGCAATATTGCAAAAAGATCATCTCCCTAATCCATTATGGATGAAGTCTTCTAGCTCTCAACGAATGCTTTCTGTATTGTTTTTTTTTTTACTTAACAGATATGCTTTCGGCAAATTTACGCTTTTAAGCTGTTTGCTAGACCACATGCTATAAAGAGACAGTGATCTTTTTGAAAGTGTATACTCTTGATATGTTTGTAAAAGGTTTAAATGTTTCGGATGTTCCTTCAAAATTCCAAATAATTACATCCTAGCCTAAATTTTCTGCAGGAAAGTGAGGAAGTGCAGCGTGCAGGGTTCAAATCTAAGACTATCTCAGAGTGCATGCAACATAATCATATAAAGTCCACATTTATTATTAAACTATATACCATGCCATTTTATATTAGGTCATGGAAGTGTTACTTTCATGCTTATAGCATGCTAAGAGCGCTATGGTCCAATCTCATTTGTGGACCAGTGGGGTGGGGGGGGGGGGGAAGTGGGGTATCTGGGAGAAGGTTTTCCGTGCTGCCTTTTGGCGCTCAGTAAACGGAACTCTGCTCGAGTCGGGTGTTGAACCTCGAGCCCCCTTCATAGGTAGCCAAGTAGAGCCAAGCGCACTTAGCCTCTCGACCACGCTCTCACCAAGAATCTGTCTATAGCATCTCTATTCCATTGCTAGGATCCTCCTGGCTAGTTCTACAGTTTCGAGTCTTAAGATTCACAAGAAGGTGGCCATGTCCGGGAGAGCATCAGTAAAAGTTTATGGCTGAGGGTTATATCTTGTCTTTCCAGATGGTTTCGAGCTTTACAAGTGCCAGAGAATAAGTACCTCATGTTTTAGTCAATAGTACTAACTGAAAGCTAAAGAAAATCCCTGTTCACATGGATAATATGGACTCCACATGGGTGAAGTTAGGCAGACAGTAATCAGATAGGTTTTTATGTTCGTTTCAATTGTAGTCTGAACTTTACCCTAGTGCCCAGCTCGATTTCTGCAAGCTGTTATCCTCTGCCGTCCTGCATGAGTTTCGTGCTGGAATATTATAATATTCATCTTTGGAGGAACTTTTCAGAAACACAAATATAAATTCTTTATTAATAATGAAAACAAAAGAATTGTAACGCATATAGGGCCATCCAGGAGTGCTATGATAAATACATTCGAAGACCACTCTAATTCCTAATATCTAGAGTTATATTAGGGTGGATAGAATGAGGATGATTACTGATGTCCAATTTAGTCCTTTCTAGTTGAGATCAGCCTATCCCTCCATCAGGCTCATTTCATCTAATCAACTTGTGATTACATTAATTATCCAGCGCTGTGGTGGATATTTGGTTATATTACATATCAGTTTCCGGTGGCTTATGTCAAATGATCTGTGTGCGTGCAGATAATTTCTTGTTATTGAAATAATGTTGCATATAATTATACTTGTAGATTTGTAAATTTGCTTAATGTGTACAGCACTTGGGATTAGATACTATTATCTATTTCTTCATTATTTTGATATAAAAATCAGGTTATAGTTTAATCTGCGGGTGTTCTTAATTCTTGTTTGTAAATTTCATTCTAAATCATTCTCTCTCTCTCTCTCTCTCTCTCTCTCTCTACTCTCTCTCTCTCTTTCTCTCTCTTATTGTGAATACATTTCTTTTTCTTCCATTTTAAATTGAATTCATCGATTTTTTTCCCTTTTCTCTTCTTAATCTCATGGTTAATCTCATTTTCTCTCTTTCTTAGTCTCTTTCAGTCTTTTACTGTTACTAATCTTCTCTGGCTTAATAGTCTTCTAGTTGGACTCTTTCTCTCTCTCTCTCTCTGTGTCTCTATTTGACTTTGTCTAGGTCTAAGAATGTAACTCTCTCTAGGTGTCGCGCTTGACTCTAAGTAATTTTGTCTATTTTCTATCCTTCTTCCCAGTCATTCTTTTTTACTGTCTCTGTCTGTTTCTTTCTTGTGTTCCATTTATCTATCTATCTATCTATCTATCTATCTATCTATCTATCTATCTATCTATCTATCTATCTATCTATCTATCTAGCTATCTATCTATCTATCTATCTATCTATCTATCTATCTATCTATATCTCAATTTCCTAACCTCTGTGTAAAACGTCCTCTATACATATTTACTTAGCTTTTTGCTCTCTCTTTGATATTTTTGTCTTTCTGTTGTTGTGATGTCTTCAAGTTTGTTTTGTCTGTCTTGCTCTGTTGGTAAATGTATGCTTTACAATCTGCATCTATATTCATATGTTTATCTCTTTTTATTTCTCAATTGTATGTATGCTGTCTGTTCTATGTATGTCTCAGTTTATATATACAAAGCTTATTTCAACTCAATCTGTCTGGTAAAAAGTCTGTACAAGTTATATCTTCCACACCCAATCTCGAGTTAAGCTGAAATTCTTTGCAAATATTTGTTTTACCTGACAACACAAGAATCAATAATTTTTTTTTAAACCAATTAGTTAATTAACTATTGGTAATTAACTAGTTTGTTTGGTATCTTTAAGAAGGGAAAGAAATCCTATTTGACAGATATGGTGGTATGTTAAATTAGGCCCCTTGAGAATTATTCAGCCCTGAGTGAATTTTGTTTATGCATTTAAATAATTTAAAAAAAAAATGATCATGTAAACAGTCACATTTATCCCACCCCTTTCACACCTGGTCGAGACAAGTGATAGGATAATAGCGCATTGAGAGAGCTAAAACGTAAAAAAAAAAATGTGTAAAAAATTTGAATATATCTACGTCAATCATATGTATGATGAAATGATTGATCCAAACTCATTGATACAATTACACTTAATGTAAGCTATGTTTTTTAAAGTTTTTTTTGTTTTTCTTGTTTATTTGTTGTTCTATTTTTGTTTCAGCTGTTATTCTAGATACCTATCGAACAGGTCACGTCAGATGACAGGATCAACCATAGCTATGCTTATCTTGTTCCATTTAGAAATAAACTTCACTTAATGAATGTGTACACTCTTTGCTTCGGCATTTCAACCGGACAAAAAGGCAGCAGAAGTATGCTTTGAATTCCGCCTGCTGATTACAGTTTCCTGTCACTTCTGGAAACTTGAACCGATCCAACTGGCCTTGCCCTCAACTTTCTTGCTTAGTCTTCACTAGCTCCGTACGGTGGTTTGACAGTTTAAATTAAAGACACTTCCTGTTTTTTGTTTTGTTTTTTTCTTTGGACATTTGAGGATTTGACATGTGACAGATAACTTGGAAGTTTGAATACATTTATAAAGCATGGCTATGTAGGTCAGTGAACACAATATTTTGTAACTTTAGAAAAGCAAAAATTAAAAAATAAATTTACTTTGAATTGTGTTTTGTTTGGAAACCATTCTTTATCCTCGTGTTCCATTGATTTCTATTCGTGATATGGCGTTTCCATGAAATTTATATCGCAAATGTATGGAATTAATCTCATAAATAAGGGATATGTTTTCAAAGTCGTTAAAATCGGTTTGTCACGGAATGGTACTTTATATTCGGTCTCGTCACGGAATGTAGCTTTATAACCAAACCGGGTGCTGGAACATTTTATTTTCTCTCCTGACTCGACTGTCAAGAAAACAATCTGACTACCCTAACCATCTCATCGTTTCACATTGATGCTCAAACTAAGGGCTGTAGGTCCTAAGTGGCCCCTTGATAATAATGTCCATATAACATAATGAAAACACAAGGTCAGTTGTCCAATGGACTTTCAGGCCTATTAGGCCCCAAGGCCGAAGTAGGTTAGTAGGACACAAATGTACTAAAATAGTATATGTAAATCTACACAAAAATATAACCAATATGTTGACTATTTTATTCGAAGAAGGTATTTGACGTCACGACTTAACTCACGCAGAGTATGTACTTAATCCCATTAAATCACAACCCCTCCCCCAGAAGACTTGTGGAGCCATCTCCTCAGTGTCGGCCCCACAGGGGGGAAAATTATGCACCATCATATCAGTCATTTCATCCCTGGATCATCTTGTCATCTAGCCCGAGGACAAAACACGAGACAGAGGGGAGAGGACAAGGGGCCTGGTCCATGTTACAGTTGCAGCCTTTAATCTTTTCTCGGGCTTGACCATCAGCGCGTGCTCAGAGTTATCAACCCGGTCACGTAGGGCCACAAGCGAACGTGTCAACTATCCGTCGATTTCCCGCGTCATTCCTTGCAATCGGCTCAAATGACCAGCCGACGTTTGACTCTTGTATGTACCGATTTTCTTGTAGCGAGAAATATTTGTACGCGATATATCTATCTATCTATCTGTCTATCTATCTATCTATCTATCTATCTATCTATCTATCTAATCTATCTATCTATCTATCTATATATATATATATATCTACCTATCTATCTGTCTCTCTGTCTATCTATCTATTTATCTATCTATCTATCTATCTATTTATCTATCTATCTATCTATCTATCTATCTATCTGTCTGTCTGTCTATCTATCTATGTACCTGTCTGTCTGTATCAATCTATCTATCTATCTATCTATCTATCTATCTATCTATCTATCTATCTATCTATCTATCTATCTATCTATCTGTCTGTCTATCTATCTATGTACCAGTCTGTCTGTATCAATCTATCTATCTATCTATCTATCTATCTATCTATCTATCTATCTATCTATCTATCTGTCTGTCTATCTATCTATGTACCTGTCTGTCTGTATCAATCTATCTATCTATCTATCTATCTATGTATCTATCTATCTATCTATCTATCTATCTATCTATCTATCTATCTATCTATCTATATATATATATATATATCTACCTATCTATCTGTCTCTCTGTCTATCTATCTATTTATCTATCTATCTATCTGTCTGTCTGTCTATCTATCTATGTACCTGTCTGTCTGTATCAATCTATCTATCTATCTGTCTGTATCTATCTATCTATCTATCTATCTATCTATCTATCTATCTATCTATCTATCTATCTATGTACCTGTCTGTCTGTATCAATCAATCTATCTATCTATCTATCTATCTATCTATCTATCTATCTATCTATCTATTTATCTTTTATACGGACGAATATCAGAACGACAAGATTGACTGTTAGAATTAGAATGCCGTTAGATGTTAAAATGGCAAGTGGTCAGGAAAAACTAACAGTGAACGTCAAAAAAAAAAAAAATAAATAAACGGTAGATGTAAGAAAAACAGTGAATGTTAGAAAAACAGTGAATGTTAGAAAAAACAGTGAATGTTAGAAAAACAGTGAATGTTAGAAAAACAGTGAATGTTAGAAAAACAGTGAATGTTAGAAAAACAGTGAATGTTAGAAAAACAGTGAATGTTAGAAAAACAGTGAATGTTAGAAAAACAGTGAATGTTAGAAAAACAATGAATGTTAGAAAGTTGTAGATGCAATGGAGCAAGTGTGAGGACATCAACACGCATTCCACTGTCCATTAAATGTCATTCTATATTATTGTTTGTCGTTAAAAATGTCTAAACCGAGTTTCTGACAGATTCTATCAGCTTTTTTGTCCAAGAAAAAATTAGAATCGTGTATATTGCTGGTGAAACTTCCAAAACGTAAAGGTCAAGTAATGTTTAGTCTTGTCAAGTCAAGTCTAGCAAAGTAATACTTAGAAAAGTAATTGTCTAGTTTATTTTAATAAAGTATAGTGAAGTTCAGGAAGGTCTAGTCTAAAATTAAGTCAAGCCTATTCAAATCAAGTTGTTAGTAAAATCAAGTGTAGTAGAAATCTAATCAATTCTAGTAAAATTAGTTAAGCTTAGTAAAACAATGTTAAGCCAAGCCTATTTAAATGAAGTCAATTTTAGAAAATTGAAGCCGCGCTAAGTCTAGTTGATTCAAATAAATTCAAAGAAAATCAAGTTAAGTCTAGTAAATTTTAATTAACATTCTTCTCCTCACCCCAAAACAACAACAGCACAATGTTAGAACCGCCATTGAAGAACTGTTAAAGTAAAATACATGAAAAACTAAACAGCAACACAACTTGAGAACCGCTAAAAACTGGACAAGTAAGGCAGCTTGAAAACAGAACACCAAGGCTGATAAGGAAATCGAAAGTTGGTTTAGGAACTAAATACATATCAGGCTCTTGTCTTCTTCCTTGTCTTCTTCCTTGTCTTCTTCCTGTTTATTTCCCTTTAGTCCATTGCTTTCGTTTTGTTCTTTCCTTTTTTTTCATGTGAAATTTGAAGAATCCAAAGCAAAAACAAAACAAAAACAAAAAAATTGATTCCGTAGAATATCGTTTTCTCCTGTCATCGTTTGTCTGACGGATGAAATCTCTGCAAATCGAGTTTTCCATTTACTTGCTGTTTATAAGACATCTTCATCATGGCCAGCCCCCGGGGTTTAATTCCCGGACAATGTACAGAGGGGAGCGAGAGGGGAGGGGGTGGGGGGGGGGTAAAGAAACACACACACACACACACATACACACACACACCAGCACCTCCGAACTAGCCTGTAGTCGTATTTATTGCTAGGAGAGTTGCTAGAAAAGCATTTCAAACAGGAGAAAGAGAGAGGTTGATAGCGGGGAGGGGAGGGGGTATTGTTTTCTGGCAATAGAACAACAAAGAACAAATTTAGGAAGAAATGTGTGGCTCCAGGTCCGTGAAAGTTATGAGTGTTTGCGCACGCATGTCTGTGTGTGTGTGTGATTTCATCGTGGAAGAAAATATTAATTTATAACTGTGTATGCATCTATGGATATATGAGTGTGTGAGATTACAAATAGTAGGGGGCACGTTTGAACCTCGGTCTTTGTTCTTTTCTCATGTCCACAGGGTGATTTTGTAAACCTGTTTTTCCAGCAGTAAATATATTTATCTTTATAACTTCTTCCAATTAGGTAGGACACCGTTATACAGTTTTGTTATAGAACATTGTCAAGAAACCAACACATGAAAGATCGTTTCATATTAAAGAATGTCTAATGTATGCAGACTAGCTTTTTAGTTGCATTCGTGTACAGAATAAAAGAAATGTCGATATGCTATGTTTTTAAAGATATTCAATAGTATAATCACCTTTTTAATTCATCAGAGTCCTTAATTATAAACACTTCCGTTTGCAGATGACGATAACATGAAACGTGCACATATTTTTTTTTTATTTACCGTCCTTGACCTTGTTTTGTTTGTCGTGAAAGTAAATATTCAAAACTTTTTACAAAACATTTTTGTTATTTCTATTTAAGACTATTATAAACAGTTTCTAATGTTATACAAGTTAATGTAACTTTCAATTACGTAATGGACTTTAAAATTGTTTTCCCTGTTATTTAAAAGACGCATTGACCAGATGTTGGCCTTCTACAAAGTCTGGACCTGTACTCAACGCAGCTGATGTGCTCAAAGGAACTGTAACTATCCAATACAGTTTGGGATAAGCAGAGTCTGCCAGGATACACCTGGACTGGAATTTATTAATCTCATGTGGTTACCTGACATTAGTTGGTTAAAAGTAAAGACGGTTGGTGGTTGTGCTGCCCACATGACACCCTCGTTAAAAGTAGGCCACAGAAACAGCTGACCTCTACATCATCAAGGTCTGAAATCAGAACTACACTATTCTTGTACGTCCTTGCCTTAAAGCAAAAGTGTCTAGGTTTTAAAGATTTAAACCAAGATTCTTTAAACTATTCAAACAAAAACCCAGAAATTTGAATTTTGACATCAAGTATCTTGTAAACCAAGGTACTAAATGTATTAACCAATATTCTCAAGGTACCAAACCAAGAATTTTAATGTTTCAAACCCAAACGTTTGCATAATAATAATAATAATAATAAAAATAACAATAATTATAGAGCATAGACAAACACACATACAAATGTATACTTTGTATGTAACTTGGATTCTGCGATGATTGACCAAATTGCATACAATGATTGTCTTGTCCTTTTCTAAGATTGCTCTAAATAGAAATTAACGTATGCTCAATATATAATTGTCATCAGAGTGTGTGTCCATATGATTGATGTATTGTAATCACGTGTTACGGAATGGCCAATCACAATAGAAAATATTGTCACATCAAATTACGTTGAACGTTGCCAACTGAATGGAAATTTCCTTTTGACGTCAACCCTATTCCCTGGCATGTCTTCGGGTTGTACTTTTTAAGTTGCGTCTTTCTAGTGGAGTTGTTCAGGATGAACTAAACAAGGTCAAGGACTCTAAATAGATCTTTAGTGTTGCCAACTTCATAAAATCAACAAACGGAAAGGCTTAAAAAAAATTTGGATTATGTAGTAGTAGAAAGTGCAACAAACTAGTATCAAATAACTTTACAAAACAAAAAACACATAGTTTATAAACCCTTCCTTCATTCTTCACTCCGGATACACCAACAAAAAAAATTAAAGCTTGCTATTTTTGGCTTTGCCTTAATGCAGTGTCTCCAAAACTGTGTTTCGTGGAGGCCTAGTGTTCCGCTAGGCCTCAATAGGTGTTCGCGAACTACTGGAATAATTAACTGGTAGGCAACCAAGTGAATTAATCTCTCTAAAGGACAAGTAAGTAAATACTCAGAATGTGTAATTTGTTCCATTAAGGAAAAATTTTGGGAAACACTGCAATAATAATGAAATTTCCATAGCTTCTCATTAAAAAAAAATTATATAACAATATAGTTGATTTTGTGTCACGTAAAGGTTACTTTCTCCTTTTGTATGTAACTTACAATAGTTCCAAAACACTTAATGAAATGAGTTTGTGTGTAACAACATATTGGTTTACATTGTATCTAAGTTTGTGTTATTTTTTCTTTTGCTTACTGGTGACTGTCTTTATGCTAGTGTGGATTTCGTACACAATTGGGACAAAGGAAGGGCGCCAACAAGCTTAGACTGGCTCCAGGCACCCTCCGGACGCCACTTGATGAATATACGTAGACATGAACGTATAAGAACCTTGACTACGAGATAAAACACATGAATGCAATCAGACTAGGAATGGTCATGAGCCAACACAGCACAAGACGTCAATCAGCTTTAAAAAGAACTGCACGTTTCTCATAACTTAAGTATATGTTTATTAAGCCAACAGGTATATAAATTTACCGATTGCAATATAAAGCTTTTTGGTTGGCAAAGGAATATTTACATAAGCAAAACCTTTAAACAAGCGAAATGAAAAAAATCATTTAAAAAAAAAAAAAAAAAAAGCTTTTCTAAAGGGGAAGAACCCCGTCCTTAAAACTATATCTATCAGTAATGTGCATATTATTTATTATAAATAATGGCTTATTAAGTGTTTTTTTTTCCTACTCATTCATGTCTTGTTTGGTACAATAAATAGTTGTTTAAAGTATCAACTTGATACGTGATAGAGAACTAGCTTTAACAATTATTCAAAGGGACTAAACCCAACACATTTAGCAATATATGGAATACTGAAATATTACTTTTCCTTGTTGCTATTAAACAAAATGATGAATAATTAACAATTTATTGTCTAATTGGTTACTTTTTTAAAATTGATTCATGCTTGATTAATAATTGTGCTAAGGTTTTTAGCTTGTTCCGAGAATGGGTGAGGGATAAATAACCAGACAGAAGAGTTGATGTAAGCTTTGTAAAAATAGGTTGAATACAGAAAGTCCATAAGTATTTTCAAAAATGAATAATACCAGTGAATGGATGACTAGTGAGAAGCTAGTCCTCTTTTTCATGCCGGAGTGAACATACGGAAATTAATTTTCAGCTCAAATTTCCAGACAGATTTTGCTCTGCTCTTCGTATGACGTTCATTGATCAGATACAAACAACACGAACGTAACGAGAAACACTCTAACTCCAAGACTTGGATGAACAAACACATTCCAGTTGATCCGCTGCTTTAATCCAATCGTCTTCTCTGCATTTTCAAGATACCATTCAAATCTAATCAACTAAAATTACGGTTTTGGGGTGCTTCTCATTTCTCTTTTCACACTATAGCTTTGAATGCCTTGTGTACCTAACCTCATTTTATTGTGTATATGATTTGTACACACTTTAACTGAAAATGGGCCCTTCATCTGAACATAATATTAGACTCTATTTGCCTAATGGTAGTTAACTATTTTTTTGGTTTTATTTAATTCAAAGTATATTGTCTACCAAATTTTATTATTATTAAAGAACCCGACAGCTATATCAAACCTGTAAAATACCACTGGCTGATTGATCAAGAGATCTCATTAACTGCCGTTCTGATTCGCATGAAATTGTGTACATAAGCTCCATCACCCTGACATGGTTTTAAAAGATTTGCATCCTGGCCATCGCAGTTCGTTAAACCTTTGTAATTTATTTTCGGTATTTCCCCCAAAGACCCTACTAGGTATAAAATATAAATAGAAGTAGTGTAAAAAGGGACTTCCTTTATTTTCTTTCTTTTCCCCATAAGTTATCATTAAAAAAAAAAAAAAAACTTAGTTTGCGTCATTTTTGCTTCTTTTCAGAGGCGGTATAAATACCAAAAAAAAGGTAATCTCAATAGCATGAAAACATATATCCAGCAGAGAGAGAGAGAGAGAGAGAGAGAGAAAGAAAGAGATGAAGGAATATTTGCGATGTCTAATACCGTACATTGGATGCTTATGATTTAAGGATGCTAAAAAATGGTAAAAATAACCAAAGGTTAAAACATAGAATTTAAAAACTGAAATGTGTGTGGTGAAGGCCTAACTAATGGGAGAATGCTAATAAAAGTTTAGAGATTGCCATTGTAATAAAAAAGGTTTGAACGTGTGAAAGAAGGGTGTGTGTGGTGTGTGTGTGGGGTGGTGGTGGTGTATGGGAGTTACAGTCGAAAAGCAACAAGAGGTATATCAATATTGAATTGAGAAGCCTAAATTAAGAGATCATTTAGAGAGGTTATACGTAGTACACATTTTTTTTGCTATAGGCGGGAGGGTTGGGAGCTTTTAAAGTCATAATAAACCTTTTGAAGTCTAGGAACAATTCAACGGGCGTAGCCGGTGTGTAATACTAGTACTTAAAATAACTAATTTTAAAAAATCAGCACTGCAAAAACGTAAATTAAAATAAAAAAAAAAATATTTAAAAAATGACGACGAGAAGATAGAAGAAAATTTTTGTTTTTGTACCATTTGATTTTCTGTTCATTCAAAGGCAACGTGTGGAATATTAAAAATGTAAGAACATTATTAAATTCTTCCATTTACACTTGATCCGACAATAATACGAAACAAAACACAAGCTCTTGCACATTGGACAGGTTTAGTCTTTAGCGTGCTCTTTGTCCCGACATAAATCAATTAAAATTGTTAATATATATATATTAGGCTAAATCTTACACAAAACGTATAGGTCTATCTCTGCGTCGTTATGTAGAAGTAATCAAAATGTTAAGGTCAGGGTTCTAAGCATTTTTACTGAACTATATAAGAGAGTCTATTGATTCACTTACCTATCAGCGATTGTGTCTGTTCTTTGCTGTTGTATCCAAAGTTTTTCTGAATGTTTTGCTGTATTGAAAAAAAAAGGAAACAAATATTATTTGATATTACTTCTGTATATAAAAAAAAAGTATAATGTTTTTTCACTGTTTTGAATATTTTACAAGTTTCAGATGTACCTTTAGAGTTGAAGATAATCTAGATTCTAGATCTACTTTCTAGCCCAAACCTCTCGTAGAACGACGGCATAGGAAGCGGGAAGGGAATGAACCCGGGACCATCAAGAAAACCGAAAAAAAGTCCAACGCGCAGCCGGCACGACCTTTTTTTTAAAGTAAATACCAATACTAAAAAAACATTTACATGTTCAAAAACGTAATTAAGTACATTGTGGCCCTTGTCTTTCCAATGCCAAAATATCTATGCTTTTAATAGAATAATAATAATAATAATAATATAGTTAGAAGTGTATTCCATGTTTATTGTTAAAGAAAACAAAACAAAAAGATTAAAAGATAGATAGAATAGATATTTAATTAAAGTTTATATATATATATATATATATATATATATATATATATATATATATATATATATATATATTATTTATATTTCAATACAGACATCCATATTGATATTCATATTTATGGATATCTGTATTGAAAAATTGTTCAAAATATACTTTTTACATATCTTTCCTATATGACAGGTCCTAGAAAAACAAAGCTAACTAATGCCATATAAGAAACAACCATTTCATAGAAACCAAAGCTAACCGCTGCGATGTCAGCAAATAGGTTGCACAAAAAGACAACAAAGTTAACCATTTGGCTATAAAAACAAAACAGTTTCTATTATAAGAAGGCTAACTATTCTATTGGTAATATCCGACTAAACAAAAGTAAGCACTTCGTAAGTAGCAAGACAATATCCATTAAACAAAGCTAACCACCGCGCTTTTAATTCCACATAGTTTACTAAAACAAAGCCGACTAGTCTCCCAATTCACTAATAAGCAATAGAAAAAAAAAATACTTAAAAAAAAAAAACAAAGCTTATCTAAGGAAATAACCGCTAATTACTGCCATGTACAGAAATCACATGTTTTAGCTCCTTTTCCGTTGTATAAATGCAAAAATAATTAATTAAGGCTAAATAATGAATTAATTGAATAACTTTTGGATTGATTCGTGTGACTTCATCGACTATGAATAATTATGTCAGATTTCAACTTGATTCGAGAATGGGAAGTGGTAGAAAAACGTGTCGAAACCTAATAAGAGGATTAACATGATAAATACAGGCACATCTCTCATCAAGTAGCATTTATTTCCCTTATTTCGATATCAAACACACACAAACAAATTATTACCGACAATTACTTAACTAATTTTTTTTTTTTTTTTTATTAATTCATGTCTTGTCAGGTTCAATGAAAAATTGGTAAAATTTTAACTTGACCCGAGAGTGGGAAAATGGAAGAAAAAACATGTTTTAACTTTTTACCAGACAGACAGACATACAGAAAAAAAGACAGGCAGAGTTAAGATAAGCTTTGTATAAACAACCTTTACATCTAACCCGACTTCTCCCCACAAGTCGTTTTGTTGACGAAAGGACATCTTGTGACTTGCTCCCTGGTGGCATATGAAGGAAATTAAACTGTTTTTTTAAGTCGAATTTTAACCCACCAAGGCGTAACCAGGCCTCCTTCAGACGCCAAGCCTTCATCGGGCGCCTCTCTTTCTCCTCTTTGTACTTGCCCCACGGTACGCAAAAGTCGATACTCGAAATTCGGTTTAAGACGTTGACTCTACAGGGGCGGCATCGTGAGTTGATGTTCTCACGGAATCGGCCATAGTATGCCCTCAATTTGGTAATACCCAGCATAAAAACAGGACTATGAATGCTTGTTCCTCCCATACAATGTAATCCATCAGAGCCTGAATCCCCCCTCTCTCTCTACACAACTACCAAACAACGCTAACAATCCAAATCCTCTCTCTCTCTCTCTCTCTCTCTCTCTCTCTCTCTTTGACTCCTCCGGCCATGTCTCTACAGACAATTCATTCGATTAGTAATGTTATATCTTTGGATTAATCAGGTCGTAAGCTTGACCGTAAACTGAGCATAAAACTCAAGCGGTGCGCGTCTGTATGGATGTACAATTTTGGCCATACCCATAAACAGGAAGTAAATAGTAATGTACCAGCATGGGCGTCGACAAGTCATGAGAAGAGCCTGCAGGGCCGGTCCTAACAATAGCGGGGCCCAATGCGGAAACATTGCGCGGGGCCTAGTCGAGATAGGGATAGGCATACAGTCAAAATTTAGATTTTGGTTTAGAAAATACATCCGTCTTTGCAATAAATTAAAGCTCAAAATGCCGTTTTTTATCTAATGACATCCCAACATGACAATGTCGTCTATTTTTCATGAGATTTTTATGAGTTTTCAGGAGATTTTAATAATTTTAATAAATCAAGAGTCCGCGGAACCCCTGTTATTATGTATAAAGTTATAGCGTTTTAATTTAATAATTTACACATAGAATTAGCGCGGGGCCTATGAAAGTGCGGGGCTCACTGCGACAGCATAGGTTGCAGTGGCCTAAGACCGGCCCTGAGAAGAGGAGGGTATACAAGGGTGCAACCTTGGGATTCGGGATGGCTGCCTGGTCGTGGGGAATGCGCTCTGTACTATGGTCTCAATGGTTCCGTTTCGAAACTTTCCCGCACTTATCACACACTTATCCCCCACTTTATTTAGAAGGTTTGAGCTAGGATATAATAATAGTTAGATTAGTATATTGTCCATATAAAACGAATTTAATTAATTACGACTAATTGGATGACTAACTGGCTAGCTTTTAAATTGATACGTGCGTTGTCATTGACAATAAATAATTATGCAAAGTCTCAGCATGATCTAAAAATGGTAAGTGGGAGAAATAACTTGAAAAAAAAATTTAGCCTGACAGCAAGAGTGGGTTGATATAAAAGAATAACACTAAACAAAAATTTATTTTTTTTACCTTAAATGCAATGAAAATAAAGATCCCAATGATTTTAGAATGTGTTAGAGAGAGAGAGAGAGAGAGAGAGAGAGAGAGAGAGAGAGAGAGAGTTGTGTGTTTGTGTGTATAGACACATGCAATTCATTGACCTTACCTTTACCTTAACCTGTCCCTTAGCCTGTTGGACCGTAGTTCATTTAGTCTAGCTAATTTCACTAAGACACAATAGGAAGTGCGAATTTTTAAAGATGGGAGTGGCTAATGTAAGCCTTAAAAGGAGACAGAAGTGAAAACTCGTGTGAAAAATGAATAGTAGATTAGAGATATATTTAAAACTGCTTATATTATGACTTATAATTTAAATTGTGTTATATACATGTACACTAATTACTATTCCGTTGTACATATTAACATACTTTACTCGCCAAGCTCTTACGTTAGCAATATAGGTTGTAAAAGAGGTTTGGTGCTACAACGCCACACACCATCTGCGTTAAACCTGCCACTAGGCACTAGAAATACACCTACATATACAAAGGGATATACAAAGCAAAGACTAATCTACATATAATCTAGTAGGGGAGAGAAGCACCGCCTATAGGCGATGGCAAATAAAGAGAAATGTGTCTGACATCGGGTTGTTGTCCCTTACTGCGCTATCGATTCCAGTCTACAAATTACATATTTCTAGCTTCAAGTCTGACGATCTGTGTGACCGTTTTTATGCCCCCTTAAGCCTGGTCAGTTAATTTTATCTATGCTATAAATTTCGGAGCGCTGACCACTGGTCAAGTGAATGAATCACGCGCCGGCCGGGGGATAAGGTGATGAGTGTAATGCTGGTGATGCAGTTTTCAGATTTCGTTAGTGGTCATTGTGATCATTGTGGCCATTACAACCATACCAAGAACTGGACCTACAGCTCTAAGTGTAGTTGAGCAACAAGATACAACAAGTTGCGCTTTCTGGTATTGATCAGCATTACTACCCAGCAACCCTGGGGCTATTTATAGACTGGATGGTAAAACAAGGGAAACAAACCTAATTTTTGAAATTAGGACAGAGCAATTATTTGTGTCTGTTAGTCCAGTAAATTGATTTGACTAGGTCTGTATTCTTTTGTCAGGACATTAATGGCTTGACTAGATGTACTGCATCAAAGTAAAATAAATATATAGGTTTAGGTTATTTATTGTAAAATGGGATTTATGATGTTATATTTGGATGGCAAAATTATTACTTTTAATTTTTTATGATGTGTAGATTTTTTAAATACAATTTTATTCTCAAGGCAAGTAATGGATAATAGTAGCCCATTCTGTCAGTCTGGTGCAGTTGTATATACGCATTATTTCTCCCACACCCGTTTTTGAAGTGAAAACTTTTAAACAATTATCTTTTTGTATCTAAAAAACTTAAACAATGTATAAAAATAAAAACCCTCCCTTTTAGTTAATAAACTATTGGTAGTTTATTATTTAGTTTGATACCAACAAGGGCAATTAATTCATGAACATCATTATGTATGTAGGGTTTAGTCCCATTAGATAATTGTACATGTTATTTCTCTCACACCCATTCCTGGATCAAGCTGAAACTTTACACAATTATTTAATGTACTTAACAAAACGTGAATCAATTAAACAATTATTCAATTAATTTTAGGTAATTAATTACTTCGATTTTGATTAAGGTCAAAAAAATCTTGCTTTGTTGATTTATAAGCTATACATGTACAGTTATTTCCATTATAAAAGCTTTGTATGTTTGTTTGTTTGTTTAAGTATTTTCAAAAAAATATTGTTCTTGGTCAAGCCTTTTTTTTATTCATTTTTCAAACTTTGTAAATCTGAATCAGATAATTTATAACATTATAATTCAATATTTCGTGTCGAGCATGTTTAATTTCCGAATTATGAAATGTTCATTGTTTAATAGTTTAAAAGATTGATTTCTATTTATTAATATACTTTCTATTCACATCTGGGTTCCATTGAGTATGTAATGACTGAGCCAAAAAAAACAACAACACACAAACAGCAATTCCCTTTTTAAACTTACAATTCAAGTGAATGTTCGGAATACACAAATATAACACATTCTGTTAGTTAAATCTATTACATTAGTAAAAAAAATACAACGTTTGTACACACTCCATAAGTCTCTTTGTGTTTTTATCCTTGTCTCTCTTCATAGTTCTCAGATATTTAGGCAGAAATACAACGTATTCTGTATTCTCCCCACACATAGCAGGGTCAGGTGTCACGGAAAAATGGGAAATAACTCGATATACATATTCGTCACCCTCCAAGGCTGTAAAAGATCCTTCTGATACAATTTGTCTGCCCTTTATCTGTTCCTCGTGATATATCTAGCATGTATGCCTATTAGGTTTTCCCCTAGCAACTTGATCTAGATCTAGTCTCGTGTTACCGCCAAATCATCTTCTCAATCTTCTTTTATTTCAGTGCTCTGCAGTGCTAGAGTTAATTCTTCTGTCTCGCCTCACTAGCCCAGCAATGATATACAAGCATGCTTAATACCATGGGCATAACATAGGAGGGGGGGGTTGCAGGCCGCACCGAGTGACACCAACCCTAGTGACGCCACTGGTTAATGCACCTAGCATCCGAATCTCTTAGTAAACCTTACAGTAGAATGTGAAGAACAGTATGGTGATGCGATACATTGATCACACTTTCAACATTGGGTTCCGGACATAAGTGATACATGAAATAGATTCAAATCTGTCATTTCATTTTATGTTACTTATGTAAAGGTGACTAGTGCTATTTAGTGCAACATAAATGAAGGTTGAAGCTTTAGTTGAAAAAAAAAAGAGATGCTTGTTCAGACCAGGCGATCTACTAGGGTTGATGAAGTAAAGCTCTTCTGAGATTGTAGCCGACGGTCAACAAGGATGCCATGTGGCCATCCATTTTACCTTTTATCTATCCCTTAGTCTGTTTGACCATTGGGGCACCATGCAAGATTTGTCGACCGTCTTTCTCCATTTGTCTCTGTCTTTTGCCTTAGATAGAGCCTTTTTCAATGGCAGGACCGTCCATGTGGCCATGCCTTCGACCAAAGATCTTTGCTTTTCCGACCCATGCCAGGTGCATATTGTAATAAGATTTAGGTGGACTCATTGGCTTCTAACAATTGCAATCTTCACCGGGACTGGAACTCGATAACCCACGGTCCAGAAGCCAAGCCAATCAGCACTCGATCACCTCACGCTATTAAGGTTTAGCGTTAGAGCTAAAAAAAATTATTTCGGTTTGCAGATCTGTGGTTCAAATCCTCCTTGGAGCTTCTCTATGATTCATCATATTGTCGTAACTCTTTCAATGTTATAGCCACTCTACCTTAGTGATTCAGCTAGAATATCTCAAACGTCCTTGTCACTTTTGTAGAGATACTCACATGTATCTTATCTTATATAATACAGACGTTACTTCAAAAAAAAGATGATTACGTCCTACGCGTCATGCATCTAGTCATGCATGTTAACCAATGACTTAAATTCTGCCAGATCACTGCTTTTCCTGGCTAGCTCAGGCAACCCATTCATGCTCTAATAGCACTAGGGAAGAAGGAGTATTTGTACAAATTTGTCCTAGCATATGAGACGAGGAATGTGCCTCTATCTTTGTGTCTTTCGGAGTATTTTATTAGATTTTGTTTTTGTATTTGAAGATTATGGTTCAGTGTTTTATATATAATTGCTACTTTACTTTAGAGTCTTCTCTCTTGAAGTCAAATGTCACATCTATTTGTGTTTAACGAATTACTTGAATTTCATGTGGATAAGACACTGACCTTCTTAAGTCTTAGAGCTAACGTAAACACCTAGAGTTTGGTCAAAGGAAAAATCATTGACTTAAATAGTTCATATCTAGACTAAAAACCGGATTAATCGATTCACAGACCAATAAATACAGATTTTTAAGTACGTAACTCTTTTTCAAGCACTAAGGAGTCGACCCCAATCAATCTTTTCTGTCTTAGAAAAGTAACGACCTTTAGTTTTCAAAGTTTAGAAATAATGCAAAATCATTTTTCGGATTTTCTATAGAATGGGCTATTAATCACAGAACTATATATTCACGCAAATATATGAAACAAAGCCATTTCCTGTTAGTTTCCATTGAGATAATGTTTCAAAAATCCTAGATCGAAATAATTCATGTCTGCTGATTTTAATAATCTTCTGTACTTTTACATAGATTGATTACCTAGATTTCTAGATCATGTAATTAAAAATTACAAAATATAATTAGGACACGACAGTACTCTTATTTTTTGATGTTTAATTACTTGGTCTAGATCTAAAAATTATTAATATATTACATAGGTTAGGGTTGAAACAAACTTTACTTCTAACTACTTTACAAAACAACGCCTTGTTTCAAACTTTAAATAAAAAATTGTCACTTTTTTTTTGTAGTGTTACGAGATCTCCATGTCCAGTCTAGATATAACATATATGTCTATGGGAAAAACATTGTATTTTGTATGATAGAGAACAAATTATCTAATTAAAAGACATTCATTTTATTTTGATGCAAAACATTCCGAGACATGAATTTTGATCTCCGAACAAAAATTTTTTATAAAGCTTATATCAAATTTCTCTGTCGGTCTGTCTGTCTGTCTGTAAGTTAAAACGTTTGTATTTCTCCCATACTCATTCTCTAATTAAGTTGAAACTTTGCACAATTCTTTATTTGTATAGACAAGACGTAATTTGAAGAAAGTTAAGCAATTGGTCAATTAATTAAAGATCGTTAACTATTTTGTTTGATACGAACAAGAAATTTAATCCTTCAGTATTCTCAGAAATTTATTACAGAATGTTAGCTCCACCTTAGCTCCAGCTTTGAGCATTGCAGTCTTTGCTCACAGAGAGACATATGCACTTAGCCGGTCGATACGTTATTTGGTGAGAGTTATTTTAAGCGCATTGTTTCTTAATAGTCTAACTGCTCCACTGAGGCTTTTAAATAGAATACAATGGTGCTAAAAATACCATGATTCAAAGTTGGCATCAAATAGAAACCATTCATAGTGAGGACAATGCACAAATTAACAACGAAACTGTAACGGACAATAACAATTTTATATTCAAAGAATACAATGATGAAACCAGTGAAGCTTAGCAGCACATTCAGGCCTAGTTTTGGTAATGTGACAGTACATACTAAGCAATACATTTTCGTACTAGATCTAGATATACAAATACAAAGCTAGGGGGTCTAAAGAGCCGTCATCCTCCCTACATTGCTCTATGTCTCAGAAACATGGACAGTGTACAGAAAACATGCAAAGAAACTGAACCACTTCCACATGACATGTCTGAGAAAAATACTTAATGTCAAATGACATAACAAACTACCAGATACTTAAGTCCTTCGTAGAGCGTGTCTGCAACGCATCCACACAATCCTGATGCAGTCCCAGCTGCGATGGGCAGGTCACGTCTGCAGAACGGAAGACCACCGCATCCCTAAAAGACTCTTGTATGGCCAACTAAGCGAAGGAAAGCGCTCGCAAGGTGATCAAAGAAAGCGCTCCAGGGACACCCTCAAAGCTTCTCTGAAGGCGTTCAGCATAGACCCAGGCACCTGGGAGACAGAGACACATGACAAAGCATCATGGCGTCGTGCTGTGAAAACCGGCGCACAGGTTGCTGAGGAAAAAAGAACAATGCTGACAGAAGAAAAACGCCAGAGAAGAAAAGCAAGGCAAACGACACTAGATCCAGCTGGAATAACCTGCCCTGTGTGCGGCCGAACATTCCGGGCTCACAAAGGTCTCAACAGCCACATGAGGAGGTATAAAACCCCAGTGCAAATCTCTCAGCCCCTTGGATGACAAAGTGGTCATCATCGAACTACGATGGCCAACTATATATGCATATATAGATATAGATATATAGATATATATATATATATATATATATAAATTTACAAGGACACATGTGTACAGCGTGTAATGGTTATTTTGCTGTAGGACAGTGTTTCCCAAGAGGAGGATACTTATGATCCGCTGGCCAGACAAGATCTCGAATGAGGAACTGTGGCAAAGAACAAAACAGCAGCCCATTGAAATAGATATCCTTCAGAGACGCTGAAGATGGATAGGTCACACGTTTCGCAAGCCTGCATCCCACATAACAAGGCAAGCCCTAGCCTGGAACCCCCAAGGAAAGAGGAAAAGGGGACGGCCCAGGAATACATGGCGCCGCGATTAGGAAGCACATGCCAAGCAGATGGGCGAGACGTGGATACAGTTGGAGAGACTCGCCCAGAACCGAGATGCCTGGAGGAAGCTGGTTGGTGGCCTCTGCCACAGAAGGGACCACAGACAGAGATGAGAAGAGTGTTTCCCAAAGTGGGGTAAGCGTACCCTCAGGGGTACGGGAAGACTTTGGAGGGGGTACATGTTGCACCTCATTAACTCTGTTAATTTTTTAGAAAATACTCATTTATTATGTTCTGTTAATAAATTAAAAAGTGGGGGGGGGGGGGGGCGGGGGGGGGGGGGGTACTCAGCATTACACAAATTATAAAAGGGGTACACATACTTCAAAAGTTTGGGAATCACTGCCAGGATGTACTAAGTTTGACAATGACTCAATAGATGTTTGAGTGTCTTGTACGGACGCATTTTAAACAGTGAAAGTGCGATGAAACGAAAAAAAGAACAGACGAAGAACTAAGTCCAGACAGTTCAACTATTTGAACTACGTTTAATTCATTATGGGACCCAGTCGTGCCTCTGTCAATAATCAATGTTGTCACCTTGAAGTCCTAATACCAACTGAATATAATAATGAGCATAAAGCCAAACCCCACTATCCGTAACGTCACTACATGTCGCGTTCAAAGTATTTCAACTACGGTTCGTAGCTACGCTAATTAAGTGCCTTACAAGCCATTCAGTCTAGAGGTCTGGTTTCTCAAAATAGTAAACAGTGCCGTGGGTTGTCAGGTTTGTTAGGATTTCAGTACTCACTCGTATTTAAACCTGGTTATCAAATAGCACTAGCATGGATCTTTTTGGTAAAAAAAAATATTGATTATGTTAAAACATTCAAACCATTCTCTTTAAATTACATTCATTGCTTTACAAATCAAAGTGAACCTCCATTAGTATAGTGAAAACTGACCTATCTATCTATCTATCTATCTCTCTCTCTCTCTTTCTCTCTCCTTGTGTGTATATATATATATATATATATATATTTATCAGAACAGAATCTCCTTTGAATGAATTCATATGACATGCATGATTTTTTGTTGGGTTTCAACTCTGCATCAGACGCTCCACACAAACTGATGTAAGAGAAAGGAAAGAAAGCCCCCACGGATGTTAGACTTGGCGCCACAAACAATGCTCGCTAACCAAACACCATCAATACAACTTAACGCGTTTCCAATGTACTCCTTAAATCGCGTACTCCGCCTATGTCCTCATGTCCTACATCGTCCTGAAGGGCGTCTACACCCCACGCTGAGCCAATAAACCCCCCCAGGGTACACGATAGACCAGCGATGCACGTCTGTATTAGGTACAAGCCTAACCGCGGGAGAGAACTCTGTACTTGACACAATGGGGAAACAACCGGAGTATAGAAAGAAAGAGAAGTTCACTTCTCCTTGTTCCTCTTCTTGAAAGGTATTCTTTTCCTATCGCGTTCTGCCTCCCTTATCGGAGTATCGATTGATTGGCAAAGGAGGCGGGCATGCGATGGTTTGTAATCGTGGGTATTGTTAAGTCTTTCAGCCCCCCCCCCCCCCCCCCCCCATGCGTGTATGTTTACCAGCGTGTCAGTATGTGGTCATGTGTGCTACTATGTCTAATGTACTACGGTTATGCTTTTATATGCGTGTCATGTTGGAATGTGTTTATATTTGTATTACACTATGTTTACGCCTGTTTAATATTTAAGTAAAACAAATGTCAAGGGCGCATGTCACGTGTCTATTTTGAAATGTTATTAAAATATCGTTCATTGATTTTAAAGAATCTTTTGAGACCATAACAAAAGTATTCCCTATGGTAATGAAATGAAATCAAGTCCATTTATAATAATGCCTACATCATGTACATTAATCTACTACAGTGTGAAGGGTTCTTGTTTCCATAACAAAAATATATAGTTAATAAGTATAGACTATACGTATAGACTATAACTATAGACTTTCTAAATTCGTTGATTCATGTTTCTGCAGTTTACTATAATCTAACGCAGGGCCAGATTTAGGCATGTGTTGGCCTCGTGGTAGGAGTTTTGTGGAGACCACTAAACATTTTGGACATCTTTAATAATGAAGATCCACTTATGAATATTTAGAGTATATATGTATATACCTATATGTAAAGGCATGTCACATTTTAGAAGATAGAACTAGAGTAGGCCTACTTTTTAAATTATTTTCCTTGTTTAAAAAAAATAATATACTAGGCATTTTTTAGTTTTAAAATGAACATATTTTTGAGTTTCTGGAGGATAAGGCCATAGATAGAGACACTGCCATAAACCCAGAGCTGCATTTACATATTCGAGCATGCTACAAGCGGACACTTCTTAATGACAACATGTTGCCCGCAGACTAAGATTTTAAGTGTTGGAGGTAAAAAATGCGAAAAAAAAATATTACAAAAAAATGTTAAAAATTTCTGACCCATCCAATATCTGATATATTTTTTTCTCTTGTGGAGGCCCCTTTCTTGTGGATCCATGTGGCAATATCCCTTTCAGCAATCCCTTAAATCCGGCCCTGATCTAAATACTTCCTTGCCAAGAGAACTAAAAATATAGCACCAATTTGGGTCGATTTATTTTACATGCTAAACGCAATGTATACTACTTATCAGCAGTTCACGACATCTGTGACAAGAGGGACAATGAGGGTGGCTACCTTTATTTTTTTATTAGAGTTAGTCCCCTTTATTACTTGATTTAAGTCCCTGTTAACTGTGTACTATTCCTCTTCAGTCTTTGAGCTGAACTTTGTGAACTAAATTTCCATAATGTTTATATGATAGTTTTGATGTTCTGCTCTGACTGTGTTAATCAAGAGGAGTGTGCCACTTTATAGGAATGTATCTTTCACTAACGAGCTAAGTAGACTTTATTTATTTGTTGTTAATAAGTTGGTAGATGTGAATATTATGTCTACTTAGTCTCTTATCCTTTTCTGTACATGTTTTTTTTTTATAAAGACCAGATTTGGGTCGTAAGGTATGTAAAAGACAAACTTTTGTCTTGAGAAGAGACAGTTGTGTGTCTCATGGACTATTTTGATTCCTGTATTATATTATTGTAATTCATTGTTTATCTTGAGAAGAGACAGTTGTGTGTCTCATGGACTATTTTGATTCCTGTATTATATTATTGTAATTCATTGTTTGTTTTGAGCTGAGACACTATTGTGCCTCTGTGATGGCAGTTCTATGATTGTGTTGAACTGAACCGGCCCTACTATTTTGATTATTTGACTTGCCTTTGTTGGCCCTTATGCCCATTTTCTTTTAATGATCTTTTTCTTTTGTTCCTTAATAAACTATTTATTAGTTGTAATGAAATCTCAAAGTTGTTACGTGTATGTCTTAGTAAGTTATATTTCTAGAGGTTATAATTAATAGCCTAGATGATATAATTTGGGACCACAAAGTACCACTGGACTAACTTGCCAGTACAGCAGAGGTCACTGGTCTTATGACCTATCCTAATTCTAGGTCACATCATCTGTTGCATCGTGTAATCGTGCTGACCAAAAAGATTGTTAAAAAAAGAGTGGTATATAGCTAAATCCTACATGCTATACGCCCCTAACCAACATTTTCATTAACTCTTTCTCTCCTAATTGACGATACCATCGTTGATTTGACCTCATTAAATTAAATAAATGTTTACTGTTATAAACTTTATTTTGTGTAATATAAAAAGAGCATGGATTGCCCCTTTAATTCTATACAAAATAAAACATTTTCTGATAACAAACCAAAAAGCCATTGAAGCTTAATAATAACAGGGGAGTGAAATAGTATTGAGCAAAGTGAAGAAATCCGTCGAAACGTGGAGAAATGATTACGAAGAGAAAGAGTTAAACTTTGTGGCTATAATTATCTACTATATAATAGGATTTGGTTAGAAAAGCAGGCAGGGTGTATCCAATAACAACTTAAACAGACTCGACTGTACTAGTCTAGATTAGCACTAAACTAGAATAGAATAGAATAAAATGAAAATAAAAGTTTTGATGTAAAAAAAAATATCTAATCTAAGGTGTCCACCCCAAAACAAAATGGCTCATTTCTTAGTAGTTGTATTTATTTTCGGTACCAACAAATGAAAAGACACACCGCCACCAAGAGAGCTTGTTAGCAGGGCACAGGAAGAAACCGGTTCCTTTTACTTCAAGTGCAAACATCGCCAAGTATAGATTAATAATATATCGGACATTCCTATTCAAGTCGAATCATGCGGGAACGCGGGGGTTAGTGAATATCGATATTTGTACTCTATCGATATCTGTATAAACAAAAGAAGAAATGAAATCGATGGTATTGATAAATAAAGAACTCGACTACTACCTAGTATTTTACTGTACTGTGTACACCAACGTCAAAACAAAGGTCTAGATCTAGCTATTTGGAAACTAAATTGCATAATAAAAGATGTACAATGCGAATGAGTATTATTTATAGAAAAACCTTGGTTGATATTGGAGACTTGGTTAAAATAAACTGGACAAGGTCAAGGACCCTTATTTAAACTTCAGTGTTGCCTACTAAATTAGAAATAATTATGCCATAACTTTAACTCTTTCTTTCCGTAATTATTTTCCTCGTTTCGAAAGTATTATTCATTTTGTTTATTTGTATTTCACTATCATCAATAACTTTTTTTTTGTTTGTTATCAGTAAATATTCTATTTGGTATTAAATTGTTGGAGAGAGCGTGCTCTTTTTACACAACACAAATTAAAGTTTATGAGTTAAAAAATCCATTAAGTTTAATGGGGGTCAAATCAACGTTGGCATCGTCAATTAGGAAAGAAAGAGTTAACAATATCCCAATTCTTTGCATAAACTCGGCTTTGTTTTCGATATTTATTTACCAATATATTTTTAAATACTTAGGCCTATTAGAGTGAAAGTCCTCATTCAAAATTATTGTGTGCTATAAAAGGTAGATCTTAGTAAATTTTATTTTTCAAAGCTTAAAAGGGCCCACAAGTTTTTATCGTCTTTTTATAAAATTTAAGCTTATCAACATACTCTTTCATTTTGTACACCGGATACACCAAAAGGCTAGCTATTTATAGTATTTTTCGTCATGTATAAGAATCTTAAAGAGCCACACTGATGACATGCGGTCTCACGTATTGTCAACTTTTGATCTAGATCTAGCTATTGAACATCTTATCTTATCTTATATAATACAGACGTTACTTCAAAAAAAAGATGATTACGTCCTAAGCGTCATGCATTTAGTCATGCATATTAACCAATGACTTAAATTCTGCCAAGTCACTGGTTTTCCTGGCTAGCTCAGGCAACCCATTCCATGCTCTAATAGCACTAGGGAAGAAGGAGTATTTGTACAAATTTGTCCTAGCATATGGAACGAGGAGTGTGCCTTTATCTTTGTGTCTTTCAGAGTATTTTATCAAATTTTGTTTTTCTATTTGAAGATTATGGTTCAGTGTTTTATGTATAATTGCTACTAAACTTTTGAGTCTTCTGTCCTGAAGGCTTTCTAAATTTAGTGATTTTACTATAGGTGTTTATCTACTCAAATGTAAATATTCATTTGTTATGAATCTCACTGCTCTATTTTGTGTCTGTCTTAGTTTCTTAATGTTTTCTTGAGTTGAGGGGTCCCAAACGGTGGATGCATATTCTATTATTGGCCTAACCAAGGTTAAATAACATTTTAGTTTTATGTTCTTATTTGATTTATAGAAATTTCTTTTAATAAATCCTAATGCTTTGTTTAATTTTTTTATAGTTTCATCAATATGTGGATTCCATGATAGTTTTTCATTTAATATAACACCTAGGTATTTTGCGTTTTTAGTCTGTGTTACTGGTTTGCCATGAATAAGATAAATGGAATTAATTTGTTTTAGTTTTTTTGTTACTCTTAACAACTGACATTTTTCTGGGTGGAAAGACATGCTCCAATTTGATTCCCATTTCTGTAATTCATCTAATTCTCTTTGTAAAATATCTGTGTCTTGTTTTGTTTTTATTGTTCTATATATTATGCAATCGTCTGCAAATAATCTGACTTTTGTTCCTGATCTAATGCAATTTGGTAAATCATTTATGTAAATTAAAAATAGTAGTGGACCCAAGACTGTTCCATGAGGTACACCTGAGTTTACTGTTATCGGTGTTGATTTAGAGCCATTTATTATTACAGTTTGTTCTCTTCCTATCAGAAAATCTTTAATCCACTGATGCAGTGGACCATTAATGCCAAAATATTTTAATTTTTTAAACAAACTATGGTGGTGAACTTTGTCAAAAGCCTTTGAAAAATCTAGAGAATGTTGATGCAGAGTATTTGTTTAGGATGTTTGCTTTAGTTTCATTATCATTATGTATTATGTTATGTTCATCTTTTAATAGCGCTATGCCTAATGTTTCCATTTTCTTAGACTGAATGTATGACCATAGGTTTTTGTTGTTATCATTAGATATTACATTGTTTATGTATTCACCCTGCAGCTGTCTGCTTACTTTTTGGGTTAAGTGTTTAATTTTTATATACTTTTTGTAAACTCTTTCTGCCTTAGTTTCTTTAAATTTTCTATATAGGTTTTTCTTCTGTTTACAAAGCTTCTTTAGTCTATTATTAAACCATCATTTATTTATTTTGTTTTATGTGTATGTAGTTGGTATATGATTTTCTATAATGCTTTTAAGATGGTTTTTAATGAAATTCCAGAGGTCATTGACTGGTTGGTTAATGTCTTTTTCTAATAACAATGTTTGTTGAAAGTTTAATGCAGCTTGGTGTAGTTGTGTTAGGTTACATTTATTCCAGAGTAAGCTTTTTCTTTTGGGTTTTGAATTGGCTACTGCTTTTATCTGACTGTGTATTTTTATGATCTCATGGTCTGATGAATAATATCATAATCAACTAATAATTCAGGTTTGTTGGTTAAGAAGAGATCTAATGTGTTGTTTAATCTAGTTGGCTTTTTAATGATTTGATCTAAACTTAGGTTGTGTAAAGTTTCTATGAAAAGCTCATTTATGTCCTTAAGGTTTTGGTGTTTATCTATGGTTAGTGTTTTCCAATTTATATTGTGTAGGTCGAAATCACCCATAATCCAAAAAACTGCATTTTATTTGTCTCTTTAAGTGTAGTAATCTGATTACATAGTTCCTGCATGTATTCTAAACTAGAATTTGGTAGTCTGTAAATGCTGCCTATTATTAGGGATGTTGAGGTGGTATTAATTTTACAAAATGTTGATTCTATACTTTTTGAGTTAGGTAAGGTAATTTCTTCTGCTATAAGACGAGTGTTTTTATTACTAGAAGAACTCCTCCATGATTATCAGCCCTTTTTTTTCTAAAAATTTCATAATTACTATTGAAAATTTCTGCATTATAAATTTCAGGATGTAGCCAAGTTTCTGTTCCTGCAATTATGTCTGGTTTCTCACATTCTAATAAAATTTCTAAGTCTGCTGTTTTGTTCCTAATGCTTTGAAAATTTATTACTAAGGTTTTAAGGTATTTTGGTATTAATTCTTAAGTAGGTTTGTTTAGTGAGGCTGTTGTATTAATTTTAGTAGATTTAGGTTTAACAGGAGTGGATCTGGCTAGTTGTTGAGTTTGTTTTGGGATGGTGTTTAGGATATTGTATGGGTTAGAAGTGTCTGCATCAAAGGAATCAAACAGTCCTGACGTAAACTGAGGTAACCCACACGGTACACAGTGCCATGATGCGTCTTTATTGCCTAAGGCATAATACACATTTTATAATACATAATTCATATGGAGACATGATGCATGGTACCATTCATCGCAGGTGTCACATTGAATGGCTTTCTGTTTCATGGTGCATACTTTTTTTTGCATATGTTGCATCTATCTTTAGATCTAGGCCCTGGATTTGACTCTACATCTCCTGCTATTAATATTAACAGTGATAGGTATTTATTTCTGATGTGTCTGATTGAGAACTTCCATTTGTGATGAGTGATCTTCTTTAATGTTATGGATGTGTATGTTAGGTTATTTTTGAAGTTGCATTGATCTAGAGTGTGATGATTGATTATGACTGTTGTTTTCTTTTTAAGTTTAGTGTTGACTAAGGTAGATCTAGTTCTATGTTCAGCTAGTGTGTATTTAGTAGTTATTAGGATAAATAGCCAGAGCAATTTCATGATGACTTGTTGATTTTAGTTTTTAAAGGTGTTTTTTTTTAGTTTTTCTAAATCTAGTTTAAGGTTTACAATGCCTAAGTTAAGTCTAAGTCTAAAGTGAAAGCTAATTTACAATGACAATTAAATCAAATCAAGAGTTTATTTAATTCAAAATATGGACCTTGACTAGATCTAATTCTAGATCAATATATTTACGTGTATAACTAACTATATAGAATATTACTATTAGTTATTATTAGTAGTTTTGGTGGATAATTAGTAGATCTTATCTTCTTATCTTCTTATCTTATATAATACAGACGTTACTTCAAAAAAGAAGATGATTACGTCCTACGCGTCATGCATTTAGTCATGCATATTAACCAATGACTTAAATTCTGCCAAGTCACTGGTTTTTCTGGCTAGCTCAGGCAACCCATTCCATGCTCTAATAGCACTAGGGAAGAAGGAGTATTTGTACAAATTTGTCCTAGCATATGGGACGAGGAATGTGCCTTTATTTTTGTGTCTTTCAGAGTATTTTATTAAATTTTGTTTTTGTATTTGAAGATTATGGTTCAGTGTTTTATGTATAATTGCTACTTTACTTTTGAGTCTTCTGTCCTGAAGGCTTTCTAAATTTAGTGATTTTACTAATGGTGTAATGGTCTAAAGCCTTAATTAAAGTCTAAGTCTAACACTAGACTGAGTAGATCTAAAATCTAAGGATATAAAAATAAATATAGACTAGATCTAAATAATATTAAATATATAGATTCTAGATCTATCTAGTTATATTTAGATCTATATAAGGCTAATAAAAAAGGGATTAGTGAGACAAAATAGTCCTAAACTAAGAGTTGTTAATTTGAATTAATTAGTGGAAAAAATGCTGAATTAAGTTAAATAGATAATTTAAAGATATATAAAGAACATATAAGAACTCCCTGTGTTTCGGCTCACAGTAAGACAGAGGCGGCCTTGGTTGAGTGGGCCAGCACCACTAGGAGTGCCCAGTGATCTATAAAATGTTTCGTTGTTGAGTCACCGTCAGCCAATGGCACAAATATTGTGGCCCAGACAACTATATCTATTGTTTTAGCCGGCCTCTGGATAAGATATATAACAAACATATTTGATATAATTTGATATAAATGCAGATAATACTTCGTATATTAAAGACAAGATATAATACATTGACTAAATTTTAAAAAATTACATAGTGAACTTATCCACAATGTATAACTGATCTAAAACTTTCGGCAGGTTTACTTTTTATAAAAAAATTCTTATCTAAGTTAGAACTAGACAGGACGAAATTGAAAACAAATGTAAAATCTATTCATATTCATCTACCTTAAATAAACTTGCCTACCACGTGCTTTTAACTCTGCTTATGAATTCTAATGAGCCGTAGAAATGGATGGAGCCAGAATATATTCCCTGTTAGTAGCACTATTTGGCGCATGACAGATATGTATAGATTAAAATTTTTTCCATTAGGTAACTTAAGAGTGCAATGAAATAAATGTAATAAATAGGACGGCTTGTATAGAGCTAGATTAGTGTCATGCTTACGTACTGTAATCCAAATCATGTATCACTAAATTTAGAAACCCCTCAGGATAGAAGACTTAAAAAGTAAAGTAGTAATTATATATAAAACACTGAACCATAATCTTCAAATACTAAGACCAAATATATTAAAATACTAAGAAAGACATAAAGAAAAAGGCTTATTTCTCGTTCCATATGCTGGGACAGATTTGTACTAATGTTTCTTCTTTCCTAGAGCATGGAATGGGTTGCCTGAATCAGCCAGGAAAACCAATGACTTGACAGAATTCAAGTCATTGATTAACAGGCATGACTAGTTTGACCTATTAACACGACTTCGACGTTATCATCTTTTTTGAAGAAACGTCTGTATTTAATAAGATAATTTATAATTGTATTAAGCTTTTTGTGGTGAAATATCTAGGTCACAGCTGGGGCTGCATAGCCACGTAAATACTGCACTACTCATTAATCTTCGGACTTGATGAAAAAAAAAAAGCCTTTTGTTCAGATTACATTAAAATACTGGTCAGAATTCAAAGTGTATCCTAAACTTTATGTCTCCATGTAGAATTGTATCGAAGGCCAACGACTATTATTTGCGATGAATGATTACATGAACGTGTACTAAGTGTTAAATGTAGTATAGTTGTATAGGTTGTATAATGTTCTGTAGGAGCGCAACTTTCAACTAAATCTTGAAGATGATAAAATACCCAAGTCTGTGAAAGTTCCCCAAGACTGACACGCCCCTGTCGAATTCTTCAGTAATCTGCAAGAAACAAAGCTGCTCATTCTTCCCCCCCCCCCTGCTCTTCATCCTGCCCCCCACCCCCCAGCAAGGCGCTTGATTTCTTTTCGCTCGCTCATTTGTCTACATTTTCACAATCACCCAATTAAACTATCAATCACAGTCTCCAACGGGTGTCTGGAGATCGATACTTTCATTCGATTTATCGATTACCTCAATTCAGTTTTTTTCCCCTCTGTGCCCTAGTACTAAATAATGGCTACTTTATCGGTACATTAGACATGTTTTTTTTTAAAATACTTTTTATTGGACTATAGTCATGTGTACATATTCCTCTTCTTAGCTTGCGAATTCTTTATCTGATGGTTCAAGACAAATTTGAATCCATCCTCGATACAAGGCTAGAAAAGATGTCACGTTTGGGAACACCCCAGGATGCATAACATCAGGGTTAAAATTTACTGCCTGAAAATCAGTTGAGGCTCTATCTACTAATTCAGTGATGCCCAAAATACGGCCCGCGGGCCAGATCCGGCCCGCGAAGTGGTTCCATCCGGCCCGGCGAAACGACGGCACAAAGTGTAGAAAATCCCCTCTCGAAAAAGGTAGATAAGTTATTTTTAAATACGTTACCCTAACTTTTTCTCTGAAGGATTGGTACCATGACCTTTAACATTGTGTTTGTGAAATGAGACTAGATGTATAATTTACCAGGAGAAGTGAACGGATCTTTACTTTGCTGTGGAGCATGATAATAAGCCAATGTATTTGATATGTAAAGAAAGTATGGTTGTTTAAAAAAAAAAAAAAAAAAAATATGGCAGCATTCTTGAATAAAATATTGTTAAACTTCGCTTAGAGATTGAAGGATTGAATAATTGCCAAAAAGAGATGAGAAAACGAGTCGGTAATTAAGCTAGATAGAATGTTGCTCACATTGTAAGTAGAGAATTGAAGCCATTGTTCCGAAGGGTAGAAAAGAAGACAAGCTTCAAACATCTCACTAACTAATGTCAGTGCTAGATCCACGGGTTTCTAATCAAATAGTTTCAGTTCCGTTTCATTAGGTTTTTATATCTTTACGGTCATGTGGCCGCGACACGAGTGTCGGAAAATAAAAAGGTCCGCAGGTCGAATTAGGCTGGACATCACTGTACTTATTAATCATAATAAACAAAATACAATAATAATTAAAGATATACTTAGCCCAAAGATCTCCAGAGCAGTGCACACTTCTCCTAAGTACCCCAAGAGACATGACCAGTGGGTACCAGAAAAGTATATACAGTTCACAAACACATCGCAATGTCCGGTGGTCAAGCTGGTAACTCAGGAGCAGGTGGCCACTAACCTCACCCTCCCTGATTGCATCACCACGAACGCTACATTAAGACGTTTACGATTGAGTCACTTTAGTTTTGTACTACTCATCTTGCTCTCTCTTTCCTTGTCAATGTCTCTGTTTTCTTCTCCCTCTAGCTCCTTCTCTTTCTCTTCATTTCTTTTTCTTTTTGTCAATCACTTCTTCTCTCTTTATGTCTCTCTCCTTATCTCTCTTCGCTCTACCCTTTCTCTTCATTGTTTCATGTTTTGTTTTGTCTCTTTATCTCAATCTTAAGATTTGTCTCTGTATCTGTCTTAAGATTTGTCTCTGTATCTGTCTTAAGATGTGTTTATGTCTTAAGATTTGTCTCCTTCTCTGTCTTTAGATTGGTCTCTTTCTCTATCTTTAGATTTGTCTCTTTCTCTATCTTTAGATAAGTCTCTTTCTCTGTCTTGAGATTTGTCTCTTTCTCTATATTTAGATTTGTCTCTTTCTCTGTCTTGAGATTTGTCTCTTTCTCTATCTTTAGATTTGTCTCTTTCTCTATCTTTAGATTTGTCTCTTTCTCTGTCTTGAGATTTGTCTCTTTCTGTATCTTTAGATTTGTCTCTTCAATCTTTGTGTGGGTTTGTCTGTCTCTCTGACTATTATCCTCTTGTGTTCTAGCTCTTTAATACTTCACCCCTAACGCTTTTTCCTCCAGACTCGCTAGTCTTTATTGTTACCGTGTAGTTCCTGACAACTATATTTATTGTAGTAGCCGGCACTATCTCGAGACATCATTCTATATTTCATGCGATAGACGGTTGAACTCGAATGGAACTTTCAGGACTCGCTTAGAAACAACTTTTCAAGTCATTAGGTGCGACCACTAAGGTGTGGAGGTAAGTCACTTTATGTCTCGTGTCTTTATTCTGAAGTAAACATAACAAAGCAATAAATGTAGACATACAGCACAGTTGCCAGAGGTATCTTAGTGTAAGGCTAAGTATAGAACAAAAAATACTGCTATTAAAAAAAAATATTTATTAGTACCATTTCCGGACTGAATGGGTGTTCAGAGTGGGGAAGCGTTTTTAAGCCTTGTGCCTGAACAAGGCCCGAACAATGCCTGAACAAGGCCTTGCGATTTATGGAACAATATTTACAGTAAAAAGAGCGTGGTGCTTGAGTTGGAAAGCACTTGGCTTGTGAATCAAGGTGTCTCGAGTTAAAATCTCGGTGAAGAATGTGATCTTGCATCTCAGGATTTTAATGACCCGATCGAATCCACCCATCTTTTAACGGGTGTCTGGTATGAGTTAGGAAAAGTAAAATCGATTGGTCAATTCGCTGGCCACATGACATCAGCCAAAAAAAAAACAACACATCAACGTTCTATGAACTACATGATCTGCCCTATAAAGGAAGACTTTAGTCAACAAAATAGTGAACTTCCACATAGTAATTGACTTTTTGGTTATTTGAAACATTTATTCATGTTCTTATAGGTAGACCACTTCACATATCTAGGTAGTATAGTGTCGAATATTGCCTCACTTTCAAAGGAAGTTGATAACCGTCTGGTCAGGGCTAGTAGCACTTTTGGACACCTTCAGGTTAGAGTTTGGCGGAATAGATCGCTCCGCCTGCCTACAAAAATCAGTGTCTACCAGGCGGTGGTTCTCTCAACCCTTCTGTATGGCTCTGAGACATGGACACTATACAGGAAACATCTAAGATTTCTTGAGCGCTTGCACCAAAGATGCTTGCACTCCATCATGGACATACGGTGGCAAGACCGCACTACAAACAGCGATGTCCTTGCGAACGCCGGTATGGACAGTATGGAGGGACTTCTTTTGGTCCGACAGTTGCGCTGGGCAGGACACGTATCCCGTATCGGAGACGAACATATGCCAAAGGCAGTCTTTTTTTGGTGAACTAGAAGGTGGTCGACGTAACAGAGGCGCCCCAATGAAACGCTTCAAAGACCAGCTTAGGCTTCAACTTTACTTGGCTGACATAGAAGAGAGCACCTGGTTGCATGCGGCCTCAGAACGAAATAGCTGGAGGTCACTCACGAAGGCCGCGGGATACACATTTGAGACCAAAAGAAAATCTGCTGCCGAAGACAAACGTAGACGGCGAAAAGAAAATCTAAATCAACCGCCTGCGGACAATGGTTATGCTTGCCCTGGATGTGGCAAAATATGTAGGTCACAACTGGGACTGCGCAGCCACGGGAAATATTGCATTCCTCACTAATCTTCGGACTATTATTACGTACAATAAATAAATGTCTAAAGTTTCACTTGATCAATGCAATTACAAAAGGGGACGAAACCCTACATATTTAGCCTTATCTGTTATTACTTAAAGATTAATTTTCCTATTGGTATCAAGAAGAATGATTTACCAAAAATTAACTGACTAATTGGATAAGCGTTTATTCATGTCTTGTCAATGCCAATCAATAATTGTACAAAGTTTCAACTTTATCCAAAAATGGGTGTGGGAGAAATAGCTTGTGCAATCTTTTTACCAGACAGACAGACAAACAGAATGAGTTGTATAAGCTTTGTACAAAATATACGTTCTACAGTTTACATTTATTACACGATTTTATGTTGGCGCCGCGTCCGATTACATAGTGTGTGGGATTACTGAGTGTGCGGGATTACTGAGTGTGTCGGATTACTGAGTGTGTCGGATTACTATGTGTGTCGGATTATGAAGTGTAAGATCATGGGTGGCCAACCTAAGGCGTATGCGCCAAAAGTGAGGCGTTGAACGATTACACTAAACAAAAAATAAATAAAATCTGATTATTTAAACATTTTTAACAAATTAGGTTAGCACCATATCATGCCGCGGCGTTACGCTACGGCTCGAAAGTCACTGCATAAAAAGTCCATTTAAAAAACTGTACGTGATATTTACATACAAAGTGCATTCTTAGCCTTTATAATCAAACCTAAATGTTTTCTTTTAATTTTAGCTGCTAGTTGACCAGCAAAAAACACATTTAACTAATATTTCTATTTCTATTATTTATAATATTTATATTTCTTGTACATTTTATAAATATATTTGACTTTGTGATACTGAAAATGCACAAAAGTTTGCCTTCCTCCCGCAACATATTGTAACATTGCCTCCCTTATATTTAACTAACTTAATTGTTTTAGAATTGGTGTATTTTTATGAATAAATCGCTTGCATAATTAATTTTATAAATTAAACGGTTTGCTTTTAGAAAACCGAAAGTATCCGTTGCACCTGACCTTTTCAAGCCGCATCGCATGGTGAAATAATATTTTTCATATTTCTTCTGGTTTTCGATATCTGAGTGTGACAGACGGACAGACGGTCATTTTGCACAAACCTAATAGCGGCTTTTCACCTTAAGGGGGGGGGGCTCTAAAAATTATAATAACGAAAAAGAGACTTTCACAAGAATTTAATTTACTAGCTATTGCGAAGCTCAAATTGACAGAAATATTTATAAAACTAATCAGACCAATAAACAAAAAAACACGTTGATTTAATATTATTGTTAGCATTGGAATGCTGTGTACAAAATGTGTCTTCTTTCTTTCGTTAGTCTTGGACATTTTTTTTTATGTTACCTATTTAAGCTTTTTTGTTTCAGAAAAATGATGATAATTTCAACATTTTCAAAGACATAATCGTCTTTAAGTTACTCTAAGGAAAAAACAAGATGATCAGACACATTTGAGGAAGGAAAGTTACGTTTAGGAAATCATCAATTAAATAAGGTTAGCTAAAATAAACTAAGCCGTCATTGCCTAATAGAGTTACTGGAACTGTTTTTTTTTCTTATGATTGTCCGATACCGATGCGAGCAAGTATTTTCATTCATGAAGATGATCAAATTGAAATTGAGGTCACGAAATGAAGTCTTCATATAAGAGATTTGGTGAATGTCAAGCCTGTAAATTTATATTTTTTTAAACATTTAAAACTGCTATCACTCTTCAAAAATTAAAATCAGTCTATAGATCCTACAGAAATACTAAATTAAAATTATAAATGCAAACTACAAATGTTAACAGAGAAAGACTTCATAAGTAAGGTATAATTTTTTATTTTTTTTTTATTCCCTCATCTACTGTACACAAAAGAGTATAACTAACCAAATAATGTACAAATGACCATACTTTCAAGGACTGAAACTTGTCAAATTGTAAGTGGCGCATCTGAATCAGAAGTGAAAAATTTTGACGCATGGAACCAAAAGGTTGGCCATCCCTGTGTTAGACTATTAAGACTTCTCCGTCATTCTAATCTTTATTAGAAAAAAAAAATTATTAGTTTTATTTCTAGGAATCGTCTATTAACAAAATAACATTTTGTCAATGAAGCAGGAATTTAGATTGCTATCTCACATTCCTAAAACTAGTGTTACTGATACTATACGGATGAAATTGTTTTAAAAATTTAAATTTGACTTTTTTTTTCTTCCATTGCTTCCTCTTTCTACTTACACACAGACACATACACACACGCACACTTGGAGAGAAACTCGCACTTAACACGTAACAGTCCCATTTATTCAAAGTAACGTCTGCTAAGTGTCTTGAAACACTGTTGACACGAAGTTGATTAAAATGTCACGAGCTTCGCCCCGAAACTGCTGCTAAAGATTTCCCAAGTTCAACCAAAAATGAAAAGAAAATAATAATAATAAAAAAAAAGGGTTTTATTTTCAAGCCCCAACAACGTCTGACTATTTTATTGCAATTTTTCCATTCCTTTTTTTTTCTATTTTTTTTTCTCTCAGATTTTTTCCTGTTTTTTTTTTCTAGGTTTTATTTTTTTTATGCTTTATTTTTTTATTTTATTTATTGTCAAATTCAAAATTAACTTTTTTTTACGCCTATAACCCTTGGTTGAAGTGAAGACCGCGTTTGAGTCTGGTACTTGTATCAACCTTATGAGCTCTGAAGGTATTAAATCTCTAAATGTTTGAGTTTTTTATGAGTATTTTGTCTCTTTTTTCATTGAATTGTATTTATAGTGAGATACTGGTACTAAGATACATTTTGTACTATTGAAATAGAAAAAGAATTTTAGTTTTACTCGGTACAAACTCGTAGTTTTCTATTGTAAATCAAGAGTAAGTTAGCCACTGTTCACACTTTTTTGTTAAGTGTTTCTTAAAAGTGGCGCCCCCTCCCATAAACCAAAGCATTAACGCTCCTTAACCAAGTAGAGGGTTAAACGGAGCCCCAGATACGTAATTTTTTGTTAAATTTAGAAATTCATTCTCTTGGCGTCAACATTGCTAAAATTCCTCTTGTAAAAAGTGTCTAGTTAAGATAACAAAAAAAAAAGGCATTTCAATGGCCAAAACTGAAGTATGAGAGCCTTTCTAGGCATTAGGTCTGTGTCGGTGCGTAGATTGTGGCATTCTAGCACCAATGTGTATTAAGTTCACAATTTTTGAACGCACTTTCTTTTTGTTGCCTTGCTTGTAAACTGAGAGTTTTTGTTATTATGCTGGTGAACGTTTTCTTTGAGATTCTTCTCTGTTCCCATGTTTAGGGTGAGTATCTAAGGCATGACTGCACTTCGCAGTTGTTTTCGATGCCATAGTATACTAGACTAGTTCTTTTAGTTTGTCTTTATTTATGTCTCTACAGGGAGTTAGTATGGGATTGGAAGTCTACGCTGGTGACTAGAGACAGCAGTGTGTTGTGGTTTTGAACATTAATGTGTACGTTGTGGGACAGCAAGGTGTAGAATTATTGTTTAATTAATATATCTTAATATATCCACAATATTAGAATGTTTCAAATTCAATGTCATTACTCCATCAGTTTGTCATCATAACTTATATAATTACCATAATAACCATAATTTCAATCATTCAGTTGTGTACCATTGGCAACGATATATAACGAAAGTAACAAATAAATACATTCTTTGTGATATAAGTGATATAAAACTATAACTATACTGTACTATATACTATATAACTATTGTATTGCTAGATTGAAACGCATTTGTATTTTCTTGTTTTCTATATTGTGCTTTACCTTCGAGTGTCTTCTCGATCCCGGGAGCAAGCGAACATGAGTATAAAGTGGCTGTAAAGTGGTACCTGTACTGAAGTCTGAGGCTACTGGTATTGCGTTGAATTGTCCTGTGGCAACTATATTTCGACGTCTGTACGTCAAGAGAAATTTGTCTTTCAAAACAAAAGATGGCACTCAAGGTCCCCTTGTCTGTATCTTGATCCACCCTAGTGGATTTATTTTGGAGTTATGTGCAAAGAAAATACAAAGACATAGAAAAAAAAAAGAAAGGATGTGGAGAAACGAGGTGGCTCTTGAGAAAAAATAATGGAAATGAAAAGACATAATCTTTCGCAGCATTGTTTATTAACTTGAACTACATATGACCACTTCATGATCTTGTCAGAGTCTACTCAGTACACACAACCAAAATATCCTCCCACCTTTCCTAATAGTAAGATCAGAAACTCGCGCACACAGTTAATAACAAGCCTAATGTGACATGATTAGTGTTCTGTGATGAATTTTTGTAGTGTGAACATCATGGGGATGGTGTGAAAATCGTTTCTATGGTAACTTTGTACTTGAAAGATCACAACATATCTGGATTTCAAATTGGAATAAAAACATGTCCACTAAATCAGGATTTGAACGCGCGCCTCCTCAGATACCTAATCAAGCGATCTACTCCACTCAGACACACACACACTAATTTTTATATTCATTTTCAGAAAAAAGAAAATCATACATAAAACAAGTATGCACTTGGGATCCCAAAACAATATAAAAAATAAAAAGTACTATTACTAGAAAAGAAGAAAAATACTATAACAATATTTATTGCCAACGAATTTTTAAATTTCACAAGAGTGACACTTATAATTAAATACACAAAACTCGAAGACACTTTAAGACATAAGACATGGAAGTCATCAAATACCAAAACGTATTTTACAACTACAAACACACAAATACTTAAAACGCATTTCTTATTCCCTATGCTAGGACAAATTCTTATAAGTTCTTCTTTCTTTCCAAGAACCTTTCGAATTTACAACTTGTAGCCAGGATCAGCTAGGGAAATTAATGACATTTTTTTTCTTATTTTAAAAGAAAGTCAATTATCCAGATAAATTTGGAACGGGGTCTGTCCGATAAAGGATACCTATCACTGTTAATATTAATAGCAGGAGATGTAGAGTCAAATCCAGGGCCTAGATCTAAAGATAGATGCAACATATGCAAAAAAAGTATGCACCATGAAACAGAAAGCCATTCAATGTGACACCTGCGATCAATGGTACCATGAATCATGTCTCCATATGAATACACCTGTGTATTATGACTTAGGCAACAAAGACGCATCATGGCACTGTATACCGTGTGGGTTACCTCAGTTTACATCAGGACCGTTTGATTCCTTTGATGCAGACACTTCTAACCGATACAATATCCTAAACACCATCCCAAAATAAAATCAACAACTAGCCAGATCCACTCCTGTTAAACCTAAATCTACTAAAATTAATACAACAGCCTCACTAAACAAACCTACTTAAGAATTAATACCAAAATACCTTAAAACCTTAGTAATAAATTTTCAAAGCATTAAGAACAAAACAGATGACTTAGAAATTTTATTAGAATGTGAGAAACCAGACATAATTGCAGGAACAGAAACTTGGCTACATCCTGAAATTTATAATGCAGAAATTTTCAATAGTAATTATGAAATTTTTAGAAAAAAAAGGGCTGATAATCATGGAGGAGTTCTTATAGTAATAAAAATACTCTTATAGCAGAATAAATTACCTTACCTAACTCAAAAAATATAGAATCAACATTCTGTAAAATTAATACCACCTCAACATCCCTAATAATAGGCAGCATTTACAAACCACCAAATTCTAGTTTAGAATAAATGCAGGAACTATGTAATCAGATTACTACACTTAAAGAGACAAATAAAATGCAGTTTTTTGGATTATGGGTGATTACGACACATTAGATACTAATCGGAAAAAACTAACCATAGATAAACACCAAAACCTTAAGGACATAAATGAGCTTTTCATAGAAACTTTACACAACCTAAGTTTAGATCAAATCATTAAAAAGCCAACTAGATTAAAAACACATTAGATCTCTTCTTAACCAACAGACCTGGATTAGTAGTTGATTATGATATTATCCATCAGACCATGAGATCATAAAAATACACAGTCAGATAAAAGCAGTAGCCAATTCAAAACCCAAAAGAAAAATCTTACTCTGGAATAAATGTAACCTAACACAACTACACCAAGCTGCATTAAACTTTCAACAAACATTGTTATTAGAAAAAGACATTAACCAACCAGTCAATGACCTCTGGAATTTCATTAAAAACCATCTTAAAAGCATTATAGAAAATCATATACCAACTAAATATACATTAAAGAAAATAAATAAATGCTGGTTTAATAATAGACCAAAGAAGCTTTGTAAACAGAAGGAAAACCTATATAAAAAATTTAAAGAAACTAAGGCAGAAAGAGTTTACAAAAAGTATATAAAAATTAAACACTTAACCCAAAAAGTAAGCAGACAGCTGCAGAGTGAATACATAAACAATGTAATATTTAAAGATAACAACAAAAACCTATGGTCATACATTCAGTCTAAGAAAATGGAAACAACAGGCATAGCGCCATTAAAAGATGAACATAACATAATACATAATGATAATGAAACTAAAGCAAACATTCTAAAAAAATACTTTGCATCAGCATTCTCAGTCCCAGGAGACAAAGACATATTACTGAATTTGAGCCAAGTAGACAACATGGAAGATATAGTAGTACAAGAAAATGGAATTCAAAAACTATTAGCCAACACCAAACCAAATAAAGCGTCTGGACCTGATAGTATTCCAGCTAGATTACTCAAAGAACTAAGCAATGAGCTAGCCCCAGTGTTCAAAATACTCTTTCAGGCTTCACTTAACCAGGGCAGAGTACCAAAGGACTGGAAAGAAGCTAATGTCACCCCCATATTTAAAAAAGGAGAAAGATCTTACCCAGGAAACTACAGACTAGTATCACTTACCAGCATCACATGTAAAATCCTAGAACACATAATATGTAGCAACATCATAAACCACTTAGACAAACAAAATGTCCTCACACCATACCAACATGGCTTTAGGAACTATAGATCATGTGAAACACAACTAATAGGACTAATTGATGATTTTTTTTAAAGTTTAGATAATAGTGAACAAATAGAGGCTATCTTACTAGATTTTTATGAGGCTTTTAACAAAGTTCACCACCATAGTTTGCTTAAAAATTTAAAATATTACATACTAAATGATTTATCAAATTGCATTACTTCAGGAACACAAGTCAGATTATTTGCAGACGATTGCATAATATATAGAACAATAAAAACAAATGGAATCCACATATTGATGAAACTATAAAAAAATCAAACAAAGTATTAGGTTTTATAAAAAGAAATTTCTATAAATCAAATAAGAACATAAAACTAAAATGTTATTTATCCTTGGTTAGGCCAATAATAGAATATGCATCCCCCATTTGGGACCCCCTCAATTCAAGAAAACATTAAGAAACTGGAACAGACACAAAATAGAGCAGTGAGATTAATAACAAATGAATATTCACATTTGACGAGAGTAACACCTATAGTAAAATCACTAAATTTAGAAAGCCCTTAGGACAGAAGACTCAAAAGTAAAGTAGCAATTATACATAAAACACATAATCTTCAAATAGAAAAACAAAATTTAATAAAATACTCTGAAAGACACAAAGATAAAGGCACATTCCTCGTCCCATATGCTAGGACAAATTAGTACAAATACTCCTTCTTCCTTAGTGCTATTAGAGCATGGAATGGGTTGCCTGAGCTAGCCAGGAAAACCAGTGACTTGGCAGAATTTAAGTCATTGGTTAATATGCATGACTAAATGCATGACGCGTAGGACGTAATCATCTTCTTTTTTGAAGTAACCTCTGTATTTTATAAGATAAGATAAGGATCACCCTGATAACGGATTGCGGAATATTATAAACGATTCATTTCAAAACAATATAACGAAAATTCATATGAGGTTATGGTGCCCTGCGTAAATATACAATAAAATTCAAGTAAATCGTACAGCTGAATAAATCGTTATATGTAGTAGCCTACCATGATTGAGAGAAATAATCGCTAATCTGTCGCTGCAGAACAGCAAGTCAAATTAGACACCGTTCCGGATATCTGATGTTTGGATAAACGGCGTTCTACCGTTTATTTATTACATTCGGATATTTGTAGACGGGAACGATCTCCTGTTTTGAAAAAACAAAAAAAGTCTGTAATCTCTAAGGTAAGAATTCTTATGATAATAATAAAAAAAGATTTACAACTATTTACGAGATCGCAATTGACAACTTCAAATATTGAGAGACGAGTTTGTCTGTGGAAGAGCTGTGAGGATTGCAAAACAAAATGGAGGATTGCGCCACGGAGGTGCAGACGATAGTGCTTACTGGTGTTTATGAAATCTGTTGCTGTCAGCCAGATATGTAAAGCGAGCTGATACTCTCGTCTGCTTGTTCTGTAAGACATGCTTATGTTGACATTAGACATCAGATTCCAATCAGCTCCATCTTTTTTTTCTTTTTTTTTTTACAAAATGCATAGTTTAAAAAACATCAACATCACGAATTGGAGATTTTCATAAATGGTAGACAAATTATAAATATCTACTTTTTTGGTGTATCCGGTGTACAAACTAAAGGACGTGTGGATAGGCTATGTTATTTTCGAAGTAATATTTTGTTTATTTTCAGGCACTTTTTAGCTCATCATGATCTACTTTTTAGCACATCATGATCCCCTTTTTAGCACTTCATGATCCACTTTTTTATCCCTTCCATTTGTAGCACAAAATAATCTCAATTTGGTGGAAGTATTAGACTGTCAGTCTAAGGCGTAACACATATTACAAAACAAATGGGCAAATAACTAGAGGTAATACAATAGATTTGATAGGAAGAGTTATCTGCCATGCACTGAGATCTTGTTTAAAGTATTGCTAACATTTCAATAGTTGGCAACAGTCAAGTTCAATTTATTGCCCTTGACCTTGTTTTGTTGATCGTGAGAATCCTCAAGAATTACTTAATGTCAAATCGAAATTCTAGAAGCATAGGTTCATAGTTGTGAATCTATGCGATCAAAACACCAACATGCTCTTGTGTAAGCTTTTGTGAGAGTAAGAGACATTTACTATCTATCTATATATCTGTCCATCTATTTATCTATCCATTTATCTATCCATTTATCTATCTATCTTTCTTTCTTTCTTTCTATCTATCTATCCATAATGCTCATAGCCCTATAAGTACTACAATATCGAAGTATCGCGAAAAAAAATTCGACCTTTACTTATAATCGATGAACTTATTCAATCTATAAAATCAAAAGGAAATGGGAACTGCACTTAAACATATCGACGAGGATACTCTGTACGAAGCAGAACGGGGGGAGTGGGTAGTTTAAGTATCCAAATGACTTCTATTACAAAAACAAAAATAGCAATAATCGATTCCATTACATTGCTTCTCAATTGGACTTGCATAGTTGTGCTTTTTGTTAGAATCGATTTTCTTGTTTATCTAGATCTGACTTCGATATTTTGAAGCATGGGTACTGCAGTATTTCTAGCTATGTCTTGAAGTGAAAGAAATAATCAAAAAGAAAAAAAAAAACAAGCTGAGTATAAGATAATTATTGCTACTTATAACTATGATTAATGTGTAGCAATGCAAGCTTGCCGAGGCTTCTGTTATGATTGTGGCCCCAGAACAAAGTGTGCTGAAGAAAAGATCATTGTTATCATATTGATTGACTTTAGGCTCGAAATAAGAAACAAATTAAATAACAGCAGACTACGAGATAATTCATAATATTGTTTTGTAGTTGTGATACTGCGTTTTTGTTTTGCGTCATTGCTTGCTGTTGTTAATAAAAAAAAAACAACTTTAGTCCAGATGTGGCGTCATAAAAATGTTTTCTTTTTTTAAAATATAAAGTCGTCTTTGATTATTCAATAATGCCTTTATTAACCTTTTTTCCTATTGAATACCTATTACTAACTTTATAGGCCTATATATATATATATCTATATAGTTGGAGACAGACAGTGACCATGAAAGCTATTCACAGTGAAAGAATATGAGCCTCAGCTCTGGAAGAAAAGCGTGCCATACGAAACATGGCAATCTCCTCTACCACCCAAGAGAAATCTACCTTAACATGCGATATATGTGGGCGGGAGTGTCTCTCCAAAATAGGGCTCCACAGTCACATAAAAAAGTTCTCGAGATGAACCATACTCGTTCTACGACTGAAGGAGGCCAACTATATATATATATATATATATATATATATATATATATATTTGATATATATAAATGGATAAATAGATAGATAGATAGATAGATAGAAAAATATATATATATATATGGATATAGGTATATATATATATATATATATATATATATATAGAGAGAGAGAGAGAGAATAAGGTGATCAGTCGGGATAATACATATATATACGTATAACTAAACTCTAGACTAAGGGTAGGCAACCCTTTTGTATCGAGGGCCACATTTAAAAAAAAATTGGGAATGGCGGGCCGCATATGTATATGCAACTTAGAAAGATACTCGAGCTAACTGTGTAGAATGTCTTTTTATTCATATTTACATTGTATTATATTCACGTTTCTTTATTTTTTTCCACACTCCACGTCAAGGAATTACAACAAGAGTTAGCAATTTTTGTAATCAATTTTACGATTTATTTTTAAATTGCTGTTGTCTTTTTACATCACACTATCGCCACAAATATGCAGTTGTACTTCATGTGCAGTATTCTACTTTTTACACTCGTGTATATTGTTCCGGAACTGTGGAACTAGATACCCTTGTTCACCTTGTGACTGCTGTCAAATTACAATCAGTCAAAATCGACAAATAATTATACAGTTTTAGTTTCCAAAAAAAAAAAAAAAAAAATGCTTGTTCACTGAATCAGACAAAATATGTTCCGGAAGTTAAATGTCGGAAAGAGCGAAACTTGCCCTTGTGGACCATCACTAGGGATTGCTGACCATGTCCTTCAGTGGTGCATACTAAATCAAGAGACCCGAACAAAACTCTGGCCCCTAAACCCTCCTATAGAGCCAAAACTATTCGGAGGACTGGAGCTGAATCAGCTTCTGCGATAAATGGTGAGCTATTGGTATTGAGAACTGGTTCTTGGCGTCTTAAAATTTGCTTTTATATATTGCACAATTAAGGAATCTAAATAAGTGTTGTACTTTTAATCATTTCACTAGAAATAGTTTTACCTTTCAGCAAAGGAAAAGGACAAAACCTGTTTTCTTTTGCTTGCTTGTAGAAATGAGAAAGTTTTCTTTGAAAAGATTAAACATGCATTTACATTTCATATGCAAGAAACCCTTTGCAATAGTAACTACAAAACACATGAACTCTTGTCTTCCAATTTCTTCCTTGAGATTTTATATTGTTCTCATTTGCCTTGTCCATACTAAGTTAGCAGGTACATTGGATTACTTTATTGCTAAATCGGAACTACCTGTGATTAACACCTTAGCTCGATTTCAACATTTTGCGGATCTATTATATTTAGAAATTTTATGCAGCTTTGTGCAAACTTTCCTGTTTAGAGTTTATGGATGGGATATTTAAAAAAAAACAAAAAAAAACAAAACATTTTACTCAGTCAAAGATCGAGCTCCATCATTTGTTACACTTGCTATCTTGTTCCAAGCCTACCCGAAATTCAACGCAGTTCTTCATAGCATTGAATAAATACTGATCAGAGATTGTGTCTTGAATTGAGTGTATTGATGTATAGCCAATAAGCATAATCTTCGTTTACTTGAAACTTTTTATAATAAACAGTTTCAATAATGTATATAGATATTATTTTAAATATATTTGCATTTTTATATGTATACACTGTGGGCACACCATATTTCTGTAGGTGTCGGCGGGCCGCATAAAACACTCTGGCGGGCCGCATGTGGCCCGTAACTTGCCCACCCCTGCTCTAGACCCATACATCAACAGGCTCTCTCCACAGAGCTCGGTCTAGGCAAATTCTCCAGCCTCTGGTTTTCGCGGTGTTTAGATCTTTTAGGAATGCGCGACGCCATTTTTTAAGTGGACGGCCTTGTTTTCGTTTTGCTCTTGCCGGCTTCCAACTTTGGTTTAGGCCTTGAAGTCGTCCATCAGTAGGATGACGTCATGGATGGTTGTTTCCTTAAGTGTCGTACGGGATTTATCAGATCTCAAGTGAAGGGACATATGGGTCAGAGAATAGCATTTTTTTAACGCTTATATGATGAAACAGAAACAAGCTGATGTTGGTGCAAGCATGGAAGCTTGTTTCCCTTAAAGGAGCCCAGATAGGTCACCACTAATTGCGTTATTCCATTTGTGCTCTAAATTCTTTACTTTTGTTCGCCATCGATCGAAACATTAAAGTTTGTTTTTTTTTCGAGTTATCCACATTTTAGGAATGGCAAAAAAAAAAAAAAAAAAAAGGAGAGGGGGGAGGTAAGCTATAGATGTATATTAATCAGAAAGCTTATTGCAACAGAACAGAACTCGGGTGACGGAATGATCATGAAAATATTTTGGAATTTTTGAAAAAATAATTTGATTTGAAATTGCGCTAGTGGGCGGAGCTTCGTTTTGCAACAAAATGATAAGAGGCGTTCTCAAGCCTTCACAATGCAATATCGCAATATCTCAATGTCGCACTGCTGTAAGTGCCTTGCAGATGTGAAGCTTTTGGAGTACACTTTTAGTTTGGTCTCTATTTTTTTTTTTTTGACCTCAAATAATTAGATATTTCGTAAACACAATCTAGTGTTTCTTGTTACACATTCTTATTATCCTAGATTTTTTTTTGCTACGTATGTTTAGACTTCCATTAATTTACTTCATCCCACGCACTACAAATGTTCTTAAAATTCAAATCTTTTACTTCAAGAGAAGAAAGCTTTAGAAAAGGTGTAAGTGTCATTGACTAATCCCTCTTTTCCTCACGGTTAGATCTCAGAAATGTTGTATGTCTTCTCTGCACTGCATCCATTACTGGATTATCTTTCTTCTTAAAACCCACCCGAAATAGTGCTTCGTTTCTTAAAATAGAATCTCTATGTATTCCCTTCCTATTTAGAACATTTAGACTGTGAGGCTTCTTGCACCAACCACGTAACAACTAAGATACAGTACACGAGTTACTGTAACAAAATGCTGATCGATGCATTTTATAAAAATTAAATTATAATTGACGTTTCCAAAAACAAATTTTAAATAAGAGAAAGGAGTTCAAATTTTCTGTCATATCTCTAAATATTTCAATATTTATTGCCTTTTTCTATATAAAGGCATTCATTAATTTGCACTAATTGGCTAATGTTGTTAATTGATTTATGTCTTGTCATTGACAATGAATAATTGCGGGAAGTTTCAACATGATCCGAGAATAAAAAGTGTGAGAGAACACTTCTACAAGAATCCAGACATACAGACGGGGTGGGTTAATATAAGCTTTGTAAACAGTTATGAGGAAGATTAGTCTAGGTATAAAACTAGATTACAATGAAGTTTTTTTTTTTAATTATTTTCTACATGGTATTACTGTTACCTGAGACACAATGGTTATACTCAAAGACGGGGCATAGTTTTTCTAATAAAGAAGTCTTCGATTTTGATTTGTCTGTTTTTAATATTCCTTCAGTAATGAAAATTATCTACATCTAGCTGAAACCTCCTGTAAGATGTCAAGGAATGACAGCAAGCAGGTTTCAAGCTCTCAACCATTCTGGTGAAAGTGCGAAGCACTTACCACTCAACCAGGCAGTCCCCAATTCGAACTTATGAAACCACACAGTGTCTACTCACACTCGCTTTAAAGTTTATTGACTCCAGTAGAGGCTAATTTATGAAGCACTTCCCACATAGCTAACTAGTTATAAAAACAATATCAGCCAACTTGACATGGCCATACAATTTCATAGTACAGATGTACTAACTGTAACTATCCTATTATTAGCTTTTATTATGCTGTGCTAATAAGCAAAAAAAAAATCTTATACTTTTTAAATAGAAATATAACCTTACAAGACATTATTGCTTTTGCAAACCGGATACACCAACAAGATAGCTATTTATAGTTTACCCAACAAGTCTGAAAATCTCCAACACTAATCTCTTATCAATTCTCTGTTTCATTTGAATCAAACCATTAACTCACAACACACACACAGACAGACAAAGAGACGTACAAATAGGAAACTAAAAAAAAAACAAAACAAAACAACAAGAGCACAAAAAAAAATATTAAAAAAATCAAATTTGTTTTAGTCTCATTATTTCTCATTATTTCTCATTATTTCTCATTATTTCTCATTATTTCTTACGGACGCGAAATGTTGGAATGTATTTTAATTCTACTCTTTCTCTAGCAATACAAACTATTCCAAGTTAATTTATTGCATACAATTTATTTTCTCTTCCTTTCCTTATCTATTGTCTCTTCTTCACGAAACTTACATGCATTCTCCTCTCTCCACATTGATTATATAGCGTAGGTCAGAACAATTTTTTTTTCCTTCTCTGACACAAACTTTCACGTGAAATCATTATTAATTAAGGCTCACTAACACGCCCAGTCAGTAAACAAGTAAACAAGCCACACACTGACACACCCATTCAGACACGCAAACACGTACACATATAACCATGTCACACTGACAACATCAACATCGAAAAATTAAAAATAGATCGATCTTGACCTTGTTTAAAAGAGCTCCTCCCCAATTCCAATATTTTTTTATTCTTGTATCTAAAAAGCGAATTAATTAAATTAAGACAAAACATTTCAATGCCAAACATTCAGATTGGCCGGGCCAATGATGCCTGGCAAGATTGTTAATGGAATAACATCGCGTTTCACCAACTAATAGATTGCCTGCATCAGCACTCCTTCATTCCCTGCTCTTCTGGTTGTTAGAGTATCAACATTCTGCCCATATCAGAAAACATTTCAAACTTCCACAGATGTAACATTACCATAGAATTAGTTGGAGCTGTGCACTGTTTTACTATTATATATCGCCTGTACCGTCTTACACTCAGTAAGTCTAGAAATATTTGTACATTAAGATCTAGTAATAAATGTATACCAAAAATTGACGGAGAGTCTAGATAGAGAGGCACACATAAAATAGCCTCCGCATAAATTTTGAATAAGATTAAAATTGTGCGAATGAGATATAAAGCAAATTATGCCCGTCAGACTTGATAAGTCAGAGCATGTAGAGTTCTAAGTTCTATAAGATGACCCCTTCCTTTTTTTTCTTTTCTTAACTTAACCTATGGTAAGATTAAGTAACATTTGTAGAATTGTTAGATTAGAAGGCTTGAGATTTAAACGTTTTGAAGGCTCAAGTTTCAGAGATAAAAAATGACCCAATGATCACACTGTCGAGCTGTAAATAAATTTTATCCTATGGTCTCATTCATAACCCCACATCCCCCTAAAAAAATGTATCAATATTTTATTTTCTCCAAACTAAGTTTGATTGAATGATCCCCTGGGTAAACACAGCACTTGGTGAAGGATATTATCTGCACAATTCGCTGATGGACTGGAACAGTGGCTCTCAACGTCGGCGATAAAACCCCCACAATCGGTGATGAACTGATCTAAGATTATTCTGAAAGCTTTTGCGCGGTAAGTGGATGCGCTCGGGGTATTTGTGATGCAGTAGAAGCAGAAAAAATAATTTTAAACGATAGCAGTACATTAAATTGTTGTTAAGATAGTTTGTTGTCAACATTATATCTGTAATGTTTGGCCGAGTGGTATACATCACAATCTAACTGAAGAGGTCTGGGTTCAAACTCCGCTAGAGTGGGTATTCTTAGCTAGAGATTTAGCTCCATTTAAGTTGTGTTTGCTAAGGCCTGTGCAAACAATAACATAATCCCTAGGAGCAAAACTCTATTGTAACAAACAAGCCAAAGAAATCACAACAAATAAACACATGTACAAAAGTATTCAAAATACTGTATAGTGTATCTTTACCCGCACTTTCCACAACCCCACAACCCCCCATACACACATACATGTCACCTTGAAGAAATGATACCGAACTTATTAACATTAACATTCCTATTTAATGTTAAATAGTTTTCTATGAGATAGACGTTGTTATAAATACATAGCAGAAGACATTAAATCTCCCACTGCTTTCCACGCTAGATGTCTACCACCAGGTGGTGTTAGTATAGCTTAAATAGATTTCAGTAATTCATTGTATACTCTGATATCAGAAAGGCATCGTCTTCCATTCCAAAGTGTAAAGGATGAATGAAGTATTTTACGTGACCAGGAAGACCCATTTGCAACCGACATTATTTGGGAATACATGTGGTACAGACAAAGCCATTGTTTGCGTGGTGTCTATTTAAATTTTTCTTTCGGAATTTCAGTATTCGGCAATAGCTTTTTGTGTGTGTGTGTCGGAGAACTAATCTTGAGTTGCGAATATTTACAATAAAAGGATTACAGGGATGGCAAAAAATGCATTTTGTTATATGCCTCTTTAAATATATTATAGTGTTGAAGAATTGTGTAAGTTTTATAGTAGTGAAGGATAATTTATGGGGAGGATAACGAAAGGCGTAATTCCATTAAGGTCACAAAATTTGAGAACCACTGGTTTAAAACAATATATATTTTCCAAAAAAAAATAATTTTCATTTTCAGTTGCCACCTTTAATATATTTCACATTAATGTCTACAGAGAAAAAAATTATCTGCGTGGGTGTTTTGAAGTAAGGTCAAGTAGTGCAAGCGTTTTTAAGGACACGCCACTGAGAGAACTGAACCCAACCATAACAATGGTTTAGTAATGTCAATAGACTTTTGTTTCTGTTAGGAATTTTATTTTCAGCCACTCTTTCACGTCACAGCAAACTATTGACTGCCCCTGTCGATAGTGTATTATCTATATCAGCAAACTGAGACGTTCTGAGTCAGAAGTGGCGCATTGGACAACTAAAAATGGCGCTTTCAGCTTTTAACACGTGCAGAGGTTTTAACATTTAAATAAAGCAATACATTAAAATCTGATGGAGATTTATGTAGTGCCTCTGATCGTAAAGATATTTCTGATAGATTCGAAATTTTTGAATCCATGTATAACGTTTTAACTAAAGAATGTCTCTGATAGAGAGTGGGGGGGGGGGGGGGGGGGGGGCGTACCACTGGAGAGTAAAAACAACCAAAAGAGGAAAAAAAAAAGAATACTTTTTAAAAAATCAAAGCCTATCTTAGGGCAACAACCTCATTGTACTTCCATTTAGCTGAAGATATTTTCTGCTATAGAAAACAAAATTAATTAACTACCAAGTGATTTACTTATTTATAATATTTCTTTCATTGATTCGTGTATTGTCATCGACTAGGAATAATTATAATTTCTACTTGATCCGTCAATGGGAAATAGAAAAAAAACAAAAAAAAAACAACGTTACAAAACGTGATAAAGGGAATGAATACATTTATAAAACCATATATCTCTTTAAGTAGCATTTATATCCCCTTATTCCATAGCTTACGAAATAATTAATTACCAATAACTAATTGATTAATTTTTGTTTGTTAATGTTTTGTCAGGTAGTTTGAATATATAATCGTGCAAAGTTACAAGTTGATTCATGTATGGGAAGTGAGAGAAAAGAAACTTTCAAATTTTAACCAGACAGACAGAGACAGACAGAAAAATTGAGTTGATATAAACTTTGTAAGAAAGGTTTCGGCCAAACTAATCGATGTATAGCATATTTCAAATCTAGAAGTTCTAAATTAATGGATACTAGAATTAAAGGGCCAAGAGCACGGTACGTGTTGGGACGTGTTAAATCCTAGCCTTATTTAGTCCAACATGTATAATCTTTGGCCGGGCAGGAGTGAGACGGATATCTTGGAATTTTCCAACAAGAGATTAGTGTGTGAGTAATCACGCCATAAGTCAACAAGCGTAGCCGGTGGGTAAAGCTAGTTCTAAAATATTTTTATCAGGTACATTATCTAATATATAAAGCACAGAGTAAGGCGTATGTATGTATGCATGTCCCGCATAGAAATTAAAAACCGTCATCCCAATCTTGATAAGACTTGGAATAAATGTTGCTTAGATCATGGCGAAGACCGTAGCCTATGTTTCCTGTCCCAACCACAACCCGCTGGCCGCGGGTCATTACCGGCTACAAATGTATAAAGGCATTGTCTTCGACTTCAAAAGTTATGTATTTTTCCAGGCCATCACGAAAGCCTACTTGTGATCTACACATTTCCTTCGTCTTATTACAGACAGTACCGTTATAGGCAGGGGGGGTCTATTTTAATTTCACAGTATATTTTAATATAGTACAATATTGCATTTTAAGAAGTGTGGTCTGAACAAAAAATGTGTTCAAGATAGTTTTCATTTATAATAATATAAAAAATTCCATTTAAAAAAGGTTCCATTTTTTCTATATGTATTTGTAAGGTTTTAACCAGAAGGCAGGCGACCAAAATGTAGACCTCGAATGCGATAAATTGATGATGTGGAAGCAGATCTGCAACAGCTTAAGTTTAGGGCGTGGAGACGAAAGGCCCAAGAGAGATCTGCTAAAACACATTTATTTTGTAACAGTTTGAACGCTTTTTTATTTCTGTGGATCACTTATCTTCTCAAATTGTGGACTGATCTGTCGTGACGTCATTATTCATTTACTTGTCACTTACAAGTGGCTCGATATTTGATGGCGTGAGAATGTTAATGTTCACGATTTTGATTTATGCATTTACAGATTCACACACTTACACATCAGCACTCACCTACTCACACACACACGCTTTTATAACTGCGGCACAATCCTACTTAGCTCAGCCACAGTCTCGTCTTAACCTCGTCTTGCCTCGAGCCATCCCATAATTTGTCATTCGTTACGCCAGAGTCACAGTCAGACTGAAGAAAGTAAGTGGGGAAAAAATACAAAGAAATATGGAGATATAGGTCAATTCCGATCCTGTCGTAAGTGGAACATTATGATTGAGGCGTCCTTGAACTTTTGTAAGTATCTGCTGCTCGTACAACTCGATCCCACAATCCCCATTCTTTGATTGGAGAAGACGTAGACATGTTTTCTGAAGTTATAATTATGAAAACATAACTGAAAGTTGTTATCAGATGTTTCGTTTGAACTATTTTTCATTGCGTCATGTGATCAACCTCGATAAATGCAAGCTCTTACATTTTGTTTCAGTGCGAGTGTTTCTTCACTTCTGCTAGAGTTCTATTATTATATGGGGTTAGAACCATGCACTAGATCATCAAATGTTGCTCACGCGTGCAGCCGTGCTTTGAGATGGAGTTAAACAATGATAATATATTTAGAATGAACATATGACCGAAACCACTTAGCTGTGACAAAAACCTGTTTAGCATTATCCGGAATCTTATATTTTTATTGCGGACAGTATTTTATTGGTGTCATTACAATATAACCTGGTGCAGGGACGGATTTTTGTGTGTCAAGGCCCCGGGCTGGATTTTGTGGAGACACCTTTTTGAAACCTTTAAGAAAAAAAAACAATACAAAACAGAAAAAAAATGTATAATAATAATAATAATAATAATCAGAATCTGCCTACCTAGGTCGTCATAACCAAGTGACAAAGCTAATACACCAACACTCGGCTTTGGCACACAATTTGATCGATAAGGTTTTCGAGTCTACTGATCATCTGATGTACTAGGCCTGTTTTGCGCGAAAAAAAAACGGTAGATTTTAATCGCTGTTCATTGATAAAAAAAAAAAAAAAATACGTGTTGACATCGCCGTACCACTGTCTCATAATAAAAAAAAAAACTGAAATAGAAATACAAAGAAAATATGGGAACCTAGACTTGGAGATAGGGCGTTTAAGGAAGTTATCGAAAAAAACAATATTGACCATTGTTATATCAACCCAGGGGATTATAACAATTGACTTTACAGATACCTTCAAGGCCCCAGGGGTGTAGCTGAGAATTTTCCATCGTTTGGGGGCCGGGGGGGCTTGACCTCTTTGGGGGCCCCAGAATTATGCGTAATATTATTTTTTAATGTAAAAAAACACGCATTTGGGGGCCCCCCTCAAGTGGGGGCCCGGGGAGATTTTTAAATTTTCCCCCCACTACCCCCCACCCTAGCTACGCCACTGCAAGGCCCTCAACATTCCTAGGAACATCCTCGTTTCCTATCTGAGGGTGGTACTGCTGCAGACCTGCCACATCACCAGAAAATTCCTATGTGGAAGCTGTTAAAGGGACTATAATGAATTTTGTTTCTCTTTAACAAAATGTGACTCTGGCAGCGCCAGAGAATGACTACTCGTTCTTTAATAACATAATAACAATAATTATTATTATAATAATATGTAAATCTAGAAGATTGCAATCATTTAGAGGAAAGAAATAGATTGCTTGTATATTTATTTTTTTCCTTCTTTAAAAAAAAATAATATGCAATAAGCCCGTCTCATCTATTTATAGCTTTTTTTTCCCCAAACCGAGTGTTGAGCCATCTGGTGGCAGGAACTGAGACTGATCGTTATAGAAGGGCTGAACATCAAAACCATGTGATCAGTTTAGACCAGTAGCTCGTTGCCAAGTCACAGGTCGTGATCGAGCAGAGTAGTGTTCGTTGAGCGCCTAAAGAAGAACCAAAACCTTTTCCAAGATATCCCTTTCCACTACTCGCCAAAAGAGATAGGACCATAGCGCTGTGAGCATGAAAGTCGTGCTACATAAAGCAATTTTTTGTTTCTTTTAACGGCCTCTTTACAATACCTTCATTTAAGTCACTCATTCGGAATTGGCGAAATCTGGGCAAAACCTAAAAGCTCATGGATGGACACTGTTCTCGAAAGAGGCTCAAATGATTTTCCTAGAAATTTGACAGATGGTGTATATCGTTGGGAAAAGAAGTACTAGGTTGTTGGTCACACTGGGGAAAGTCTAGTTTGGCCTAATAATATTTCAAATCCTGAAAAATTTTATATTTGGCTAGAGAATTAGAAAATATTTTCTTGAACAGACTTTATGTGTTTGGGTATTTTCGCATGTAGGAACCTTCTCATTCAGGAATTTCATAAGTTAACGTGCTGTAAAATTTTTCTAACCGTGTAACAAGTCCAGATCTAAAGGACTTTCATTATAATATATTATTGCTTAATGTCTTGGAGATTTTATACATTTGCTTAACCAGATATTTTCTCCAGTCTGTGTGTGTATAGGGGTGAAGTGGGGTAAAACAAATGTTCCATGTGTTAAAACTCTATAATTCTTCAGTTATTTAGAACAAAATAATCGATCTGTACTTTATATAAAGGAGGTATTGTCTTTTTTTTAAAAAGTGTTTTAAAATCTCCCTCTTTTTGTCAATTTAGATTCAATCTTGAAGCATACAACAAACTAATTTAAGAAAAAAAAAAGTCACTACCAAAATGAAGTCATAACAAACAACAAGAAAAATAATATTATTTTGTTAAAGTCATTGACTCTCTGTCCGCAAATCTAATGATCAATTAGGTAGAGTAAATTGGCGCGAATTCCAAGGGGAATTACTCGTCCTTCGTTAGCACATGTCAATAAAATAACGGCATGTCAACGTCACGTGTTCTTTTTTTCTTTTTTTGAAGGGGAATTAAAAAAAAAAAGATAATGACTGAAAATTTGTTTCGTTACATTTCTGACTGACTAAAGTATTATTTTTAATGTCGAAATGTCTAGGGTAAAGCCTGCTAAATATTAGTTTTAAGTAGAATAATTATATTCAAATTTGCTGATCAAAGCATAGTGTATGTCATCATGATATATATTCACATATAGCATCCACACAATCCTAATGCTATGTCAGTTGTCAAGGCCAGTTCTGCAAAAGAGAACGACTTCCACATTCTTAAAAGACCTCGCTATGATGACTTGAAGAAAGGGAAGTGATTAGAAGTTGGACAAAGCAAATACTCTCAAATACTGAAAGACCTCAACTTTGACCTTGCCACCTGGGAGACGGAAACACATGACAGAGCATCATTCGGCACGCCCTGAAATTGGTGCAAAATTGCAGAGGACAGGAGAACATCGCTGATAGAATAAAAGTGACAGAGAAGAAAAAAAATCAAGGCAACTGTCACAAGTTTCAGCTGGATTAGCCCGCTCAGTGTGCAGCCGAACATCCGGGCTCATATAGCTCTCACCAGCCCCAGGAGGAGGCACAAAGCATCAGAGCAGAGCCCTCATCCACATTGAAGACGAAAGTGGTCATCATCCAACCGCGAAAGCATGGAATGGGTTGCCTGAATCAGTCAGGTAAAACCAATGACTTAGTGACTGATTGAAATGTATGACTTGAACAAAACGTTTGCATGCAATTGAATAAAGTTTGAAAACTCCGAGTGATGAAGTATATAAACAATCTAAGGAGCAAATTCTGTTAACAAAGTGGTAAATGGTTCGCACCTCGTTGAACTCTATTTGACCTCGCATGTTAAAATACTTTATCTATCATCATCATCTTTCAACTAACTCCATTTGAGTGAGGGCTCAAATCCGCTCTTACAAAAACCTTGGACAGAAACCACGCTGTCTTGCGTAGTGCATACATGTCACCATACATGTCTAGAATTTGTGGTTTCCCATACATGTTGAGACAGAGATGAGCAAGTCTAGGGGCAGTCAAAAAGAAATAAAAAATGATTAAAGGTTCAAACCTCGATTAACTCTATTTGACCTCGTATGTTAAAATACTTTATTATTAGCTCAGCGATTCACTAAGCATAGCTCTTGCTGTACATATTTAATATTGAGACAAGCAAAATCTGTCGTTAAAAATACTTAAAAAAACAACAAAGCTTGTATTGAGGGAATGGAAAGCACTATAACTCTCATTTGCCTTTTGTTTTCAATTAATATAAATTAAAATTATTTAATGACATCTAATTGGTAAACTTATATTTGTTTGATTTTTTAATGGATTATTGTGTTGTCATGATATAAAAATTATTGTGCAATATTTCAACCTGATCCAAGAATTGGAAGTGGAAGAAAAACAGAAGTGTAAAGGTATCCAGACAGACAGACTGACAGACAGAAAGACAGAGTGAGTTAATAGACAATTTGTAATAAAAAGCAGATGTTCCTGTAGTTACAGATCACTTGCCTATAGACAAACGTTTCCGGATAAACATGAAACCAACAGCCAATTACAAGTTAAGCTCACAAAGTAGAACTTCAGCACCCAGACATGTCCTGTGCCTGACAACAAACTTCATTCATACTCAACAAAATACATATTTAATTCATCAGGGTGGAAAGAGGCTTCTACTAACTTAATACACAGTACTAGACATACTAGAGAGTATCGATACACAAGACCAGACATACTAGAGCGTATCGATCCGGAGTCACAACGATTGATTATCGATACAGGGTTAACTCCGGAATGTCAATTGTTGTTTTTTTGTGTTACTGCGCAGTGTCATCCTCAGCACAGAGAATGTTACATGACAGAGCTTGTTAGCCCTTCCCACGTCAAGTGAATTCATAACTATAGACATCAGCAGCAGCGAAAATAAAACAGCAACAAATAAACAGCTGATAAGTACAGCAAGTACAACGCATTTTTTTTGTCTGTAAAGGGACGTAATTATGATTTTTATTTGTAAATGGACGTAACAATGGGTTTTATTTGTAATGGAAGGTAAAGGAAGGTAATTTTTTTTTTGTTGTTGTTTGTTTGTAAAGGGACGTAATTATTGTTTTTTTTTATTTGTAAAGGGGCGTAATTATTGCATTTAAACATTCAACAGTGGATTTACCATTACTTACGTTTGTAGACACCGAGCTACAAGTAAACAATTTTTTTGATTTGATCACCACTATGCATTCATACTTATAAGTTCAGACTGAATAATATATTGTTTTATAAATATTTAGTTCATTAACACGTTCCTATTTTACACACATTAGTCCTTATAAATTTGCTTTCATTTAATTAGGACAATCTTATATAACAGAAGACATTACATTTATAATGTTAAATGCATTTGTATTTGAAAAAAAAATACACCAACGCCTACATTTTGAGAGCTAATGTTTTAAATCGTATGAATCGGAATGGTTAGAGGGTTAATTTTTCTAGGTTCGCAGATGAATTCTAAAACCTTTGTTGCAAATTATTATTTATTACATATAAAGCTTCTTGTTTGACATGACTCGTCAGTGTCGAGTATCTTCATATTTGAGGCTTTTGCCTCCGATTGCTACTTCCGTTTTGACTTACCTGCACAATACAACCCTTGAAATGAAATAGGTAAAGAAGCCAACATAACTTTGCTCTGGCAGCAGAAGGCTTTTGTTCAAGATGGAAAGGATGTCCAAAGACAGAGGTTTATGGGGATATTTTGTTGGCGGCTTGTATGGCAACAGGGGTGGAGGGTTGTAATCTATGTGATCTGGCTGTATAATTATCCCAATACGAGAGTACTCTATGATGTATACACCTTCATTGCATGGATAGTAGTTAATATATAAATCACGATCTGACATTAGCTGACAGTTGCTTGTCACAATTTGACATTAGCTGAAAGTTGCTTGTCACAGTCTGACATAAGCTGACAGTTGCTTGCCACTATCTGACATTAGCTGGCAGTGTTGCTTGTCACAATCTGACATTCGCAGACAATTACTTGTCACAATTTGACATTGGCTGAAAGTTGCTTGTCACCATCTGACATTAGCTGACAGTTGTTTGTCACAATCTGACATAGGCTGACAGTTGCTTGCCACAATCTGACATTAGATGGCAGTGTTGCTTGTCACAATCTGAAATTAGAAGACAATTACTTGTCACGAACTTTGTTGTTTTGACTCTTAGGCCTCGGCTTAGAATAAAATAAAGAAATTGCCCTGCTTAAAATGGTTCTCGTATTTCTATAGGTCAGTGATTGATCTCTTGTCCGAGTGCAAATAGCACGTCTGTCTCAGATATTGTTCTATCAGAGCGAATGGTGTAGCTAGGATTGATCGCCTTTAGATAGATTCAGTATCAACACGTCTCTTCGAACTAATAGAAGAGCTCTTTTGTAAAGTGCTCTCTCGGCTTGAAGTTCTGATACTTTCTGATACTGATACACCAGAAAAAAAAACACATTATAACATTATCTTGAAATTTTAGTGTGAAGATTCTTCTTCTTCCTTCTCATTTTGCATGTCGGAGGGTTCAATATTATAAAATCCTATATCAGAGATGAATAGTAGTGGTCGAGAGGCTAAGTGCGCTTGAATTTGTCTCGGCTACCTAGAAGGGGGCTCGAGGTTCGATGCCCGACTCGGGCAGAGTTGCGTTTACTGAGCGCCTAAAGGCAGCACGGAAAACCAAATCCTAGATACCCCCTACCCCCACCGGTCCACAAATGAGCGCTATATAAAATCTATAATAATAATGAATGGCTGGTTAATTCCTTATCTTTGATATCGATGAGATTCCGTTCTTCCTGTTCTAATTAATTTGTTCATGACACCTCAGCAGCCAGACACATCCACACTTCTCTTTTTAGAGCTTTTATTGTGATAGACATTTTGGTTGCCAGCTATATTGCTGACACAACTGATCTTTTCTAGAGTTCATGCTACTATTAAATGTAGTCATATGAAGATCATAGAGAACGTCTTCTATACCACTTGGAGCTAGGGCTCTTCTCTAGTGACTCGCTCCTTGTGCTTGGGAATGTCTATTGTGTAGATTTGTACTGTTTACCTAAATCAATAATAAGAAACGCGCAATACATTTTGATTGCTTAAATCACACTTATATAATAACTTTGAATCTTGAATCACCAACTGCATTAAATGTATTACAGGACGGGCTGTCCAAATAAAAAAAACCTTGGCTTCAGAACCTCACGATGTCGTGTTTGAATTCAGGCAAGGAATACGATTATGAACAGACATATGTCGTTATGCAGGTACAACGAGACCTCCCTTACCAACAAATAATACCATCTGCAATATTTATCGCTAGGTTCAAACGTTGTATTTTATTTAAATATGTCATTGGAAACGGTGGTGGCATAGTGATAAAGTGCTTGGCTTACAAACTGGAGGGTCCCTGGTTCGAATCTTGGTGAAGACTGGGATCATTAATTTCGGAATCCTTTTGGTGTCTCTTAAGTCCACCCAGCTCTAATGGCTACATGTCATTAGTTAAGGAAAGTAATGGCTGTTAGTTGTTGCTCTGGCTAAATGACACCCTCGTTAACCGTGGGTCACAGAAACAGAACAGATGACCTTTACATCATCTGCCTTTCCTTCACTTACATACTTCATCAAAATTATGTTATTCCAGAAATCCTCAAAATGTTTAACTGCAATTAAGATATTTGTTAGCTCATCATCCTCTGTTCAGGTCATGTGATCAGAAAACAGCTAACGATATAAGAAACGCTGCAAGGTGTCTGCTCAGTTCCCAGAAAAGAAGTATTGAAAAACAAAATTTACAAAGACAGTTCACAAACACAGAGGCAGTAGTACTTTGCAATATTTAAAATATCACTATATCTGATTTTTAATATCTTTTCTAGTTTCGGTGATCTAAACATAATCTGAAGGTGGGCAGCCCAGCACTAGTCAATTTACCGCCCAGGCGGAGCGTGGCAGTTACCGGTGCTAAGTTCTTAGCTAATTGGCGTAAGCTGGAACGCCAGAGACCACTCTCGACGGCAGGAGGTGCTTTCAGCCTCATTGAATAGCTACTCCCTGCCTTAAGCCGCTCAGCCCTCTGACAATAAAGTGCTATCCTGCCACAGCTTGCCGCACCACAGGGTGCTTGGTGCTAAGGCAAAAATAAAAAAGCAAGCTGCTCCCCTGCACCTGCCAATACAATCAAAAGAAAAAAATCTAAACGGGACGGGCGGACAGAGGAACATACAGACAACAGAAAACAAACAGCATCTTTTCTTCTTTAGGGAACCGCTAGAAATTGATAGAAGAAAAACTTTCTCCCAGCTCGTTCTTTATGATTAATTTGATGACATTTTTTTTTCTTTTCAATCATGTTCCTGCATATATTAGAAGCATGTCTCTACAAATGTGTTCAATTTTTGGGTCTTCCCATTTGGTTGTGTGCAGAGATCACTTTATGCTCTCGCCTTTTTCCTCGTCTTGTTTCAGGTTTTTTTGTTCGCTCCTTATCACGCGACCCATTCCCAAAAGGATCCCGTCACGTATTGTCAGATGAGTTGGGCCTGTTCCCAGGACGGTCTCAACCTAATTATTCAACGCCCTGATCACGTGATGTAACTGGGAGGAAATCACTCCGAGAGGCATTTTTTTTTCTAGGCCAAGAGAGTGAGGCGACGATAAATTCGTCGATAAACAAACACGTGACAGTGTGTTTCTTTGTTTCGGATATTCCTTTAGATTTAACGATTTTTACAGCTTGACCTAAACTTTCTACAGAGTGACGAAGATGGCGGTGGGCAGGATTTGAACCACGGATCGTTGAGACGACACTCCAAGAGCATTACCACTAAACCTGTTAGCCATCCATCATATTGTTGTGAATAGGTGCATCTTTCTATCCTAAGTACCTAAAGAAGGGCAAATTGCGATATAAGGGTGCAGAGGAAGTTAGTGTCACGTACATTGTATCTATATTTAGCCATAGTCTATATTTAGCTTGTCGGCAGAATTTTAGCTACCTCGGGAATTTTATATCACGCAGCAGGATTATGTTTTGAAATAAATATGATTGGTTTAAAGTATTAATTATTGTACTTTGAGCTGCATTTATTGGTTGGCCTTGCAGCGTAGAGATGTACGCTCTAGAGCCCGGGAAGGATTCTAGATTGCGCCAGTCTTGTGCGGAACGTGTTAGATATAACATAAATTAGAGTCTAGTGTTAGAACTCAATTATATTATTGTGTAGATCAGTTATTCTATTCAAGTACATTTAACCATTGTAATTATTTGTGAATAGCTTTTTCAAGTTCTGAATTAAAGTATTTGTTTTAGACGAAGAGAAGTTTCTTCATTGAATATATAATAAAGTACTTAGATCGTCTTGACAACTAGTAACTTCTAGATGATCCTCTTATCAATTGGCAATTTCTAGATGATCCTCTTATCAACTAGCAACTTCTAGATGATCATCTTACCAATTGACGATTTCTGAATCCTCGGCAACCACGATCATTGATAGCGCGATATAGATCAAGATAATCTTCAACGTGACATTAGCACTATTGGTGATTCGTGACAGTAAGCTATGGACGATAGTTAACTAGGGTGCCATGTGGACATCATTACGACACGATTTCAAATTAAAGAGAGAGGGAGAGAGAGAGAGAGGGAGAGAGAGGGAGAGAGAGAGAGGGAGAGAAGGGGACAGAGGGAGAGATATAAGAAGATGAAAGAAAACGTTTCTTTTTGAGTCCCATTGAATTAAGGTTCGTCACTAAAGTACCCTTTTCAGACCTCGCTATCTGTAAGGCAGATAATGTTGTGGCCATCTGTTTCTTTGGCAAACGTTTAATGGGCAGAGTGTCATGTGGCCAGCACAACTTTACTTTTCTCCATCTAGTGTCAGGTAGCCATTAGAGCTGGGTGGACTCAGAGGTCCCCTAAAGACCCCGAAATTAAAAATCCAAGTCTTTACCGAGATTCGAAACCAGGACACCAGGTTCGGAGGCCAAACGCTTTACCAGTCAGCAACCGCGGCTCCAGTGAAAGAAGATGTCAATAGATAATGAAGAGAATAATAAAAGAAAGTGAGAGAGGGATATATATATATAAAGAGAGAGAGAGAGAGAGGAACAAAGAGACACAGAGGTAATATAACAAAAGCTATTAACATTTATATCCTTATGTAAAAGAAAAGGCTCTTCAGCTTTACATTGAGTGTAAGGATGATAGTTGTAAATAAAACCTCGCATTTAGCGTGTGGTCTAGAAAGGAGTCTATTACAAAACCAAGTCCATGTTGTTCGCCTGTGACGCCCCTGAACGTTGGACAAGGTAGAAACACGTAAACAAGGAAATAAAAGACTCTGTCAATACTTAGACAAGTGAAACTGTTGTGAAAGGGAAGAGAAAGAAGAAAGAATTGGCAAATGAAAACATACAGATAATAATTATCAGGAAACTCAACAGCTGCATTGAGATAGTCATAATAGATACACATATAAATAGAGAGAGAAATAAATAGAAAAAGAAAAACCAGAATGGAAGGGAAAAAAAAACATACAAAGAGAAAAGAGAGAAGTAAAGAAAACGAAAAAGATAAAGGGAGTTGTAACGGAAGTAGAGATTATAGACAATAACAAATGTTATAGCAAGAAAAAGGAGAGAAAAAAGTAAGATTGAGACAAAAAGAGAAAGAGAGACAAAGAGAGAGACAAAGAGAGAGACAAAGAGAGAGACAAAGAGAGAGACAAAGAGAGAGACAAAGAGAGAGACAAAGAGAGAGACAAAGAGAGAGACACAAAGAGAGAGAGAAAGAGAGAGTGAGAGAGAGAGAGATAGAGAGAGATAGAGAGAGAGTGAGAGAGAGTGAGAGAGAGAGTGAGAGAGAGTGAGAGAGAGATAGAGTGAGAGAGAGAGTGTGAGAGAGATAGAGAAAGTAAGAGAGAGTGAGAGAGAGATAGAGAGAGAGAGAGTGAGAGAAATAGAGAGATAGAGAGAGATAGAGAGAGAGAGATAGAGAGAGATAGAGAGAGATAGAGAGAGAGTGAGAGAGAGTGAGAAAGAGATAGAGAGTGAGAGAGAGAGTGTGAGAGAGATAGAGAAAGAGAGAGAGAGTGAGAGAGAGATAGAGAGAGATAGAGAGAGATAGAGAGAGAGAAAGTGAGAGAGAGAGTGAGAGAGAGAGAGTGAGAGAAAGTGAGAGAGAGATAGAGAGTGAGAGAGAGAGTGTGATAGAGATATAGAGAGAGATAGAGAGAGAGTGAGAGAGAGATTGAGAGAGAGAGATAGAAAGAGAGATAGAGAGACATAGAGAGAGAATGAGAGAGAGATAGAGAGAGAGATAAAGAAAGAGAGAGAGAGTGAGAGAGAGATAGAGAGAGAGAGAGAGAGAGAGATAGAGAGAGAGTGTGTGTAAGAGAGAGGGGGAGAAAGAGACTATTTTGTACTTTAGTTAATGACGTCTCCGCAAGAAACGTTTTTGACCTGTGGCTGTTTGCCTTCCAAGACTTTTCTATCTAGTACATTTGTACACAAACTAACCCTGTCTGTATAATCATGTATTTGTCATTGATTTCAGACAATCCTTGCAAAAAACTAAAAAAAATACCAGATTTCAACCCAAACCTTAGCATTTTTCAAACGATGAGTACCAGTGGTATTATCATTCAGAACTATCGAATGAGACTGCACACCCTAGAGTGCACATCACAGAAAGCATTCACCATTGAGTTAATCACAAAGGACACATCATGTATTGCACATCACAGAGTGTATATTAGAAATGTGAATATCACAAAGGTACACTTCAGAGAGTTCATATTCAAAAGTGAAGACAGCGTGTAAAAACACATCAAAATTTCATTAAGTGCTGAGAAGGCGCGTTGGCTGAGCGGTAGAGTGGCCTCCTAACCGGGGGTCCCGGCTTCGAATCCTGTTAATTTCGTGATCTTTGTGCGCCTCTGAGTCGAGGCAGCTCTAATGAGTCCTTGACATTATTTTCGGAAAGGTTAAGGCGGTTAGCCGTTGTGCTGGCCACATGACACCCTCCACAGAAGCAGATGACCTTTATATCATTCGCCCTTTAGACCACAAGTTCTGAAAGGGGAACTTTACTTACTTTTTTTTTATTAAGTGCTATACACATTACAGAGTACACATCAAAGAGCGCTTACGTTAAATCGCACAGCTCATAGTTCACATCACAGAATGCGCATCGCAAAGTGCGCATACAGAGATTTGAAGTCATTAAAAAATTAGTCATATAAAAATATAAAAAAAAAACAGACGTTTTTAACGTTTCGAAGATAAAACTGTTTCGATTGACATTAAACTGTAATGTCTAAAAGCTATTCACATGTCATTGTCGAAACATATCAGGAGATGTAAATACTCACAAGTGACCTTGACCCGAAAGCTACATAAGAAATTGTTTTTCCAAAACATGCAACGGCCTGAAATAATTCTTTGCTCTATCAGGACAGTGACAATGTTGTTTTGGGTTTGTTTTGGTTTGTCTTTAGGTTTTTGTGTTGTTTTTTTTTCGATTTTCCTTTTATGTTATCAGGCTGTCGTGCTCCATCAACATATCAATCAAATACCAAATCACACACACAAACACACAATTCTGTTCCGTTTTCTCCCCAACACTTGTCGTCCCTAATACACCACCCACCACCACCCGTCTCCTTCTCAACGTGTTAAAACTGTAACTTTAAAAATAAAAAAAAAGTCATTTTTCTTTAGGGGTATTTACATGATAATGTGAACATGACAAAAGTTCTTTATTCGACAAGCTTGTCTATTTTTTGGTTACATCTCATTATGTTTGGAACATTTTCCAGCAATTAACACAAGGACGGTCTCCAAATAGCTGTTGGGGCTAAAGCCGATAGTCCAATTGTCACCTCTTTCATACTTTTTTTAACTCTCTCTTAAACTCTTCCTTCAATTCTCTATGAATCAGTCTGATACGATACGTTTGAGCCAGATGTGATGATATCTATTTTTAAGTTCCAGATGTCAACAATATCTTTTTTAATGTTACAAAAAGATTGTGTTGATCATACTATATTTCCAATTATGTTTTAATATTACATGTATACTCATAATAAACATCTCAGGATTCTCAAAAAAATGTGGTGATGCCTTTTTTTGTTTATTCGTTCATCAAAACCTATCTTTGTTAATTTGTTTATCAATACCTATCTTTGTTTATTTGTACATCCAAAGCGATCGTTGTTTTCTTTGCTCATCAAAACCTATCAATGTTTCTTTGTGATTCTAAACATGAGTATTTGTTTCTTTGACACTGTCAACATAAAATTATTTCCTATTCTAAAAATACAGCTTGTTAATTTTCGTGTCGTCACGCCCTGATGACACCGAGCTCATTACACCATCAGTAGAAACATGTAAAAACAACATGGAATAATATCCCTTGATATCATAATTGTTGACATTGCATTTCCGTTCATGGCCGAAGAAGAGAGACAATCGTGCCATTGGCTTTAGCAGAAGACAAGGAGCGATAATGCATTTTTGGGGCAAATCCTTTTTTTTTTTAAATAAAAATTTTATAAAAAGGACGAGTTTTTAAAAAAAAAACGCATGCACTTTTTATAAAACACCGAATACTTGTACATGTTATAATACTTTTGAATTTTTAATAAAGGATTTGTATTACCTCATGCATATAACCATTTTATAGCCCATATTTAACCAATAGCATTCACCAATAAAGGAGTACATCTTAATATACAATACCCATAGGATGCATAGTACTATGATAAGGTCATGCGTGTTGCTAATAACACATTGCATCTATTACGAACATCAAAGCTGCATTCCAATGTTGCACAATCTTGCCGTGCAATAGGTGTGCTTCAATACTGTGCATCAATATATTGACTTTTAAATGTAAAATATTTTGTGCTTTAATTTATGGGAAATTTAGGAGGTTGAAAATAAATCTTTATTAAAGTTTTTTCTTTTTTAACTTGCTTTTTACAGCCAAGTCGGGGTTTTTTCTTCTTGTTTTGCAGCACTTAAGGATGGTCTCATGGTCTGCTTAAGTGTAAAAGTTACACTGAATGACGTGAAATACTGGTCCAGCCTTCCCCCGCACTTTCTAAGGAGTTTTAACACGTGTCTGAAGTAACTTACCAAAGCTTAAGCTATATTTTGTAGAATCACATTTCTTGCGACATCGGTAAGATCTGTTCCAAATTATTCATGGGGGGCCAAATGGAAACCTTCACCCACTCGGACACATCTACTCCTCCTGGACTTGAGACGAGAGGTCAGTGTGTGGCCACGTCTGGTCAGTATAATTACAATAGAAAAGGTCAGTTAACACTACACGATGTGGAGGAGAGGGGGTAGAAAGTAAACGTCTTCAAAGAACTTGTTTCGACGTCTCAAGACCTCGTCATAAGACAGTCCAGCATGATTTTACATTCCCACTCCATGTTAACGATGGAATCCAATGAAAGTTTTCTTAAGTGTTTTCTTAAGTGTTATTATTGCAAAACAGTCCACGCCTTGCAGATCCACATTTTCCACCAAATTTTAAGAGCTTCAAATATTGTTGTTTATTTATTATTACAAACAATAAATCACTATCTATCTATTGATGATTACCTCAGATCATTAATACACCGATGCCAGTAGTCAGCAACTAGAAAACAACAACCTTGAACGAGTGCACCTTTACGCAACATATCAACAGATGGAATCCAACAAAACCAGTTTAAAACCTTTTCTTCAGTGCTTTGTAATGCTAGTATTGTATCGATTCAATTCGCTTCTTTAAACCCAGATTTTCCTCCAAGGTTTAAGAGCATCAATACAAATGTTTTGATGTCTTCATGATACAAAAGGAGAGGACAACTGAAGCGAATGTTTGTTATTTTAGCTTCGGAATACGACTGAAATAACTTTAATGAAATCTGAGACTTCAAGCTATGAAGAAAAGAAAAGAAATTAGAACCGAAGAAAAACCTACATTAAAATAGTGTATACTCTCTAAGTACGAGTTTACTTGAGCTATATACTGGTAAAATCAATGTGACCAATTAGAAAGGCGGAAATCTACATTCCTGGAAAAATCAACGGTAAATAACTAGACCTTTTTATTCACCAGAAATCGAAGTAGGTGATGGGCAGATGGAAAATTAAGACAAATGTTGCAAGAACAAGCAATAGAAAACAAAAAATACTGCTTTTAAAAACAAAGCTTATCTAAGGGAAGAAACCGCTAAGTACTGCCATTTATCTGGAAATGATAAGGTTTGTCTCCCTTTCTGCTATATAAAACAAAATTATTGATATAGTACTAAATGATTAACTAAACGCTATTTTTTTTTTTATTGATTCGTGAATTTGTGAGAGAGAATAACGTGTAAAAACGTTAATATATATAATATATACATAAACATCTCTCATTAAGTTGCATTTATTCCACTTATTTTGAAATGAAAATAATTAATCCCCAACAATTAGTTCATAGTTTTTTTTTTATTAATTCATATCTTGTCAGGTTTAAAGGACAATTGTGCATTTAACGTGATCCGAGAACTGGAAATGGGAGAAAAAAATTTCTTAAACTTTTTATCAAACAGACGGACGGACAGACAGACAGAGTGTATTGCTATAATTTTTGTTAAAAAGGGTAAAAGAGACAGAGAATAAGAGAAAAAGAGTCAGAAATACTGAGTGTGTTTAACATAAAGAGACTGAGACACACTCAGATGACATTAAAAACAGACATACATCTAACTGTCTGCCATATTGACAAGACACTTTACGTCCCAATTAATCTTGTCTCCATGCCACCCAACACATTCTCGTTTTGACTCGTGTCCACGCCATGAACTTAAACCCCAACTCCAACTTCATCGCTTACCGAAGCAGAATAATAAAGCTAACACACTGGTCAATACGTGAACCAAGAAAAAGTTTCACAAAAATAACGGCTCGATTTTTTTTTTTAAACACTTGTATCCTTGTTTCTAAAAATAGCTGGCTCTAGGGGGAATATCCGATTTCGGAAAATAAACTAACTAAATCAATGAGACCAGCAGAGAAACGTATTAATAAGAGCTAACCATCTGATTGAACACGATGTAGTTTCAAGTGCACTTCAAATAGATACAATATTTCATATTAACTACGTTAGTGGCAATGTGATTAATAAGATAGTGTTACATAGTGTTACATATAGACTGGAAGCAAGCTTGATTAAAGCATATTTTCCATAATTAATTGTAATTACATGCTGTGATGTCAGTAGTAGACAGGAGAGCTGAAACGTTGCAGGCACCAGAAGGCCTCTGAAAGAGATAACTGGAAAGCCCCTCATGGGAGTTGAGGGACACACTGAGGCCCCCCCCCCCCCAAAAAAAAAGGGTCCTTACTGAAGATAGACTTAGACGACGAAAATAAAACTTCAATTGACTTTTAGAGAATATCGGCTTTGTCTGAAATACAGAATAGACAGGTTGCAACTGGTTTGCGTGGTCGTCCAATCATCCTCTAGGACTCGAAGACAATGCCTTATTAGTCGAGGACTATTTGCACCAGCTTTTCAGAATCTATAATCTATCAATGGAAAGTAAGCTCCTCGTTTAAACTGGAAGATGTCTGTGATGACGCCTATCTTCTTTTAGTAAAGCCTAGCACACTCGAGGCCTGTCTGTTGGGTCTGTTGCAGTGTTGCCTGCTTTAACTCCTAATTTGCCTGATTTTTTCATCGAGTAGCTATAAATAACATGGGCTATGGGCTAGGATTTCGCATTTCTTCAGGGGGCGGGGGGGGGGGTGTCATCAAATTAAAGTTGTACACTATAACTATAACCTAATATATATGGCTTATTCTCCTGAATAATGACTCTAATTTGAATCTGCTAAACCGCTGGAGGACCACATATAATAAACTGGCCATCTCAATGCACTCATTTCTATTCTCTCTTATGACGTAGTGTCGCTTCATATTTATAGTAAGTTCTTTGATTGAGTTACGAGTTCTTGGTATACTCTTAAAAACAGACTGTTTCTTAGAATCCTGGTCACTTAATACCGAGTCATTTAATCGCCGGTCACTTAATCCTATGGTAATATAATGCTCTGCCATTTTGATCCAAGGTCATTTAATCCCCAATGAAATAAAATCTCTAGGCTAATGTGTAATGTTTCTTGTAAGGGTTTGACTTTAAACCAATTTAAACCTGTACTGTTTGTTGATATTTTGACATGTTCCCCCATCCGCTTTATATTCTAAAATATAGCGCACAGTAGTGCAACAATAAATAAACTTTCCAGCTTTAAAAATATACAATGGTGAGTTTGAGGAGAAATGTAATACTATTTGTAACAATACATACATGTAACATACATACATGTAACATATAAAGTTGAATGTAAGCAGTATGTATGTATATATTTATGTAAATATGTATGAAAGTCTATTTGTCTGTCTGTCAGTCTGTCTATCTGTCTGTCTGTCTGTCTGTATGTATGTATGTATGTATGTATGTATGTATGTATGTATTTATGTATGTATGTATGTATGTATGTATGTATGTATGTATCTATCTATCTATCTATCTATCTATCTATCTATCTATCTATGTACGTTTGTCCTTTATAGAAATCCAAACCGTCTGACTAATCTTAATAAAACTTGGCATATACGTTCCTTTAATACTAGCGATGATCTTAGGGATATGTCAAGGTCCTTTGCAAGAAAGTGAACACGATTAAGGTCAATGGGTCATATTGGCATAGATTTCGTCTGTTAAAACACAAGAACATTACTTTTTATTATATAACAAACAACAACCCGTGCTAAGCTGTGTAAAAACTTGGCTAGTAATATAACAATAACAAGTCATTTAAATACTATAACAAACGACTATTTAAGCTTTGTTCAAACTTAAGTCATTTATTTCGTACATGTGATATACATCCAAAACCAATTTTATTAATGTCTTGTTTATCTCTTTTAATGCATGCTGAAGATTTTAAAATTTCAATAACATTGATTGAAGCAATTAAACTTTAAAAATATTATAAAGTAAAGTAAACGAAGTCTAATAGTTTCAACCCTTATACTAACAGTAATTAGAAAATATATTTATTTATTCTTGTCTAGTATTCAAAAACACAAAGACCGAATAGTTTTTTATTCACTGGCAACTTTTTCTATACATGTTTCCAATGATTATTCTATTTCGTTTCAAATTGCCGTGTTTTTTATTTTTATTTGCAATGCATTTTTTTTTAGCTCGCTAGCTTGCTCGTAGCTTTTATACAAAGCAAATTATCGGGAGAAACCAGAGAGCAAGCAAGAGAAGGGGGCGCACACGGCTGGATGGACATTATATTGCTTTATTAAAAGAGAGAAAAAGAGAGAAAAAGAGAGTGAAAAAAAAAAAAAGATGTTGAAGAAAATAAAAGGTTAAGATTCAATCCTGATAAAATTAAACATATTGCTTGAAGGTTTAACTCGCCATCAATATTTAACAGAATGACCTCATAAGTTTTGCAGACGTGATAGCCAGTATTATTGTCTCATTGCGCGTGCCCTTTCTAACAGAATTGTAGCCCAGCCACTAGGCATGTGTCATTTAGAGGGGCACGTCTTTCTGAAGACGGGGTTCAACGATCGCCATAACACTTTCTTCTGTTATCCGGTGTTGGTCCGCTATTGAAACAGACAAATATATTTTTAAAAAGGGTAGAATTTATATTATTATATATAGTTGCAGTATCAATGAGTCGGCGCAGCAATCAGGCAAAGCGAAAGTAGGGTTGATGCAAACCTCGGTGGAGAGTGCTATGAATTAAAAATATTATTTTCGAGGTTATTATTAAAAACTGTAAAAATTTCAATGTTTTTGCTATATAATTACTATCTAGGACTAGATCAATATAAAGGTAAGAAAAGTTAATTCACATGGATGTTTTTCGAATACACTTTTATTTCATTCAATCCGTGTACTACAAAGAAACTATTATTATTTTTATATTATACACATTGTATGGAAACTAATAAAAGTCGTATTATCGTTTCATGGTATACGTTACTGTGTTATTATTTCAAACTTGCATCGCATCCAAAGATAGGGTTGCTGATTTGTGACAAGCAACCTTAATGTGACACTACGTTTCTTTTTAATAAAAAAAACGTAAAATATCTATCTATCTATCTATCTATCTATCTATCTATCTATCTATCTATCTATCTATCTATCTATCTATCTATCTATCTATCTATCTATCTATCTATCTATCTATATCTATCTATCTATCTATCTATCTATCTATCTATCTATCTATCTATCTATCTATCTATCTATCTATCTATCTATCTATCTATCTATCTATATCTATCTATCTATCTATCTATCTATCTATCTATCTATCTATCTATCTATCTATCTATCTATCTATCTATCTATCTATCTATCTATCTATCTATCTATCTATCTATCTATCTATCTATATCTATCTATCTATCTATCTATCTATCTATCTATCTATCTATCTATATTTAACATTTCACCAATAGGTCTTCTGTTGGGTCATCTGTTTGGTCATCTGTTCGGTAAGCAAGGAAGCCAGGAAAAACTAATTACTTGGAAGAATTGAAGTCATTGGTTAACATGCATAACTAGTTGCATGATTCATAGGAACTAATCATATTCTTTTTTGAAGTGACGTCTGTATTTTATAAGATAAGGTAAGGTGAAAATGCACTAATGCAGATTCATTTTTAGTGGAAATAATAGAAGCTATGAACTATAAACTATCAGCAATGATAATTTAACCAAGTTATGTAAAAACAAAAATACAAGCTCTGTGCAAAAACGTCTCCGAGGTGATTGTATTATTAGTCAGACTGAAGGCATCATATCGCAAGGTGCAGAAATGTATTAATATTATTATTATCATTACATTGTAAATGTTTATAAATTAGAAAATGTAAAAAAAAAACAACCTTCGTCTATAAAGAAAGTAAACTCAGCTTTCAGCGTCACAATTGCCTGGACCTCTTAGACCTCTCTTAGCACCCAAGAGACCCAACTCTTCATCAAGACGACACTCAGAAACAGAAGTATCAATGGCATTATTATGACGCTCAGATTTACCCCCTCTGACGTAATAAAGCCACTTACGAGCGTAGTGGGCACAGAGATTGCCTTGGTTTTACGATCCAGGTTTCTGTGTGACCATTAAAGTGGACGAGTAATTATTCCAGAATGACGGACACGGCGAAATGATCATAAAAAAAGGTGATCAAATAGAAACTTGGATCCAAAAAAAACCAACATATAATTTAGAAAGAAAAAGTCACTTCAATAAGGCCGAATCTATTCCGAGGCTAATTTATTAAAATAAGAGAAAGTAGAATGATGCTCTTATTTTGAGGGGTCTCAAAATTTCGGTTCAACAGCCCTTGCCTGTTTTTTTTCTCTCTCTCTTTAACGAATTTTTATTAAAGCCGCAAATTAACATTTTTTTTTTTTTAGTATTACAAAAAGGCAGAAGGTTAGCTGATATCTAAAAGAGGAAACAGGTGGTTGCTAAAGATTTAGAGATCTTGTAATAGCTCTGCAAGAGGCGGCTTTTGATAATGGCCAGTGCAAATATGCGGTCTATAACATATAGCTTGATAAATGTTAGAAACTGTACAAAGTGAATGGCTTCCTTCATTTCAGCTATTGTGTTGACATAAATGTTGATAAACCTGCCAATGACGTAAGATATAGCAGCTGGTACTGAGAGTCACTACATGTTCTTTCAAATAGTATTTTGTTATTGCTATTATTTTTTTCATTCAATATTAGCAGGCAATTTTAACCAATGTTTTAAACTGTTGATAATTTTACCAGTTTTTGACACTCTACTGATCCGGACCCCTTGTGCCCTGAGACAAGCTGATTCTGAACAAGTCTGCTATAATCCCATATTCACCTAATCTTTTTCTCTTTTTTGTCTTTTTTTTTCGAGGGGAGGGGATCTCTTGTGTTCTGAATCTCTCCTTCTTTTTTGTTTGAATGTCCTAAGCTCTATTTTTGAGTTCTGAGATTCTTGACTTAAACTTTGGTGTAAATAAAATTCCATACAGTTGGAGTCTCTTTAACTTTTCTTTGATTTTATTAGAACCTTTTGTATTGATGGATTATTAGAATCGCTCTTTATTGATGGATTATTAGAATCGCTCTTATTGATTGATTATTAGAATCTTTGCTTATTGATTGATTATTAGAATCTTTCTTCATTGATTGATTACATTTCAATAGTTGATTCATTGTTCTATACTCTACCACTGCTTTTATTTCCCTTTAGTGTGTTGACTTAAAGTGTTGGAACTGTTCTAACCTGTCGCTCAATGAACAAATACAGTAGCTAATATTATAAATGTTCTGATTAGTCTTTTTTTTAATAAAGTTCTACTTTGTGCACATTTTTAATTGTTTTAATAGTTGAATCGAAGTCTTCTGAAACACCAAAACGGAAGATCCCTTCCGACGGCCAGTTGTTTCCACTGAGTTGTCAACTGTACATCTATATTACCGAGGGCTTTTATTCGAAGACTCTAAGCCGAGCTCATCGAGGAACAACCTTCATATTTTTTCTCTTTACCACAGCAGCTGCGCGGGAGTCCGTCATAAAACGGTTCAATAAGGAACGGGGTGTGGGTGGTGACATAACTGTTAGGGCTCTCTTTCATAGCTGTCAGTGCAATAAACAAACTTCTTTGCCACCCCCGAGGCTTAGAAGTATTGCCCCAGATGCTTTGTACATGTTTATTTTAAAGTGTTACAACAACTCGCCCACCATTAATCATTGTTTTTATTGTGATTCATACTGTTTCACCAGACATTTGATGCCTTTTAATGGAACAGATCACTAAAAAACACGCACTTTAACAACTGAAAAATGTGTATACACAATTTATCATTCATTCATTAAAACAAAAAATCAAAAAAAAACAACAACAAAGCTTCACAGTGTCTTTGGGAACAATTAAAAAAAAAAATTCAACTACGATAAGTTAGTCATCTAGTACTTTGGAAGGCGCTCCCAAGGGAGTTAGCACAAAGTACATTAAGAAACTGTAAGAAGCCTCAAAGAATGTGAACTAGACACTCATGTCTGGGAAATACTAAGCCTTAAACGCCTCTCTTAGTGTGGAGCCCTGAATACTGGTATTACTGGCTAAGAAATGAAAAGGACAGACACTCGAAAAGAGTTGATTATTTAGAAAACAAAGAAGTAACCTACGGATGTCTCTAAGTGCAAACGTCTCGAAAAATAACAATAGGATGTCATTTCCAGTTAAAGCAGCATGTTAGGCAATCTACACGTGAGCTTATGGACTTTCACTGTCTCAAACTGATTTGTTATTGGTTATTTGATATATAGCTAATCTAAAGAAAATAATTCCTTGCTCACGTCAACATCAACTACGGGTTTGCGGTACAAAGGGAAGGAATAAGCTGAATCAGACGTAATTCTGTTTACCTTTTCTTGCTGGGTGACGCTGCAGCTGTCTCTGAGTGGAGGATCTACTCTTCTCAATTGGAGAGTAATTAATGTCCATTAGCGTGAGCTTGAATCAAATCCATCTACATCAACTCTGTAAGAGCAGGCGATATTGATTGGAATGAGAAATACAGCGACATCAATTGTTTGCGATATATGGATATGAAATGTGCAAAGATGAAGATGCAGAAACATTTAGAGGCAAGGGTCGAAGAAATCATTGTCCACTTATTTATTGACAAGAAATTCAGATTTCAATGTACAAACACTTGTAGACATTTGCACCCTCGAAAATAAAAATTCAAATATTTAAACACATAGATGTTGATGCAGCTAAGAAATAGAACGTAAGTTTAACTACACATTAAATCTCCATTTTAATTTAAATGTGTTTTATATTGTGATCTGTGACGGAGTGGACAATCATACACGTGGGAAGTTTAATATGTTTAATATAATAATACTTAATATTATCCGCGTAGGACGTAATCATCTTCTTTTTTGAAGTAACGTCTGTATTATATAAGATAAGAAGATTTTATTGTTTTCCAAAATTTGTCGAATAATATTTTTTACAAAAATATGAAAGATAGAAATTACATTTACTTTTTAAAATTAAGTCAATCAATACATAAGATGGAAAACGTTTGAGTCGATTTTGATCTAACTCTGTATTCCAATCTTAAATAACAATTAAGTAAATATCATAATGATGCCAAAATCTCTCGTGAGTGACTAATGATTGCCTAATGATGATAAAGGTCACCAATATAGTTATTATTGGGCTGCCTGGTCGTGCAGTATGCGCGTTGGTGTGTAACTCGGTCGTCTCCTGAAGGAAAGTCTTTTCGATCTCTGAGGACCTTGTGATATAGCCATTAAGTTTTAGTTTGCGTTTTGTTTACAGTGGTCAGCAGGTCATCGTTAGGCTCAATTGCTGTTGTGATTCTGTTTCTAATGTCCTCTATTTGTGATGTGAAACTTTTTATTTCTCCCATGGATAGCGATGGAAAGAGATACGACAACAGGGAGACGTCATGGGCAATTAGCTTTATTGCCCTTGTTCGGTTCAAGATGACCATGTCGAAATAACTGTTGCAACACAAAACAATTTGAGAACGAGCAGGAAGTGGGGGGAGAGAACTCCCTGACTTGTAATTATTGGCTTAACGCGGCTCATTGACTTTTGGCAGCAAGGACTCTCACCAAGCACTCCTGAACACAGACCTGGGCCGAAATGTTAAGCACAGGGGAAGATCAACATAGTGCTTCAGTCGCGTCATCTCCTGGGAGGGAAAGCCAATTACAGGATTATAGTGTATAGTTCTGGCAGCTGTATCCTTACTTTCAGCACTTCGAGGCTAGGACGCCATTATTTAGAAAACATTTGAAAGGTGGATACTTCTTATATATCTTCACCTCTTTTGAGACCTTTAGATCTATAGGGCATACGATATAAAGGTCATATGTTAACGAGTGTGTCATCTGACCAGCACATCGACCAACCACTTTTAACTTTCCCCCACTTATTTCAGGTACACATTAGAGAGACCAAGGATCCCGAAAATTAAATTCCCAGTAATTACTAGGATTCGAACACGGGACTCCCGGATCCCAAGTTAAGCACTTAACCACTCAGCCAACGCGCCTTCTTCGTTAATATTAAATTTAAAACAAGTATCTTTAAAATATATTCTTTAGAAATATTGTTCAATTATTATGTTACAGTGGAATCGAGTGGTGCATATGTCTTTAAAATGTCTGCAGTTCTAATGTAAAATGTGATGCATGCGAGGGGGGGGGGGGCTTTTATTGAAAGGAATTTAAAAATAAATAATTCCTACTTATGAATTAAAATAATTTAATTAATCTTAGAGAAGAAATGACGAACATCTTACACACGCCCTCTATACTATGCAATTAAACCCATTGTAATATTGATTCATGAATTAATTCACTTTAGAGATTTAATATGAATCTTGAAACATTTTTAGTGGTATTTGTCTACCTGTAACATTTTCACTTGATATTACATTCAATGTAATATTGTCATCTGATATTTCTCCTACTATAATTCTGTCACATGATATTTCTCTTATTATAAGATTTCCCCTTGATATTTCTGTCATTACAACATTATTTTTTGGTCACTGTCACATGTCGGTATTACATTTCACTTACAATCACATTTTGATGTGAAACCTCTCTTCCTATCTAATTATTCCCGCGTCACATTTTCTTCACAACTATAAAACTTTCTTTTATTGTGATCTCCATCTTGTTTGCCCTCTCACCTCGCCAAGGCTCGTCACTCTTCTTGCTCGATCTCTTCTCTAGCACCAATCACTTGTGGAGTTATTTCCCTCACAGGCGTAATAAATGTTGACACTTTTATAGCAATAGGTCACGCTAACCAACAGCTTTTCTATTGATTCCTCTGCTGCTTAGAGCAGGGCTGTTCCCCAGCGTGTCAACGCGTCTTCAAAACATCGGGCGGAACAAGACGTGCAGAACATGTACTATGACTATATAAGGACTTAGGATTTGAGCCTTACAGGTTGTACAATTATCTACAGGGCCGGCCTTTGGCCACTGAAACCTATGCAAACGCACTGGGCCCGCACTTTTATTGACTCCGAGCTAATTCTAAATGTAAATTATTAAATTAAACCATTATAACTTGTAACAGGGTTCCTGCGGCATCCTAATTTTCCAGGAGCGCCTGCAATTCTTCTGAAATTGCAAAATATTTTCGAAAAAGTTCTGGAAATCTGAAATTATTACAATCTCCTGAAAACTCATTAAAATCTCCTTAATTGTCATTTTGGGGAGTCTTTCAACATAAAAACTGCATAATCGTAACGTCATTGTGGCAACTGGAGAAAGAAGCTTCTCGCGCCTCAGACTAATAAAGAATTACTTGAGGTCAACAATTCACGAAGATAGGTTGAACAATTTGGTAATTCCTGCTTTTGAGCGTGATCTATTTAAGAAACAAAATTTTGATGATATACTGTATGACTTCACTTCACGCAAGGCTCTTAAAGTAAAGTTAATTTGATCGTGATTTTGTTCTTAGTAAAGCACGAATCAATATACAGACAAATGTATTTTGCAATACAAAATCTTAATTTTCACTAATTATCATTATCCCTACCCAGACTGAGCCCGAGCAATCCATTTCGCGCAGGGCCCAGCAATGGTTAGGGCCGGCCCTGATTATTTATTTTAAATTTTTAGCAATGGAGCAATCAACGAGTACAGGTCTTTATTAACAGGACATTACAAACACAGAGCATAGGGTAGATCAGAATGGAAAGGTGTGCTAAAGCAGACCAGGGCCCTGAAGTTGAAATTTAGATGGAGAAGAAACAATGATATATTTAGATCGATTCAACACTTCATGCTTGTGCCATCGACATTTAGACGGAAGTACAGAGAAAAGAAACAACTATAATCAGCTGATTTAAACATAAATATGAAATGAAAAAAAAACAACACACTCCCAATCACTAAATCTTTTCCTTTCATTTCTTTCACTTGCTCTTTTCGAAGTATCGATTAGTCTTCTTATTAAACTCTTATGGTATCGATATTTTTTTGATGAATTTTTGCTGTCACCAACTCTTGCTGACTAGAGATTGTACGGGATTCGATTTTCACAATAAAAAAAAATAAAAATAAAATGCGCAGTCGTCTGCGACGGCTAATAAATGTCACCAGAGTTGTTGCTCTTTCCATGACGTCTGTTTAAACTTCATTATTAAACTTATTACCATGGAGCTACACTACTGAAAAAAATCATTTCACTAAAAAAGCATTGAATAAGAAATATAGAAGCACATTCATTTTTTTCATTAAAGAAATGTAAATATAATTAAAAGTAGATTTTTAATAAAAATGGAATTCGATTTGGAATAATTAACAACCCCTAAAAAAAAATAAAATAAAAAACACCTCATCATTTCACGGATCAAAGAAGTAATGTGAGAATAGAAAGTAAAAACTTTACGTGACATAATATCACATCTGTCACGTCCAATCACTACATCTCTTAGCTTGTCTTATAAGATACAGACGTTACTTCATAAAAAAAAGAAGATGATTGTCCTAGGCGTCATGTATCTATTTATGCATATTAACCAATGACTTAAATTCTGCCAAGTCACTGGTTTTTCTGGCTAGCTCAGGCAACCCATTCCATGCTTTAATAGCACTAGAGAAGAAGGAGCATTTGTACAGATTTGTCTTAGCATAGGGGACGAGGAATGTGCCTTTATCTTTGTGTCTTTCTAAATTTTGTTTTTGTATTTGAAGATTATGGTTCAGTGTTTTATGTACAATTGCTACTTTACTTTTGAGTCTTCTGTCCTGAAGGGTCTCTAAATTTAGTGATTTTACTAAAGGTGTTACTCTAGTACTCTAGTCAAATGTGATTATTCGTTTGTTCTGAATGTTACTGCTCCATATTGTGTCTCTTCCAGTTTCTTAATGTTTTCTTGAGTTGAGGGGTCCCAAACAGAGGATGCATATTTTATTATAGTCATAAGCAAGGCTAAATAAAATTTTTGTTTTAATTTCTCAGGTATAAATAACTATATCAGATATACATAACTATATATCAGAACTAACACCAAACACACTATTTATGAATATTTTAGCTTCTTGATATCATACTCCAGATCAGAAGGACAAACATTTAGTTTCTAACTTCTTAACGCTCCACCTTCAAGAAAAGATCTACACATTCATTTGACAATAAATCTTAAAAACTATTATAAAAATACTTTTGAAAGAAAGCTTATATATATTGATTAACTTATTCGTTAATTTGTTTTATAGTTTCATGTATTGTCATCGACTACAAATAATTGCGCAAGATTTCATCTTGATACGAGAATCGGAAGTGGGAGAAAAAAACTGTATAATATTTACATCAAACAGAATGACTAAACAGCAAGTAATATATATCAATTCTTACTTAATGAAGCTTATGGTGGTCTATCATTTCCAAATTTATTTAATGATGCTTCACTATCGCAAGGGCTCCAGAAGATTTTGCGCAATCAAGTTCTATTTAATGTCCTGCTAACGGTTTAATGGGCAGGTGGGCTGGAACTTAAAGTCTACACAAATGTCCATGTTCGTCGATTTATTTACTCAACTTATAATGAAATACAAAGAGACATTAGAGTCGGGTCCGGGAATTCCCGCTGAAGCCGTGTTTATTAAACCAATAACCTTTTTTTTTTTTTTTTGACGTCATCCGGAAGTATTCAAGTGACAAAGCCGTAACCTAAATTTGTTTTATGATGTAGAATATAATTCAGAGAAATTAAAACGAATAAAAAGGACTTTCAATCATATTTGTAATTAGTAAAAAAAAAAGTAAAGTTCCTCTTTCAGACCTCGCTATCTAAATGGCAGATGATGTTGTCATCTGTTTTTTTGGCCAACAATTAACGATCAAGGTGTCATGTGGCCAGTACAACGACCTACCGCCTTTACTTTCACCAACTAGTCAGGTATCCATTAGAGTTAGGTGAACTCAGGGGTGCCCTAAAATCCCGAAATTCAGAATCACAGTCTTCACCGAGATTCGAACCCAGTTTGGAAGCCAAGCGCTTAACCACTCTGCCACTCATATTTCTTTTCCTTATATTATACATAAAATGATTATTTTTACAAAAGTTGTTAGAGCCGTTTTCAAAATTAAAAAAAAACTGTTTTCTTCCAAACTTCCATGATCAGACCAAGATAAAAGAAGTAGCTCTACTAAGTCAAGATATTTTCTTCGTTTCCAGAAATGAAAATCTAAAACGGAGACGATCGAATTTCGAAAAGATTTTATTGATCTTTTTTCACGCTTTAAATCTATTTCTCTTTGCGTCTGCTCATGTCTGCGTGTTAAGGACATCGATAAACCATCTATAAATCAAACACCAGACATACCATTTGGTTTACCACTACATCAGATAAGTGTTTCGAAGCAGCGACACTGAGTGCCCCAGTCCAGAAGTACTTAGGTTTAAATCGTGTTTTTAAACAACGGCCAATCGCATTACGTAGTCGTACTAATAGAAAATCGATTCCTCGTTTTTGCCCTCCAGATATTTGATACGATTTCAATGGGAGCTGGCAATGGGCAAGAGATGTACATAATAATCGATAAGGATTGAACCTGGTTCGATCACAGCATTGATATTGGTTTTCGATTATGTCATATTTTCTGATGCCTTTAGAATGTTTCTGATGTAAGACTTGCAGAAGTGTAAGTTTGTCATTTTCTAAATCATGACCTCGACCTTTTGTATCAATCATAAATATAACATCGAGATTTTTATTGTACAAAATTTCGTTAATCTGTGGCATTTTACTTCTCGAGAGACAATCATTCCCTTTGCTAATTCTAATGTGAATAAAGAGACCAATCTTTAATACAAAGCTGCGGTCGCGGGTTAGGCATATGTAATCTCTTTACGCCGTTGTACTTTCACCCTTCTTTCCACAACTGTTGTGTATGACATCTGCAATCCGAGACCCGTTCTTTATGCTCTCTCTCCATGTGGATCTATCCAGTGCCACTTTTTCCAAGCTGCTAGTGTCGATTTTGAAGAGGATTCATGTATGCTTTCCATACATCCGCATGTCGTTCAGCATAGACCAAGCCACCTTTGAGACATAGGCACATGACACAGCATCATGGCGTCCTGCTGTGAAAACTGCTGAGGAAAAGAGAACCACGCTAGCAGAAGAAAAACGCCAGAGGAGAAAAGCAAGGCCCACGACACTATCTCCAGCTGGAATAACCTGCCCAGGATCACATAGGTCTCACCAGCCACATGAGGAGGCATAAAACCCCAGTGCAAAGCTCTCAGCCCCTTGGATGGCAAAGTGGTCATCATCGAACCACGATGGACGAATTATACATACCGTAAAAGTGAGCGACCAGCGGCTCTCCAGCCTTCTTTTTGATCGCCATACAGAATGTTTTGTGGAAGTCGACCTACTGGCATTCTATGAACGTGGCCAAACCAGCCATTCCTTTCGTCAATAGTTCGAAAAATAACAAATCTAGACAATACAGAGTTTGATAGTTGGAATTCTTGAGAAAGAAAAACTTGCTCTAATGATCCTGAATTCAAGCGTTTAATTTAGAGCTTTTTAAGTCATTGTGTAAACAAAAACCTTGGTTAATCTAGCTTTGAGACAGAGGCGTCTCGGTGCAGTTGGCACTCTTTGCTCACCAAACCTTCTCCGCGATTTTACCGCATCAGATGTCAAGGTAAAAATGCAGATAATATAAAAGATAATAAAAATGGTTGTTTTTTTCTGTATGAAAAAAAAATGGAATGGAAATTCTTTTGAGAAACCAAGGTTAAAGAAAGGTGAAAAAAACTCTTCATTTCAATCTTTAAAAGTCAGTGGGACCTTTATTTATCTTTCGTCCTGACGCTTGTGTGTAAACAACTGATATTGAGCTGTTAAGAGCCACTGTAACTATAACCTAATTTTATGGACTCATTCATAACAAGCAAATTTTAATGTCTAAATTTTAATAGAACAACCAGAATAATTTCAAATATCTATTGACATTGTCATCTTCGAATAAGATGTTAATAGTCAACATATTTTCAAAAGTTAACACTATCTACATGATCAACACCATCTCAATAGGTAGCACTGGCGTAATGGTCAACTCCATCATAAAGGTCAGGATTATCTTCATGGGTAACAATATCTTAATGGTCAATTCTATAGTAACATAAATACAAATGCCCCATTATTATACAAAAGATAATCTGGGGGGGGGGGTATGAAGTGCGGATAAAATAGTTTGGGTTTGTTTTTGTTCGTGGTCTCATTCTCCCTTTTTTTTTGTTGCGTGCCTTTTATTTTATCTCCCTTTTATTTTACCTCCTTTTTATTTTAGCTCCCTTTATCTAATGTACACAGTTATCTTACTGTCTCATTCAGCAAGGCGTCTCTGCTCACTCTCGTTTTTACAAAGCTTCTATCAGCTCATTCTGTTTGTCTGTCTGGTACACATTTAGAACACGTTAGTTCTCCAGCTTCCCATTCTCGGATCAAGTTGAAACTTTGCACAATTATTCATTAATTCTAACACAGCATGATTCAATATAAAAAAAAATATTAAAAAATGAAACCATTGATTAATTAAGAAGTGATAATTATTTGTTAATATATCAAATTGGGGAAATAAATCTTAAAGTATATGGAGAAATTATTGTAACTTCGGGGTTCTTTCCATTATTTAATCTTTTTTACTTGGATTTTTGTGTATGTAATGTTTTTTTTCGTTAAGGTTTGGAATCTTTCCATGTGTACTATTAATCTATCAATATCTATATTAACCTATATCAATATATATATATATAAATATATATATATGACATTTCACAATTAACTAATTATAATGTGCAAATGTATTGACAGATGAAAAATGAATACACCAAATTAGATAACCATATTAAATGCTTTGAAAACATACAACATATATGGTAGAAGAATTCTGAAAATAAAGTTGAAAACTAAGGTACAAACGTTCTCCCAAATGATAGAGAATCTAGCCTCAGCGCAATGAGAACCGTCACAAAAAACGCCGAGGAAGTAGTCTTGGTGAAAGAAAAACGCCGAGGAAGTAGTCTTGGTGAAAGAAAAACGCCGAGGAAGTAGTCTTGGTGAAAGAAAAACGCCGAGGAAGTAGTCTTGGTGAAAGAAAAACGCCAGCGGAAAAAGATGTTGTTTTTTTTTCAGAGTGCAGTCAAACATTTCGAGGCTCAAATTTATCTAAACTATTCATTGCTAAAGATGGATATTAATTAAGCGAATTATAATGAAATATTTAGAAACAAAGTGAGACATTACATGAAGTAATCCAAATGTACAAAGATGTTTAATAGGTGTCCTCTTGTCGAGAAGAAACTAGGGCTCATCTCTTTCAAATGGGATGAATGCCTGGGCCAAAGCTAAAACCGAAACAAAGTCACCCAGACAGCAATGCCATCCTCACCACGCATCTACTTCTCTCGAAAGGAACTGCAAGTGCCGATGGAGTTTGGGATCAACGGCTACGCAGGCTCTGCTAGGGTGCACACAGTGTACTGTAAGCTGCTGAAAGGTAGCTGGCTTCTGATTGTTCCTGAGTCTTAAGTCACGAAGTCTTTAGCATGATAATTAGCAAGAAATAAGAAGGCACTTACACTCTAAAACAGTATCAACTGCTTCAGGCTAAGAATAATATATAGATATGCATATCTGTATCAAACTATGGTCCTGTAAAGATAACCAGCCTTTAGTGTTCCTTTGTTATGGAAGTTAAAGGCTTTAAATGCATTAGAGACTTTGAACAGCATAAATGTAAGTCAAAGACCTTGAAAAACATAAATATAAGTCAAAGACCTTGAACAGCATAAATGTAAGTCAAAGACCTTGAACAGCATAAATGTAAGTCAAAGACCTTGAACAGCATAAATGTAAGCCAAAGACCTTGAACAGCTTAAATGTAAGTCAAAGACCTTGAAAAGCATAAATGTAAGTCAAAGACCTTGAACAGCTTAAATGTAAGTCAAAGACCTTGAACACCATAAATATAAGTCAAAGACCTTGAACAGCTTAAATGTAAGTTAAAGACCTTGAACAGCATAAATGTAAGTCAAAGTCATTGAACAGCATAAATGTAAGTCAAAGACCTTGAACAGCATAAATGTAAGTCAAAGACCTTGAACAGCATAAATGTAAGTCAAAGACCTTGAAAAGCATAAATGTAAGTCAAAGACCTTGAACAGCTTAAATGTAAGTCAAAGACCTTGAACACCATAAATATAAGTCAAAGACCTTGAACAGCTTAAATGTAAGTCAAAGACCTTGAACAGCATAAATGTAAGTCAAAGACCTTGAACAGCTTTAATGTAAGTCAAAGACCTTGAACAGCTTAAATGTAAGTCAAAGACCTTGAACACTATAACTATAAGTCAAAGACCTTGAACAGCTTAAATGTAAGTCAAAGACCTTGAACAGCATAAATGTCAAAAGTTAATCTAAACACAAAGGCTATTGTGCTTGAAAAAATCTTGACATGCGCAGAAGCTCCGGTCGTAGTCCTTATTATCCAATCAATGCACCATAAATATAAGTCAAAGACCTTGAACAGCTTAAATGTAAGTCAAAGACCTTGAACAGCATAAATGTAAGTCAAAGACCTTGAACAGCATAAATGTAAGTCAAAGACCTTGAACAGCATAAATGTAAGTCAAAGACCTTGAACAGCATAAATGTAAGTCAAAGACCTTGAAAAGCATAAATGTAAGTCAAAGACCTTGAACAGCTTAAATGTAAGTCAAAGACCTTGAACACCATAAATATAAGTCAAAGACCTTGAACAGCTTAAATGTAAGTCAAAGACCTTGAACAGCATAAATGTAAGTCAAAGACCTTGAACAGCTTTAATGTAAGTCAAAGACCTTGAACAGCTTAAATGTAAGTCAAAGACCTTGAACACTATAACTATAAGTCAAAGACCTTGAACAGCTTAAATGTAAGTCAAAGACCTTGAACAGCATAAATGTCAAAAGTTAATCTAAACACAAAGGCTATTGTGCTTGAAAAAATCTTGACATGCGCAGAAGCTCCGGTCGTAGTCCTTATTATCCAATCAATGCACCATAAATATAAGTCAAAGACCTTGAACAGCTTAAATGTAAGTCAAAGACCTTGAACAGCATAAATGTAAGTCAAAGTCATTGAACAGCATAAATGTAAGTCAAAGACCTTGAACAGCATAAATGTAAGTCAAAGACCTTGAACAGCATAAATGTAAGTCAAAGACCTTGAACAGCATAAATGTAAGTCAAAGACCTTGAACAGCATAAATGTAAGTCAAAGACCTTGAACAGCATAAATGTCAAAAGTTAATCTAAACACAAAGGCTATTGTGCTTGAAAAAATCTTGACATGCGCAGAAGCTCCGGTCGTAGTCCTTATTATCCAATCAATGCTTGCTAATTGGAAAAATTCTGACGAGAATACAGAGAGAAAACTAAATATAGAACACGAAACTCCAGCCTCGTCACGTGCTGTCTATTTGGAGATCTTCGTCATGCTTCGTGCTTGAGTCAAAGACACTCCTTGATACTAAAAGTCAAAAGTCAAATATCAGTTACTCGTAGTTTCATGCATAACCTCTCGTTGTATTGACTTAGAAGGTAAGTTTTCAGAAGTATCTCTTTGAGACACACTGGTCCGTGAGAAGAGTTGATTCTTTTTCCCTACTAAAACATTTAATTTCTCTAACTGTGTCTTGTCTTCCTCTACGTGTGTCTTATCTTTCTCTGCGTGTGTCTTGTCTTTCTTTACACGTGTCTTGTCTTCCTCTACGTGTGTCTTGTGTTTCTCTTCGTGTGTCTGGTCTTTCTCTACGTGTGTCTTGTTTTTCTCTTTGTGCGTCTTGTCTTTCTCTACGTGTGCCTTGTCTTTCTCTGCCTGTGTCATGTCTTTCTCTACGTGTGTCTTGTCTTTCTCTACCTGTTTTTTACTCTCTATCTCTGATACTGTTCATCTCTCTTGTTCTCTGTCTGTATCTATCTCTCTTCTTTTCCCTCACCATAAAAATGTGTTTTTCTCTTGTTCTCTGTTACCTTTCTCACTATTTGTCTTTCTCCACGTCTCTTTGTTCCGTTGTCTCTTTTTCTTTTATCTGTCGGCCTGTATTTCACCCAAACACTTTCACTCTGTGGTTCAATGCTAGACTGTCTCTGTCTCAAACCCAAACTTACGTAATGGAGACTTTGTCACATAAATAAGTGTATGTCAAGTTGGCACTTCGGACTGTGGTCCAGAGTTCAAACTAATCCTTTCTTATTCCTCCAGCTTTTGATGTAAGCTGCCTCTGGGCCTTCTTACTATGTGGTCAAACGTTTTCTATTGTTACGTAAGGTATTAGTTTTACTAGTACAGTACAAACCACATTTACAGCGTCATTACAATTCCTCTTTTCAGCTTGAAAACTATTCATCGGTAAAAACAAAAACCTGGGTGGGTTGACATGGTTCTCAAAAACGGCTCTAACGCTTTTCCTAGAAATTTGACAACTTATGTACATATTCGGGAAAATAATTTTTTGCTTATTGGCCACACAGGAAAAACTCTGGTTTGAATGTAATATTTTTTAGAAGTATAATAATCTAATAATTAAATTTGGCTTGAACTTCTCAACTTTTCTGATCTTGAACAAGTACGTCAGCGGGTATTCCCAATGTCTTCCTAAAAAGTGAAATAAATACTTGTTCACGAACATTTTGCACACCGCCTTCTAAGTCTGGGTCTACAGGCCTATTACATCATTTGGACCTGTCTTTTAATGTAGCCATATTAGAAGCAAAAGTATTCGCTCTAATAAAAATTATGAGTTTCGTATAGGAGATTACTAGCCGGACATTACCCCCGTTTGTGTATTACTAGCCGAGTGGATTGGATGTTTTTCTTATTCGCCACGAAAATAAAAGTAGAATGGAAACGGGTTTACCCAATTTGATAAAAAGCTTCTTTAATATAGATAAATTTAGCTATTAAAATGAAAGAAGCGCGAGTAGAATTATATATATATATATATATATATATATATATATATATATATCATACAATTAAAACGGGTTTACCCCATTTGTTAAATGAAAGGGATTATAAAGTACGTCAGGAAGTCTAAATTCGCTGATATAAGGAACAATTAATGTAAAAATGATTTTGAAACACATATTTGAAAGTTATTTTTATTAAATAATGAAATCAATGGACTTTATTGTGAATTTTCATGTGTCAAAGTAAAAAAAAAAAGATCTAGATCCAGATCCTTTCGATCTTGTCTCATGTAAACATGACCTAGATCCATGAAATACTTTAACAGAGTTGGCCAACTTTTTTTGTGTGTCGTTAGTTTGTTTTAGGGCTACTATACATACATTACGGTTCCAGTTAGTACCCAAGGAAAATTTATGCCACGTTTTATCAAGGTTGGTCAAACGGTTTTGATTTCTATGTGGAACATACATACGCCTTACTTTCTACTATATAGTATAATATATCTTTTTCTTAACAAAAAAGCAATTTTTTAATCACATGTTTTTCTTATATATACGCCCCTTAACAGTCTATTACCTGTAAACGTCATCAAAGACATTAATTCAAAAGAGTTACTTTGTGTCTTTGTGTCCTCGAGAAGCCAATTTCCTGTGTTAGATACAAGGAGATATCTCAGAAGCTCAGGAAAGTAATTATTTCTTTGAAAAAGTCTTCACATAGAGATTTTATATTATTATATTATTCTATATCATTGGATCTTACTTCACAAGACACCATTCTTAATAATATCTTTTTCATAGTTTCTTGAAAGTGAGGCGTGGGTGGCAAAAGCCTGGAACTGAGTTGCTACATTAGCCTTTTTTTAAATACGTCATCAGTGCAGGATTACAGTTTTGCTGTAGGCTTATTCCAACATTAAAGTGGTGCTACTGTTGCGGATATTAACCTAAAATTAAATAGTTTTCTACATTTATCTGCCGATGCTCTAGCGGGACCTGCATACAAGCAACGAATGTCGCAAACTACATACTACATAGAGACAGAGGCCTCGTGAGGGGTTCGTATCACGCTGTTCGACAAGTTGATGTCACTTAGTGTTGATTATCGGTAGTTAGCTTGTACTTCCAAACAACTAGTATAACTAAGCCTGTGTATGCGAAATTAGTTTTTTGTGCATCAGACGTGAAATACGCAAGAGCAGGCTACTTTTTAAAACAATCTATTAATGTATATACATAGTTTTAACATGAAAGTAGATTGTATAGAAACAGCGAAATTATAATTAAAACAAGGCATAGATAAAACACAGTACAAAAATCCATCTTTACTGTCTCAAGTCTCTAGATAAAAACTCATTTTAACTATACGCCCTTGACCTATAATACCATGACTTATGACAGATCGTCTCGTTGTTTCATCACAAAATCTTCAGCCTACACAACTCAAAACATCCGCTCTTCTTTCCTCGTCATTACACTTCTTGTTATTCAATTGATAATGTCAAGCTAACAGATAGATAGATAGATAGAGAGAGAGAGAGATAGATAGATAGATAGATAGATAGATAGAGTAACGGCCTTAGAGGGTGGCAAGTGGGGAAACCGCCACAGGTCACGCGCCTAAGGGGGCCCCGCGATCAGAGATTTTATTGTCACAAGCTTGATCACCACTCATTTTCCCTAATAAAATCCAATTGGACGTCGGTGTTTAAATACAAAATAAACTTTTTGAATTGGCTTCTTCAGCTTAAGTGTTTTATAGGCTACTGTCCATCGACATCGTGTGGCCATGGGATAATTTTTTAAAACTATTTTAGACTTGAAAGAAAAATCTTTTATGTAGAAAAATTGAAATACAGTATATAATGCCCTTCGTCGGTCTATTGTAGGCCAACAGCACCTACGTCATGTTTTATGTTTTGTAACAAAAAAAAAGGGTTAGAGGCCGACATACTGCATTGTTATTGTTACAGCGTTGGAGACGGATTAGCCCGTTAGCGTGACATGGACTGGTATATATATTTCACCCTTACGGCTCTGAGCCCGGCACCAGACACTCACCCAGGGTCCAGCGCACTGCTAAGGCCGCCCCTGGATAGATAGGTAGATAGATAGATAGATAGATAGATAGATGGACGGACGAATAGATCCTATTAATTGAAAACTGACTGTAATCAATCTTTGTTTGAACAACTTCAACGAACATTTATTTTTATTATTTTTTTTTTACTTCCCTTAATTTTAACTTTAAAAATATTTTTGTTGGGGTTTATTATTTTTGTCAATTTTTTCTCTAAAGCGAATATATCTTTGGTCTTTAATTTCTTTATTTTTAAAAATTCTATTTGAACTCTTTTTGTTTTGTTCACTTCTGCTAGTCAGCTATTTATAACTTGTATTTTATATTCTTCCTCTTTTATCCTGTCAGTTTCTCTCTCCATCTATTTCTCTCACATCCCCCCCCTCCCTCTCTTTCTCTATCACGCTCTCTGTCTTTCAATAACTCTCTAATTTTTCCCAATGCTTGTTCTTTGATTATTCTCTCGTTCTTAATATTTGAAGTATTCGTACGTCGTGTTGCCCTTTCCGTTCAGCCTTAATTAGATGACGCCTGTGCTTGTGTGTGTGTGTGCGTGTTTGTCTGTCTGAGTCAATGCCAGTTCAAATGCTTTTCCAACGTGTGTGTGTGTGTGTAGAAGCAATCGAGAGTGTGTGCGAGTCTGTCTTGGATCTCGTTATCAATCTACTGAACTTTTTTTTTCATTATTTGTCCGTCCGTCCGTCCGTCTCTTCACACAATCGTCAGCTCAACCAGAGGCCGAGGGGGATGAGATTAAAGCGAAGACAATTAAAACACTCTTGGCAGTGGCCATCGTGAGCGGTCACATTACCTTCAGATCAAAGGCCATCTCCTGATCAATATCGCTATCCCCAATGACCATTGACTTATTCTCTAACTAAAGCCAGCGGCCAGTCAATATTCCTATGTGATTTAGAAGAGATATGTATGTATATATACACCTTTCTATAGTGCATTGCGTTTCTATCTTTTATTCTTGTTTTAGCTGTTTCATTTTTCTATATATATTTGAAAGACAATGCAAAAAAAAAACAAAAAAAACAACGTATACAATATTAATGTTAATTGCATAATACACTTTAGGGGTAGGGTTACCAAAATACTACACGCACAAAAGAGGGCTAATAGTAGGACATAAAAAAGACCCAAATTTAAACAAAAAAAAACATTATAAAACTTAGCTAAAAAAATTTTATAACCCGCCATGCGCACCGCCATTGAAGATGGTGCAGAATTGATGAATTTTTTTTTTTTTGTTAAGAATTACAATATCTTACAAAAACAAGACAAACACTGAAAATGTTATCCTCCGAAAGAGAAAGGCAAACGTTATTAATTAATTGTTCATTATTTCTGGTAAATTAGATCGTCCAAGTTTCAGGTGCAGACACTTTCCAACAAATTTAATGTAACACACATTCCAAGAAAACTAGACTAATCAGCTATTATCAATAAACTAGGTCCTTTGATTAAGGATCGCTGAGGATACAAAGTCATTACCCAATCAAAAGTAAGATGCAGTCATTGCACCATCAGAAGTCATCTGAAGAAACAGTCATATTACCACCAAAAATCTTTTCAAGGCTTTTAGTTACTAGACTAGACACCTTGAGTTTAATTTTTGTAAGCTAATTAAATGATTTATATTTCTATATGAACTTAATTACAATAACTGATAAGTCTATTTAGCAGTAGAGAAACGTCTACAAGTTCAGAGAACGGATGCCCATACCTGTCATCTAGTAGTCAAACCATGACAGTCGTTTAACAACGATAAAGTGAGCTCATGTGGAAGCAATTTGTCATGAAATGGTGGACTAGATATAATCAGATAATGATTCCTAGCATAAATGATCTGGTGATACCTTTTTCACCAATAAAAACCCGGGACCACTAATCTCCACCAGTTGACACCAACAGGTCCTGGAGTTGAATTAAAAAAAAGCGCACCTTAAATATTGATCACCTTAATGCTTTCAACTCTGTGAATGTAAAATTTGAGCAAACGTTTTTACATAATTGGCTTTTTTTTTCTCAAAGGCTGTAAAACTACAATAGACGTTTATATTTATCAGACGATGCAGCTTAGTTTCACGTACTTTGTGTGAAGAATGGCTTTGGAGAGTCTATTTCTCACTGCTTTGATCAGCGTAAACTTCTTTTTGAAAAGAAAATTTCACAGATCACAAGGAGCTCTGAGTAGCCGGGTTCCAATGACCAGTATCAAAGATATATAACTACTCATCTGCATGAAGGAGGTGGGCAGTAACGAATCATCTTTCAAGTTGCTGTAATGATCAAACATCGATCAATTGTTGTATGCACTACAAGGCTTCAATTTTTACGAGAGTTTGTGTGTTTATACCAGACGATACTTGAATTCTTTAATTTGATAATAAGACATTACAATAGAGAACAGAGTTAAAAACAATTTTTTTTAGACGATGCTTGACATATGGAGGACGTGACTTTTGCTACCTTTTCTCCTAATGCTATAATATATCCAGTCTATTTATATCAATTTGAATCAGTTAAGAACATTGAAATATTAAGTAAAGAAAGAGGAAGAAGAAATAGTAAGAAAATATTTAGTGAGAGACAAAAAAAAGAGAAAAAATAAGACAGTGAGGAACAATTCTAGACAGAAATGGATATTAACATCTGTCCCTTGACTTTCGTAGATGGGGTGCTGTGAAAGTTCGCGTAACCGAACCCCTCTACTATTCTCCGGTTAGTAGCTGTTCGTAGCAGTATATTGAGAGAGAGAGGCCTATCCACTGTTTTACGTTAAACAGCCAGCTGTTCTTTGGACGACCCTTTCTTCATGCTCCTTCCATTGTACATTGAAGAATGACTTTTGACTGAGTCATGTCTTTCAATATGACCAAACCTGCTCAGCTTTAGTCTTTTCACCGTATTTAGGAGTCCCTCATTTCCCCCAGCCAATGTGTCGATTTGTAAAAGTAAAAACTAATTTGTCTTCTTTTCCTGGTATTTTTCTGAAGCATTTACTCTCAAAGGTTTGGATTCTTAATTCACTCTCCAACTTTCACCATCACATGGAAAGAAAGGGTCACGTTTTAATTGTATTTGGAGGCTGATGTTAAAAAGTAAAGGTAAAATTGCCCTTTCAGTTCTTGCGATCTATGGAGCAGATAAAAACATTTTGGAGACGTAGAAAGATATAGACAGGGGCGTATCCAGAAAAAGATTTCTGTTGATGTTTTTTTTCGCTAGCAAGCAGAGCTCAGTCGGGATGCAAACTGAGGCCTCCTTGATAAGTAACCAAGCGGTTTATGCCACTCGAAAATGCATCCCACCTATCTTGATATAGCTTTTAGAAGATCTTTTATGTCATGGCTACTGAATTGAGGGATTTCAGGTTCGAGTCTCGTTGAATATTAACATTTTGAAACTGGGGATTTTTTAAACGTCCCTTATTCCACAAATTTTAATGAGTACCTGATAAATGTGAGAGTTGTCAATCTGGGTGTTCACCACATACCACATGATGTGTATGCTATTGACTATTGATCTAGAAGGTGGTCATTCTGGGTGTTCACAACATACCACATGATATGTATACTATTGACTATTGATCTAGAAGGTGGTCATTCTGAGTGTTAGCCACATACTCCATGATATGTATACTATTGACTGTTGATTTAGAAGGTGGTCATTCTGAGTGTTAGCCACATACCTTACGATATGTATACTATTGACTATTGATTTATAAAGTGGTTGTGTTGGGTGTTCGCCACAAACCACATTACATATAGAATATTGACAATTGATAGGTTTAACAGGGGTACTATATAGTCATTTGCAATACGTTACTATATGTATTTCTCCTACTTCTAAAATGTATGTTTATGTTTATTTTAAAAAAGAGGTAAACGGCACACACACACACAAACAGACCCACAAATTTATTCAGACGATGCTGGGGTGTTATTGTTTTTTTCTTTCAATTCTATCACCATTAATACAATATTTGATCTATTTTTTTTTATAGTTCATTAAGAAAATAGCACTGTGTTATAAATAACATCAAGGGAGATTACTTTTATATGAACGACCTCCCACACTGGAAATGCACATCACAAAAAGGTTGTCGGGAAATTTCCTACTTAAAAATTGCCCTAAACTGATCCTGATTGTTTGGATAACATTATCTTTGTAAAAACCAAAAAATTTCAAGAAAATTATACAAAACTAAAAAAAAAAAATGGTTATTAAAAAGTTGAACCAAAATTCTATTGCATGGGGGTTGTCACGTTATGTCGGCGTGACCCAGCAGCCTTGCCTTCATTGATTAGAGAAAACGTTTCAGAAATTATTTTCGTTTTTTTCCTTTCTTTTCTGAAGCTTCCAACTACTGAGAACCAGATCCTCTCTCCTGGAATCCATCAAATGAATGGATTGTGGATAATCCAATTTTGACAACGTTTATTTTCATAATGAAAAAGAAAAAAGTGAAGGAAAGAAAAGACATGAATTTAAGAGAGAACGTTGGTGGGGGGGGGGGGGGGGGGGGGCAACATGGAGTGGGGGAGGGAGGGCGAGGAGCAATGAGGATAAACATTTAAAAGTAGGAGGAGGGGGACAGAGACTATGATGCTCTGAAGAGGGCGATTTTTGTTTTTTAAAAGTATAACAAAAGAACAGCAGGACAATTTTAGATTTGCCAGGAGGCCATTGAAATAAATGTAATATCTCGTGATGCAGTGTACACATTAGATTATGGTCGAAATGTCGGCATTTATCCTATAAATATTATGTTTATATTTAGCTACAAGAAAGAAAGGGGGGGGGGGGAAGTAACTGAGTATAGGTCAATGCAAATTAATTTTTTTTTTTCTAATCTTGACCTAAAGAAACAAACATATTGTTACGTATTTAATATAGGTATATGTCTAGTTAATAAAACAAGAAACATCTACACCACATGGTTTTAGAGTAACATTTTACTTTAATTTTTATAGTGGCTACACACTAGACCGAAATGAAGTCTAGTTTCCAATATTCCCCTCTAATATTTACAAATATGTACTGAGGTTCACTACACTCGCTATACCCGAAAATAAGAAACAGGAAAAAAAATTTAAACAAAAATGTATAAAGATTTTTACATATATATATTTTAACTTTGAATCTATTAATTATAACTGTTACTTTTTACTGATCATCTTACATGGAATGGAATCTTGCAAATGTAACCTATTTTTATGTTTATAATCTATGTTCCATGTTTATGATCTTACTGTACCCATTGTTGTTGTTGCTGTTGTATTGTCCCCTATACATTGAATATTAAAAGTAAAAAAGTATCTTGCGATCTATGATGTAAAGGTCTTCTGTGTCTGTGGCCCACGGTTAACGAAGTTGTCATGTGGCCAGCACAACTAACAACCGACTTTACCTTTCTTATGTCAGGTAATCTGGGTGAAGATCTCAAAGATCCCGATATTAAGAATCTCAGTCTTGACCAGAAGTCGCACACGAGACCCTCGGTTTACCAATCAGCCACCGCGACTACAAATTGAATAGTATATCTTTGTAAAGATCTTTTTTGTAAATTCAAATATCAGAGATGTTCACGGTGACCTTAACAATGTCAAGGACGTCGAACTTCTCAGTTAACAACTAGATAAAAAATAAACTGAGCAACAATGTGTACACTATCCCAAAGTGTTTTTGTAAATCGACGTATCGAATCTCCTTTACTACTGCTAGTATTAGGGTTTACGAAATTTCTATAAATCAAATGAGAACATAAAACTAAAATGTTATTTAACCTCGGGTAGGCCAATAATAGAATATACTTCCTCTGTTTGGGACCCCTCAAGTCAAGAAAACATTAAGAGCATGGAATGGGTTGCCTGAGCTAGCCAGGAAAACCAGTGACTTGGCAGAATTTAAGTCATTGGTTAACGTAACGTTTGTATTATATAAGATAGTTAGTAGCCCATTAGTTTTTAAATAAGTTCAAAGTCATAGAGTGAAAGTCTAATGCTTCCTTCATATGGAAACATTTGTGTGTGCGACAAACTGAAGAGCTTAAAGATGTGATTCTCCAGGGCTGAAAAGGCAGCAAATTGTCTTTGATCTTAAAGGAAGTAAACCTCTGCGGCTTTGTATGCAGCCAGCATCACCCACCGGCATGGCCTGTTGATTTTTTCCCAAGACTATATATTGTACATTTTCTTTTTACATCATGCAAATGCTCACATAACGCTTAAACCGTACTCACCCCAGCTCTTACTTATTTGCACTTTGAATAAAACTGCCAAAATCTCAACAACCCCAGTTTGGCAAGTGTATTCTAGTATACGTTAGGTTTAACCAAGGGTTAAAACTTATCCTAGAATCGAGGTTATAAATTCTGTTTTAACTTTTATTTAGATCAAATTTTAAGTTATTTCAAAACACAATTTAAAAAATAAATATTTAAAATAAATAACAAAAAAAAAACCTTCCAACGACAGTACAGAGCGTATACCACAAGGCTAGGCAGCCGATTTCTAAAAATAGCTATAACCAAATAGGGAAAGAAAAACGTGAATAAAGTTTGAAAAAAACAAATTCTACAAATTCACAAAAGTAAAGAAAATCAATTTTCTTAGCAAGTACAGATTTCCAGCAGTGATATCCTGTTAGGTTTTCGAAAACTTCTACTCTATAATTAATGGTAACTAAAGCTCAGTTCAGATAATTTTTCGTTTCTTGAACTATGTTTTGTCAGGAAGGTGTAAGTTAAAGAATTGCGTTAGGCTATACAACGACCTCTTTGAAAACACAAATACACACTTTTAAGTAATAATATAGTTATTGTTCTTAGGAAGCACTGAATAGCATATGTAAATATTGGTGTACATGTGCAGTAGGCTATATGTATGTTTATGAAGCGTGTGTTTGTGTGTCGACTGTCTGTGGAATAGAGACTGACGTGTGGATGAATCGTCTTACCAATTCTATAAAATTCAAGCTTATAAGAATACAAAGTTTTAGGATCTATTTAACGTAATTTAGACAAATGATTCTAATTTAATTTTGCGTCTACTACACTATTGAGATTACTTTATTTTTCTTTATTATAAGATAGTTTAATAACTGCAGACCTACTTTGGGACTATCCCGTTCTATCCACTTTAGTTACATATTCATTGCAAGACAACTTGGCAGTAACACTAACATCAATAATATAAAACTAAGGAAAAAACTAAAAACAATGTAACATGTAAAAAACAAACATTATGTGGTTATATTGTAAATCCATAAATATCTAACTTTTTTTTATATATCCTTTGAACGGAACAGTATGGTATTGATAAACAATACATTTTGAAATCTTAGAGCCCAATAAATTGTGTGCAATTCGTTAGCTCTCTAGAATCAGGGCCGGTCTTAGGCTACAGCAACCTATGCGGCCACAGTGGGCCCGCAATCTGTAGGACCGGCCCTGACTCGAATCATTTCAAATATTGAAATGTAAAATAAAGAGAGATTAGTGCAAATAAATTTTAGTTTTGAAAACCTCCAATACAAGTAAAAACATAAAATGTAAACAACAGAGAAAATAATAATTTTTTGTTCAAAAGTTATAATTAATCACACGATGAACAGTTTGAACAAAGAGATACGACAATGGCGCAGACGGCTTTTGTTTAAAAGCACCGGAAGTTGGTTTAACAAAACGATTCATGACGTCAATGCAGTTATTGTCGTAATGACAATAGTCTTCAAAGGCTTTATCAAAACTAACTTGTGTAATGTTGTGGTCGATGTCTGACAAAAGGAACCAGGGTATTGTTTTTTTTTACACTGTTGCATTCTTAACAAGTGTTAGACAATCAAAGTCACTGTTTTCTGGAGAGATGCACTCTAAAACAAAGACAGACTTACAAACAGAACAAACTTCGTCTAATCAATTAAATTGAAAAGTTTAAAATGTTTTATAAAAAAAAAGATGTCGGATTAAGCTGTGTTCAGTAGACCACTCAAATATCAAACGACACGTTGCTTCATGACCTTGGCTTAAATTCCATGCTTTTTTCGCTGCTTATGCACAAATAGGCGCGGGCTTTGTACTGTTTTGTGTCGGTATATCTGATGCTGATAATGAAGAGTTCTGCCAGCTCTATTTATGTTGATTCTAGTATATTACCTTATTTCACTTTAGACACATACAGAACAACAAAGCGTAATGAAACGATAATGTTACTTCTACACGCCATCCCATTATATCCTTATAATACCTTCTATCCATTGGCTAATATTAATGATAACAATAAAACATATGTCGCCTTAGTTGTATAAGCTATCTTGAGATAAAAATCCAAAGACCGAGTATCATCTATTAACAACTGAAAATAAAAAATTTGTCATTATAAATATTCGGTGAAAATTGATTTTTCTAAATTCCGCTTTCCGAAAGTTTCTCTTCTCTTAAGTTAAACGAAGTAAAATCGTATAGCTTTTCAATTTAAATTATTAAAAATTTGCTCATTTTAAAGAATTTGTTTGAACGCTAACACCAAGGTCTGCACACCGGTGAAAAAAATTATTGTCAATGTGGTAGAAATGAAATACCTAGTCCTATTTGTTGGAACCTTCTTTAAAAGCCACTCCTAAACGCAGGTATTTTTTTATTCAAATATGTAAAAATCTATAAATAATTCATAAGTTCAAAAATGCAGGAAAACGAATTAATAGATCGTAGAAAGAAGAGCATGCATTGATAAAGAATGCAAAGTTCTAAGACTTGCAGCATCCAGTTCAAAGACGGGCATTTACTTTCGTTTAGTGCCGTGTGCAAATGACGAGCTTTTCCTTTCGCTTAGTGCCTTGTGCAAATCACGAGTAACGTTCCAAATATAAATCTCTGTGAATGGGCCCCGTAGGGAATTGTATTTCCTGGTCTGCGTTCCTCACGCCGACATTGAGATGTCATCGTGTTTCAAGATGAAGTGATGTTGAATACATCCTTGGTAGAGAAACTTCTATTTTTCCTTTCCAGGTTAGTCACTGTAGTCACTGTAGTGCACATAGGTCGAGGAATGAGATTTCCTGCTAGCGAATTATCTTATTATCTTTTTATTTTGATAACATTGTGCTAAAGTTAAATGATAAAGAAAAATCATATGGAGAGCGAATACAAGGAGAAAAACGAAAGAAAAGAATATTTGTGTGCAGTGGCGTAACTAAAGGGAGGGATGGGGGGGGGGAGAATTTTAAAATGCCTGGGGGGGGGGGCCCAAATGGGTGTCCGAAATTTATTTGTAAATACATAAATTAATATATTTGATTGACAAATAGTGTCAACGGGTGTCTTTTTTTTTTTTTTTCAACATTTATGGATTAAATTTATCACAAAGACTAAACCTAGATCTAGGTCTATCAGTACGTTGACTTTGTTGACATTTAAAAAATATTTTTGCATCTAGCATTTGCGGAGCCCTATGCGAAACGGATCGCGCGGCGCCTAGTCTGGGTAGGGATAAGCATAATGTCAAAATTATTTTTGTTTGAATTAGAAAATAGTCCTACTTTCGTGTTTGCAATAAATTTTTATGAAATGAAATCTCGCAATGCCAATTTTTATTTTATTGGCACCCCAAAATGTCAATTTCGTCTATTCTTTAGGAGATTTGAATAAATTCAAAAATAGTTCAGGACTTTATCGTATATTTTGCCTTTTTCATGAAATTTACTGGAGGCCCTGGAAAATCATGAGGTCTCGAAAACCCTGTTATTTTATGTACGCTATAATGGTTTAATTTAATAATGTACATTTAGAATTAGCGAGGGGCCTTTGAAAGCGCGGGACACACTGCGACCGCATAGGTTGCAGTTGCTTAAGGCCGGCCCTGTCTACTAGGAACTTTAACAATTCGTCCACTTCTGGTTGTCTTGACTGGCACAACAAGTTCTCTAGACGTTGGTCTATAACTGTCTGTTTCGTTTGTTCCAACAGTTTGCAGTTTATTGTCTTCATAGGTATCATAGTACCCAGAGATGTCTTCATCGAAACTCTTATTCAAAAAGCGATTTCTTCTGTATGTTTTTCCATCGTTTGTCTTTATGATGTAAGATCTGGGTGCTGAATGTTTTTTTTTTTTATGACAACTGCTTTCTGCCATGTTTGACCTAGACGAACTCTCCGACAGAATAATCAGAATAGGTAGTCTTGCTTTTGCATCGTATTTCACTTTGCTTTTCATCTGTCGTTCGTTGAGTAATGTCTGCATTTTCAGCTACCGATGGTTTCAATAGTTTGGGATCAGTTGGAATGATTCCCTGAATCTTCTACTCGTCAGCAGTGGTGATGGTGAATACGGCAGTCCACTTATCGGAGTATTTCTACATTCGAGCATAACGAGATATGGATCTTTCCCACATTTGTATGCTCTGAATCCTTTTGCTTTCGCACAAAACAAAACAACTAAAAATGACGTAATACCATTATAATATTAGCACATAATCTTCTTCATGCAGTGGAAAATTAAGAATGTTTTGCCTATCTGGACTTCTGGTCAAAGCTCCTACGCCCAATTAATATAGTTCAGAAGAAACTACAAAATTCTGGACTGCATATACGGAAGCAGCTAAAGAAATTAGTACCCTTTCATGCTTTCTGCAAAATGATGAGAAACTGACAAAAACCCAATCCATCGAAAAAGCAAAAGAAGATAGTGAATACTATGGATTCCCTGTAATCAAAACAATCAGAAGAAAGAAAAGACTTGATGGGAAGTTGAGTTCTAATGTAGGACTGTCAATAGAACTGCGATTCAAACGTGTTGCGACAGAAGTGCTGGACAGATTTCATATGGAGATGAAAGGCAGATTACAAAGGCTGGAAAGAAAAGGGATACCTTTGGGTTTCTTCTTGAACCAAGACACCTGTTAGATGAAGACACGCTTATGACAAACTGTGCTACTTTTCCTGTTTGTATGATGAAATAATTGGAAAATCGCTTTTTCAATGATGTCATTGATGCACGAGCACTTTTTATCAACAAACCAGTAATACAATCACCAATAGACATATGGAGGAAACAGGCTTCATATGGGAATTAATTGTGCTCAAAGTATCGATGTAGTTGATGTTATAGATGTCTTTTCTGCACAGAATGCACGACGTGAAGCATATCAATTGAGAGTTGTCACTTGTGCATTATTTAACTAATAAACAACGGTATTATTCATTAAAAGAGTCTTGATGATTACTTTTTGTTAAGTTTACTGATATACTGAACCAATTTGATTTGGGGCTGATATATTTTTGCGTACATTATCTCATGTCATATGTCGAATGTCAAAATGCAAGGGGCCTCCAAAGAGGTCAATCCCCCCGGGCCCCCAAATCCCTAGTTACGCCCCTTTTTGTGTGTGTGTGTATATGAGACAGACAAACAGGCAGAGAAAGAGGCAAAACAATTGAAAGAATAGATAATGTAATAAGAGAAAGTGAGAGAGAGGAAGAGCATACAGAATATAAAATGAGAAACCATTAGACCGATTAAGAATATGAGTGTGAGAAAGGAATACTAAATGTACTAAATTTTTCATATCGCTAGCTACTTTCGATACATTACTAAACATTACACAATGCCTTTGAGGACAGGTATGATTGAATGCCCGATTTGCGGGCCAGATTGTATAAAGTTGTCCAGGTCGATTTTGACACCCAGTCCGCCCTTGTATATATATATATATATATATATATATATATATATATATATATGTAGATAGATAGACAGATAGATAGATAGATAGATAAAGATAATTGTTGCCCATATAATTTTAGACATCTTAAAGTCTGTGTGAAGTAGCACTTCTTTACATATCGAGTGTATACGATTTTATTAGCGGCAACCAAAATGGAAAAATCCGCTTTTAGTATGGTTTGTCTGTCCGTTCGTCCCGTTTAGATCAATAAGTTCATTGAATCCATAAGAATCTAAAACAATGTAACAATAATAGCATTTATAAATCTCCGTCTCTGTGGTATTATTTCGTTAGATCGGACCACTTCCTGAGCGTACACGTATTTTCTTCTTTCATTAAGTCAATGTGATAAATATGTTCAGAATCAATAACGTATATCCCTAATAATTATGCAAATTATTATAGACCAAAACACAACTAAAACAGGCTGATTATCGGTTATTGCTTGCCCGAGCACATCTCCCACGCTATAAGTAATTGCTAAGGTATGCCAGACATCCATATCTGTGACGTGATGTACAGACAATTAAGCTAGTTGGAGATGATCGATGAGTCAGAAGATGTCCAAAAAAATTACGAATTAACATAAAGTAATCAGATATGTTCCTTTAGCATTAAACAGAATCCTACTATTTGATGGAAACTTCGCTTGTAATGTCTCAAGTAAAACTGGTATGAAGAATGAGCCTGTGTTTCGTTTGCTTGCTTCTATCTGTCTAATGGCTGTGTGAAGCGTCTAGTGTGGTAGCTTGACTTGTTGCCACCGCTGGCTAGCATCTGTGAAAGGGGAGCAATTTTGTAAGTCTCTCTTGCTAGTACATAGCCTCTCCACAACAAGTCCAATGCAGTACCTCCTCGTGGTGGCAGATGGAAACTGAGGCTGCGAAGCCTCAGGCTAAACTGCAAGGGTCTCGAAGGAGGTTTGGCCCCAAGATGTGAGGCAGGCATGGCCCGTCGACGTGCGGACACGCCCTATTGCCCACAAACCAAACCCATAGCTATAGGTCAATAGCCGCACTGCCTTGTGTGTGTCCCTGTAAGGTCTAAGGCTAAGGGAGTAAACCCTAACAGAAAATCCGGTCCTGGAGCCCCGTAGGCGGGGGAACAGTAGTAAGACTACTGCTCTCTGGCAAACTCCTGCAGCCACCTGTCCCCAAATTGTGATGGCTTGCCATCCCTTTGGACCCGGTCAGTATGGAAGAGAGGAGTGTGCTGACGTGTGGGCAGCCCAGCACTCGCAAATTTACCGCCCAGGCTTTCCCCCAGCAATGGAGAGGTCACTCCATCTCTGACAGTAATGTCTTTGGAAAAAACACGGAGAATGGTAGTTAGCGGTGATAAGTTCTTAGCTGACTGGCAGACAGTGGATCTCTTACAGAAAGCAACTATACATTCTACTGGCAAGGAAAACCAGAACAAAGCCCTAGAATACATGGCGTCGGCTTCGCAATAAGAAACAGTCTCGTCCTCTGCATCGCGATATTGGCAATTGGCAATGAAAGAGTAGCACACATGAAATTTGCATCACCGCAAGGCAAAGTTAATATAATCTGTGCTTACTCACCAACCCTTGCTGCACCGGAAGAAGACAAAGACAGATTCTTTCTAGAGGACGTAATTAAAAGTATACCAAAATCCGAGCACCTCTATATAAATGGAGACTTTAATGCCCGTGTTGGTGATGGAAATGATGCATGGCCACAATGCTTGGGATCTCATGGTGTTGGCAAAATCAATTACAATGGCCAAAGGCTACTCGAGTTCTGTAGCTCTCATGAACTGTATGTAACAAATACATTCTTCTCTGGCAAGGAACGCCATAAAGTCTCTTGGCAGCACCCACGCTCAAAAAGGTGACACCAGCTTGACCTCTGCATCACCCAAATGATGGATCTGAAAAGTGTCATCCACACCTGTTCATACCATAGTGCGGACTGCAACTCAGACCATTCACTAGTGCTAAGCAAAATCAAACTACTTCTCAAGAAGGCTTATACTTCCACTCAACCCAGAACTAGGCGAATTAACGTCAACTATGTAGGTGACCCAGAGAAGTGTGCACTCTTTGGCGAGCTCCTGAACAGTTCAATCTCCTCGTTAAGTGATGAAGAAGACATCTCTATCAGATGGGAGAAATTAAGAGATGTAATCTACAGTTTGGCAATCACCGCCTTTGGGCCTCAAAAACACAAAAATGTAGACTGGTTTGAGGCGAATCTAGCACATATGGAACCTTGCATCGAGAAAAAGCGATCTGCACACCTCGCTCACAAGACAAAGCCAAGTCCAAGATCTTTGGAGGTCTTCAAAAGTGCTAATAAAGAGGCGAAACAAATGGCTAGAAAATGTGCTAACAACTTTTGGAGGGATACCTGCAACAGAATCCAAGACAGTCTCCACTCAGGAAACAGCAAAGCTCTATTTGATGGCATTAAAGCTGCCATTGGCCCAACAGTGTCTAAGCCTGTCCCCCTTCTATCCAAATCAGGAGAAAAAATTACAGATCAAACCAAGCAGCTAGAACGATGGACAGAACACTACCTCGAAGTCTATACCACACAGAATACAGTAGACGATGTCGCCCTGGCTTCTCTACCAGATCTTTCAGTACTGGAATGCCTAGATGATCTTCCGAGCATAGTGACCTTAAAAAGCAATTAACTGCATAAAAAATAGAAAATCTCCTGGGAGTGATGGTATCCCAGTGGAAGTAGTTAAAGTCAACAAATCACTCCTGCTCCCTGAACTCTATATTCTCCTCTGCCGTTGTTGGGAAACAGGTCATGTCCCACAGGACATGCGTGACGCAACTATAGTCACAATATACAAGAACAAAGGGGATCGGAGTGACTGCCACAATTACAGGGGTATCTCTCTCCTCAGTATAGTGGGCAAGATCTTTGCTAGAGTGGCACTATCCAGGCTGCAAGTGATAGCATCTAGAGTCTACCCAGAGTCTCAGTGTGGATTCAAGAGTGGTAGATCCCCTATAGACATGATATCTTCTCTACGACTACTGCAGGAGAAATTCAGAGAGAGAGACAGACCCCTTTACATCGTTTTTGTTGATCTGACTAAAGCTTTTGACATGGTCAGCAGAAGTGGCCTTTTCAAACTCCTGAGGAAAATAGGTTGCCCTCCCAAACTACTGCAGTTCATTGAGTGTTTTCACGAGGAAACTAAATGCACTGTCAAATTCAATGGAGCCCAATCAGCACCTTTTGAGGTTTGCAGTGGTGTCAAGCAGGGATGTATGCTCGCACCTACTCTGTTTGGCATATTCTTCTCCTGTCTACTGCATTATGCGTACAACGACATAAACGAAGGTGTGTTTCTCCATACAAGATCCTCTGGAAAACTATTTAATGTATCAAGGCTGCGGGCAAAAAACCAAGGTTAGGAAGCTACTCGTCAGGGAACTCCTGTATGCTGATGATGCAGCTATTGTGGATGATTCTGATATTCAGCTACAGTGCCTGGTTGACAAACTATCTGCTGCTTGCCAGAAGTTCGGCTTAAACATCAGTCAAAGCAAGACTAAGATACTTGTCAAAACAAAAACACTGCACCTCAAGTAAGCATTAATGGCCAACCACTAGAAACTGTTGATCACTTTTGTGACATTGGCTCCATCATATCCAACAACACTCTACTGGATAAAGACATAAACAACAGGAAAGCCAAGGCAATGGCCACCATGTCACGGCTGCAGAAAAGAGTCTGGGACACTATATTGCTGACTAGCAGTACTAAAGCCCTAGTCTACCGGACCTGTGTGTTGAGCATCTTGCTGTACGGAAGTGAAACATGGTCAACCTACTCATGGCAGGAAAAAAAGCTGAATGTTTTCCACCTCCAATGCCTAAGGCGAATCTTTAAAATAAGGTAGCAAGATAAGATAACCAATGAGGAAGTGCTACAAAGAGCAGGGTGCCAGGACATCCGCTCTGTTATCAGCAGACGCCTTAGCTGGCTTGGCCACGTTCGTAGAATGCCAGTATGTCGACTTCCACAGGACACCCTGTATGGCGATCTAATAGAAGGGCAGGAGAGCCGCTGGTCGCCCACTTTTACGTTATACGGATGTATGCAAACGCGACATGAAGCTCTTCAAAATCGACACTGGCAACTGGGAAGAGATGGCACTGGACAGATCCTCATGGAGAGAGAGCATAAAGGAAGGGTCAAAGAATGCAGATGTCATACACAACAGAAGCAGAAAGAAGGGTGAAAATGCAACGGCGCCTGGTGATTTTATATGCCCAACCTACGATCGCAGCTGTGTATCAAGGATTGGCCTCTTTAGTCACACAAGAAGTTACAAAGGGAAAAGATCGTCTCTCGAGACGTAAAATGCCACAGAGTTTTGCTTGTTGTTTAGTTATGTTTTGTTATGCGAAATACGCACATTATAAGACGAATTGCCTTCATGGATAACAATTATGTTATTATAATTATTATAGCTGTTGTTATTGTAGAAATGAACAAGTATTCTCTGGCACTGCCGCGGTTGAGCTACACTAGAGAGAAACAAAATTCATTGTAGTCTCTTTAATCGTGCCCACTGAGACATTTTCTTGGGATGTTGCAGGTCTGGCTGCACTACCGCCTTCTGACAAACAACGAGAATCTTCTCCGGTTCTTTATTATTGTTATTGTTTTTTTTATTATTATTACATGATAAACTTTATTTAAACCTAACAGATAAAGCAATAAAAAAAAGTAAACTGTTCATAATAATATACTGGCTTTATAAAGTCCTTTATACATTATGAAAACACCTATACTTACTAGATCTAAAAATCTTTGCTAATCATGATTGTTGATAGAGGAACATATTTAAAAGTAACCCTTTTAATCAAATATATCTAAATCATTGACCTGTTAGGACAGAAGACGGAGCCATCATGTATCTTGCAAACGTATATGAAAAAATTTGGTATGTATTAGGAAGGCGCCATGAGGCTTCATAACCGAGGGGCTTGTCATTCTGCTTGCTGCATGATACCTTTGTTAACCGTGTGCCGCAGAAACAATTTATGTCGACATCATCTGCGCGATAGATTGCAAGGTCTGAAACTGGTTTGTTTCTAACGTTTAGGACGAGAACAGAAGGTCCAATTCTTACGTAGTTGTTTGGGCTCCAATAATTTCTGGATGCGGGGCCGACCCAAAAACGTTGCCAGCTTTGAAAGTACTAATTTTTTGTAAAAATAGTAATATAGTAATTCTACTAATATAAATATTTTACTCCCGTTTTATATTGTATCTTTATCAAATGAAGTAATTAAGTATCTATATATGCATTTATAAAAGTTTTTGCATTCCAATTTTTTCTATTGGTTTCCCTATAGTACTATATTTAAGGCACCTCAAGCCTGCATCAAGCCTGAAATGAAATGCGGACAGTAATTTAAAACTGGAGTTTTGACTTTCGAGAAATAGAAGAGCTTTCTAAACAAACGTTCCTAAGATTCAAATGAACACGAACTCTTTACGTTTCGTTGGACGAATTCTAATGCACACAACTTTTCAAATTATGTTTCTTTTTCTTTGTCCATAATAGCTCAAAGTTGGCAGATTTAATTTAGCCAAACTGTTTTATTTTTAGGTTTAAATTCATTTTTCTTTAATTTAAAATACATTTTCTTTGAATAAAGTAATACATTTTCTTTGAATAAAGTAATACATTTTGCAATTTCGTTTTTTTTTAATATTGATTAATTAGTCCTAGATGAAATTAATTCCACATTGAGGAAAAAATTCTTCGAAATGTAACTATAATTAGCCAATATGCTCTGTTTCCTTAGATATTTGCTGAAACAGGTTATGATAGTACAGTCAGTATATATAATTTGAAAAATACCACATACCTTTTAATGTCACAACATTTATATCGATCAGTTCGATGATCAGATAGTAATGAATAAATTATCCAATCAAGAAGTCATCCAAAACGTAAGGTTAGAATATCTCTAGAGGAATTGTATAGTATCATCGCATACTCAACGACATAACGTTAAGTTGTCCAAATATCCAGAGACGATAAGTTACAGAATTATTTCCTAAGAAATTGATAGGTATATATAAGAAAAAATGAAACATAGAAATTAAAATTGATTACTTTTGTTTTTGACAAAGATATGCTTTACTTTAAAAAAATCTTGTTATGGCAGTGTTTTTATATATATATATATATATTATAAATTATAGTAAATAAGCACTTTATGTCAGACTTCTGCTAAAGCAATTTTATTTCATTTTGTGAACATTTTGTTCTGCCAAACTAGCAAATTTATACCAAACATTCTTTTATTTGAAAGAATTCCTAAGCAATAATACCGTATCCTGGTTACATGTCAAGGCATATTATAATGTTCTATCGTAATATTTCGTTTGTTGGTAATAATAGTTTTCACTAATATTCATATTTATGAATAATTATGTAGTTGTCATAACCCAAATAACAGTTTCTATAAGAATCCTCGTTTTATAATTTATTAAGACTTGGAACTTTAAAGTTGACCAACAACTGAAGTATTAGAATCTTATTAAAAAATTATTCCCATAATCTCAAATTGAATGAGAACAATAACAGAATAAAGTCAAGGCTAAAGGGAAATAATTTAATGTCACTGTGTACTAATAAATCCCAAAAGAAAATAGAGAAAAAAATGTATACATAAATAATATTAGACTAAAATCAAACAAATCGGAAATATGTTCGAACTGCAGGCGCCAACAAAACGAGGCTCTCCCTCTCACTTCCCCCCTTCTCTCAGCGCTGCCACACCAGGGTGACAAGCCCATCGCTTGACTCCAGGACTTGGCGGGCTGCAGTCTCACAAGGCACCCACCGTGGAGCCATCTTGTCGTCTGCCAGCAAGACATCCAATACGTTCGCCATGTCAGCAGCGCCATTTTTATCCCTTCTTTCGTTGTTTCTTGTTCTTATGTAGAAAACTGACAGATTCCTAACACGACCTCTCTGTTTAAAACCTTGGCCCTGATTTGACTTTACTGATAAAACCATCCTTTATACATATGTATGTATGTTTGTATACATAAATTATTATAACTCTACGTAAAGCAGAAGGGAATCAACGTAGATGTAGATTTGTATCTACAGTGACTATGGCAATCAGATGAAGAAAGGACAATCATGAATTAACGTAAAAGTCAAGCTTGCTTAAATTGGATAAGGAAGAAAAAAACAACATTTTTTAAAAATCCTTTTTTTTTAAACTCAAAGCTTGTCTAAGAGAAAGAACTAGACACGTTAAACTATATTATTCAAGGATGTAGGAGTTATTTGCCTTTCTCGATATCAAACAAAACATTTAATTACCATTAAAGTATCGGTTAATTAGTTGTTATTTTTTTTATTGATGCATGTTTTGTTAGGTTCAATAAATAATTGTTTGAGAATGGGTGTGGGAGAAATAACGTGAAATAAATATCTAAGGGGACAAAACACTAATTATTTAGAAATATATCTGAGAACTGAAGAATTTATATCCCTTGTTGGTATAAAAAAAACTTAATTGTCAGTATCTAATTGATTAATTGTTTAAATTTTTAATTGATTCGAGTATTGTTTTTGACAATGAATAAGTGTGAAAAGTTTCAACTTGATCCGAGAATGATTGTGGAAGAAATAACCGTTTCAAACTTTTTACCAGACTGACGGAGTGAGTTAATATGAGTTTTGTAAAAAAAAAACATAATAAACATACTCAGGAAGACAAAGATAAAGGCGCATTCCTTGCTCCTTACGCTGAGAAAAAATTGTACAACTGCTTCTACTTCGCTTGTACCATTAGTGATTAGAGCATGGAATGGGTTGCCTGAATCAGCCAGGAAAACCAACGACTTAGCTGAGTTTAAGTCACTGATGAACATGCATGACTAGTTGGATACATGAAACGCGCAATTATCTTCTTTTCAGGTTAGGTCTGTAATCAATGCAAGATTGTATGTGTCGCTGCCAGGTGGTGTTGCAAGTCTAGGTCCAATGATAAGACCTGGTCATTGCTTGCCTTTAAAATAAGGAAAGTTACCCTCTCAGACATTACAATCTATGATTGTTATGACATGATTAGGATTTAGTTATTTGTTTCGGGAATAAGGGGAAAGTTTTACTTAGCGACAAGTGACATGACAGATCTTTAAAAAACAAGAACGCTCTATTCGACACAAGAAACACCACGTCTTTTGAAGATACAGACGGCTAATAACGAAGGACATTGGACGGAACTCCCTTTTTCAATATTAAAAGTGTTTATTTTGTTAACACTCGTGTCGACTACCTAATTGGATTGTTTCGGCCTTTCGCCCGGTGTTGACTGAGTTGGTAAAGGTTATCTCCATCTTACTTCATTGTTTGGATTTGACACGTAAGAGCCATGACAGATATCATCTGTTTCTGTGGCTCACGGTTGACGTCCTACTTCTGCCCAGCTAATGTCAGGTACCGAAATGTATGGATGAACTCAGAGGCGTCCTAAATATTCCGAAATTAAACCCCCAGTCTTCATCAAAATTCGATCGTGGGAGCCCCTGTTAGGAAACTAAGCGCTTTAAAACTCAGCCACCGCGCCTTGACTTTATTTTGGACTATTTTGTTCCTTATTTGACTTTAAAAATAAATGTGCATCCTTACACTGCTAACATATGTAACAAATTAGGTGAAATGTTTTAGATAAAAATTACGAAACATGGATCAAATCTCAATTTTATCAGACCTCTATACTCATGTTTACTAGCATAGCTCTAAGTCTTATGGTTTATCCTGGAAAGATTAGGTCTACTTGTTCGACTACAGATGTTAGAAGACCATTGTTTAGATCTACTTGTTCGACTACAGATGCTAGAAGACCATTTTTTAGATCTACTTGTTCGACTACAGATGCTAGAAGACCATTATTTAGAACTACTTGTTCGACTACAGATGTTAGAAGACCATTGTTTAGATCTACTTTTTGGACTACAGATGTTAGAAGACCATTGTTTCTTCCTTTTGGTGAAATGTCGAAATGTTATTTCAAGCCTTGTGATCATGAATCGCACTTGAAGCACATTGTTGATTTAGATATTGATACTCCACGGTTTAAAATTCGTTGCGTAATACTCGATCTGAACTTGTTGTTTTCTATTTCATTTGGGGTTCACCTTATTCACGTCGCCTACTGCCTTCATATTCACTTCGTCTAAGGCCTCCGATTCCTTAAGGCCAGCCCTGCTCACACACACATTAAATACACCTTTACACAAATAAATATGCAATCACATAAAAAAAGAAACATAACCTCACACAAAATAAAACACACAATCACACAAAAACAAAACAAAACCACATTAACCGAACACACACTCTCGTAAATCAAAACACACACTCAAAATTAAGCAAAACACACACTTACACTAAGCAACACACACACTTACATAACCTAAACACAAAGTCAAACAAACAACAAAACACAGACTTCTACAAACCAAAACACAATCACGCACACTAAAAGGCACACACAAAAATGCCAAAATACACTCAGACTGACTAAACCAGCGGCTCCCACAAATCATCTTGATCACTCAGTAGTTCATAAAACTTGAACATCATGCCGGTGACAGCGGCTGTCATGTCAAGTGCCCATGACATCGCATTACCTCTGACACAAATACGGCGCCCCGGGTAGCCAAGGCTGATGCTAATTAGTTTTAAAAATGGTTGAAATGTCGGCGGACAGGAAACATGACTGACTGAACTGTCGGTATATGTGTAAATATGACTGTGTGTGTGAAAATGTGAATGAGTTTTCTTGTGTAAATATATGTTTATAGGTGTAAATATTACTGTAGGCGTGTAAATATGCGTGTATGTGTAAATATAACTGTGTATATGTGTACATACGACTGTATGCGTGTGAATATATGTATATATGTGAACATAACTGTGTGTATAACTGTAAACAGGGCCGGATTAAGAACTCTTGGTGCCCTAGGCACAAAGTTCCACAAACCCACACGGGTGCCCCCTCTGCCCGAGCCCGTCCCGATCCTCCTCCTCCACTGACCGCTGGTAGGCCTATGTTCAATATTATCATTATTATGCAAAATACTAGCAAAGAAAAACAGTTGTTAATACAAATGTTTGTGTAATAATTAATTATATAATTTGTATTACATTACTATCACTCATATTAAACCACAATAAGGTATTTCAGTATTAAAGTTATTAGTTAATTAATTTTGTAATAATAATAGACAAAAATACTGAAACTTTTTTAATAGATAAGAAGATGATTAAGATCATACGAAAGTCGAAGAAAGGACACATTTACATTTTGAAGTTCTTTTTTCTAGATTTACGTCTGGCAAAGTTTTTGAGTACATCATCAAAGTTAATTTTGCGCAACAAGTCTGCCTCAATCATCAGCAGAGATAAGGAATCAAGCCTTTCTTGTTTCATTGTCGATCTATTTGGATTTTAGATACTGATTGGTTTATTTTATCTTCTTCATCTTTTTCATCATCTTCAGCAGACTGAAGTGTGTCACAACAAATTTTATTTTCAAGCACTAATGCTGTGTCAGGATTTGCAGAACGGCCTGAAGTAGACTTATCAAGAGGGTTGATGGTGTCAGTAAAATCCTGATTAACCTGTTGCTGAACTGAAACTAAATAATCCGTTATTTTTTGTCTCTTAGCTTTCACAACAGAAACAGTATGTTCTTTTTGTTTAGCTAGTTTTCTCTTTTGTGCACCACTTAACTGAACACGTTTCATCTTGAGTTTAATTAAATTAAGAATATATCAAAATATAAATTCTAATTTAATTTATTTTCGACAAATTAGCACTACTAACAACTGTTGTTGTAGCAGACTAAAACGGAAGCAATGAACGTAAATAGCCGCGCAGAGGCAAGAAGGAAGTGTCTCATTGTAGCCTATGTAACACCAATGAGTGTGGCGCCACTTCGCGGCCACTAACGAACGGGGAGTAAGCCTTCCATTAAGCCAATGGAAGACAACCTATATTTCTTTTTAGAAAATTAGTTTCGTTCGTAACTTAATCGACCGATTTTTTTCAAGGACTTGTGGTGCCCCCAAAGCGCTGGTGCCCTAGGCACGTGCCTTGTTTGCCTAATGGTTAATCCAGGCCTGACTGTAAACATAACTGTCCATTTTGTGTGTCTGAGTATAAGACTGTGATATAGATTGTAATGATCTAATAAAATGATGTACTAAAAGTGGTCAAGCTACTAATGCTTTAACTATCTGGTTAGCAAGGTGTTTGTTTTGGGACGAAACAATTATCTGGCATGACTGAATGTTATCAAGTATAATGTACATATGTATCTTTGAGAGGAATACACAAATATAGATAGTGATGTTATAATATTGATTTAATTTTGTTACTTTTATGCGTCTCTCTGTCTCCCCGATTCTCACTTTTTCTCTCTCTATCATTCTCTGCCTCTTTGTCTCTTTTTATCTCCCTCTCTCTCTCTCTCTCGTTTATTTTATGTCTTTCTTTTGGTCTCGATGTTCTTCTCTCTTTCTCTTTCTCGGTCTCTCTTTCCTTCTTGTATGTCTGTCTGCCATTCTCTATCTGTCACTCTATTTCTTTCTCTATGTAGATCATTCTGTCTCTGTCTCCCTCTCGAGTTCTCCCTCTCTCTTTGTCTCTCTGTCTCTCTTTTTATCTCTCTGTTCCTATGTCTCTCTCTGTCGCTATTTGTCTCTTTGCCTTCTTTCTTTGTTTGTCTGTTTCTGTCTATTTCTCCCCTCTCTCTCTCTCTCTTTATGTCTCTCTCTCTCTGTCTCTCTCTGTGTCTCTTTCTCTGTCTGTCTCTGTCTCTGTCTCTCTCTCTGTCTCTCAGGTCTCTCTCTCTGTCTCTCTGTTTCTCTGTCTCTCTCTCTCTCTCTGTCTCTCAGGTCTCTTTCTCTCTCTCTGTCTCTCTGTTTCTCTGTCTCTGTCTCTCTCTCTGTGTTTCTCTCTGTCTCTCTTTCTCTCTCTTTGTCTCTCTGTCTGTCTCTCTCTCTGTCTCTCCCTCTCTGTCTCTCTCTCTCTCTCTCTCTCTGTCTCTCTCTCTCTCCAGTCTGCTATGCTTTTACGACATATGTGTTTCAATACACTTGTTTCACAGAACATCGCAGAAACATAAAATAAGAGATCCCGGCATAAGACTTCTATCACTGGAGTCGATGATCTAAAGATTTGAACCTCTGCCACTAGAGTGTATTCAATGCAGGACCGGACTAGGAAGGGCAATGGTGACTACTAAATACTAACAGTTCATCTATGCTCCAAACGGAAGAGATTCAAGATTAAGAATCACAGTTCTGTAAAGAAAAGTGAAAATGTTTCCTCATCAACATTTCGTGTATTTCGAACACCGGATACACCAAATAAAAGAGAGAGGGTGGAAGGGAGTTAAGAAAAGAGAATGAGAGAAAGTGAGAGAGGGAGAGAGAAGGTGGGAGCGAGAGAGGGAGAGAGAGAGATTGAAAGAAAGTGTCAGATACAAGTAAATCTCCACTTCACGTTAAGTCCTCATGCCTAAATTGTTAAGGCAATGAGATCTTTTGTATCAAACTATGCTTCACTGTGAGTCTCTCTAAACACAACTCAAATATTAATATCAAGCTCCATTAGAGAATTGATTATCTCGAGGGCTAAAAAACAAAACAAAACAATTAAAAAAAACAACAGCTAAAACAGCACACCTAAAGATCAATACCGAAATAGCGTGATATAATCAGGTAATACAAAAAAAATATGACCCTGCTATGACGTAAGCCGGAAGGAAGTTCCAAGCTCTCTAATCTTGGTAAACTGTACTTCACGTTTCATTATTAAAGGCACCATTGTGGTCTGTGTTGGTGGGGGGTAAAGGTCAACAAATTGATGTCTTTTGTTTTTCTTAAGCACGATAGAACAAAAACAAGAGGATATTTATACCAATTCTGAAAAATCGTTTATATCGTAAACACTCATCGAGTCACCAAAAGTCTATTTTTTGAATATTGCAACCTCTACCGCATTTTCAAAATAAATTATATGCTGACCAAATATCTCCAACTTAATGCTATTAAATAGGTGAGATTGTCTAATTATATGAATGCAGGGCATGTAATATATTTCAATTGACTAATTAGTTTAACTGAAGTATAATTGTACTTCACAATGAATAATGTAAGTATTACAAGCGATTCAATTGATAAATAATCGTAGTAGATTTTATTGCGATGATTGAACCGATACATACGATCGTAGTAGTTATTTTTTATAATTTACTCTATTTTGTATCGTAGTATAAAGGGGGAACGAAACTTAAGGGGAGATTATTGGTTCATTAAAATTCAAATATGTGTTTCTAAATAAATACTAGTTAACATTTTTATTTAATCCCGATTCTTGATTTATGATGCTGAGGCTGGTCTATAATATTTATTTTCTCTTGATTTGATTCAATATTGTCTTGTATTATTTATTTATTCTTTCCAGTGATTTTGCAAAGTCTTATTTAAAAATTTCTGCACAAAACGGTGCTCAAATTGTACGTCTACGTCTGTTTATTTATGATCATTCCCACTGTTCAAAGTTGTAACGTGTAAAGCTAGATTTCATGTCAATTATTTTATTTTCAAACAAAAAAGACAATTTCAAAAATACTTTAAAAAAAACAAACAACTATATATATATATATATATATATATGGCGTAGTTGTATCAATTAGTTTAAGCAGTTATGTAATTAAAGTTGTAATAATAATAATAATTTTGTGCGATTACAAATATTTTACCAATTTTTTTTGTTATATGCTTTTTGGATTTCTTGAAACGCTATGATCCTATCACGTCTGGACAAGAAGGTAAAGAGGTGGAGGAGAAAGAAAGTGGTATCTGTGTGAATGTTATCGTGATCACTTTTTAAATACATTTAAAAAAAAAATGTCCTGAATTCGAAATTTGAAGCCTCCTCAAGCCAACACATTAACCACTGTGCAAGGAAACTACTTTTGAAATAGAAGGCTTTATAGTTAGTTACTTAGTTAGTTATTGTTCTTGTTAGTTTCAAAGGCTTTTGACAAAGTTCACCACCATAGTTTGCTTAAAAAATTAAAATATTTTGGCATTAATGGTCCACTGCATCAGTGGATTAAAGATTTTCTGATAGGAAGAGAACAAAGTGTAATAATAAATGGCTCTAAATCAACGCCGATAACAGTAAACTCAGGTGTACCTCATGGAACAGTCTTGGGTCCACTACTATTTTTAATTTACATAAATGATTTACCAAATTGCATTACTTCAGGAACAAAAGTCAGATTATTTGCAGACGATTGCATAATACATAGAACAATAAAAACAACACAAGACACAGATATTTTACAAAGAGAATTAGATGAATTACAGAAACGGGAATCAAATTGGAGCATGTCTTTCCACCCAGAAAAATGTCAGTTGTTAAGAGTAACAAAAAAACTAAAACAAATTAATTTTACTTATCTTATTCATGGCAAACCAGTAACACAGACTAAAAACGCAAAATACCTAGGTGTTATAATAAATGAAAAACTGTCATGGAATCCACATATTGATGAAACTATAAACAAATCAAACAAAGCATTAGGATTTATTAAAAGAAATTTCTATAAATCAAATAAGAACATAAAACTAAAATGTTATTTAACCTTGGTTAGGCCAATAATAGAATATGCATCCTCCGTTTGGGACCCCTCAACTCAAGAAAACATTAAGAAACTGGAACAGACACAAAATAGAGCAGTGAGATTCATAACAAATGAATATTCACATTTGACTAGAGTAACACCTATAGTAAAATCACTAAATTTAGAAAGCCTTCAGGACAGAAGACTCAAAAGTAAAGTAGCAATTATACATAAAACACTGAACCATAATCTTCAAATACAAAAACAAAATTTAATAAAATACTCTGAAAGACACAAAGATAAAGTCACATTCTTATTCCCATATGCTAGGACAAATTTGTACAAATACTCCTTCTTCCCTAGTGCTATTAGAGCATGGAATGGGTTGCCTGAGCTAGCCAGGAAAACCAGTGACTTGGCAGAGTTTAAGTCATTGGTTAATATGCATGACTAAATGCATGACGCGTAGGACGTACTCATCTTCGTTTTTTAAGTAACGTCTGTATTAGATAAGATAAGATAAGAAGATAAACTATTATCTCTACAAAGTATAAAGGGGACTAATTCTATCTATATCCCCACATCAGTCAAGTATTTTTTTCCCTTGTTCGATTTACCAAACAAATAATTATTACAAATTAATATATCAACTAATTGGTTATTTTTTTTTAAATTGAGTCTTCTTTTCTCAGGTAAAATGGGAGAAATACGATAAATAAATTTAAACCAAAAAAAAACATAGACAGTTGATGTTCACTTTGTAAAATTTAACCATTAAATTAGCTTTCATTCTTATTTTAGTAATTGCTATACAGCATTTATATATATATATATAAACAGTCCAATTTCTAGTAGGTCATTAGAGCCTCTTTTCGGAAGGTCCGTTCACTCAGTGTCCATCTATATGAATCCTAAACCAACAAAGATATTGCAAATTATTAACTGTAAAACAAAACAAACAAAAAACACACACAAAAACCAGCATAAAATAAAATACATGTACAAAATAAAGAATACTACAAGTCTATATTAATTACCATTATGAGTACTCCATAATTTAACTATAGTCATTTACTTGGCTTCTTGTCTTGGATACTTAAAGAATGTCTTCTAGCTAGCAGCATGCTAATTTCATAGCGATGCGCTAGGTGGGGACCAACATTCTGCTTCTGACCTTCTCTTAAACAAGAACGTCTGCCAGATGTCTTCGCATGCATGCTTATGCTGTAGGCCTTGCCCCTTCTTTCTGGGGTTAACAACCCAACAGGAATACCCGAATACTCCCACAGATATCTGCAAAGTCCCGCTGAAATCCGCAGATTAATCAACGTCATAGTCCTGCGAGCTCTGCGCGTATCCTTCGTTAAGTAGTGATCAACGGAGGATAACTCCAGCCAACTCCGAGTTGTCACCCTTGATTGAAATGCTGGCTCTGTGACGTCTTTTAAAAAATCGAGAATTGAATGAATGAGATCAGAATAAAAGGAAAGAGAAATAGGGAGGGGGGGGGGGGTGGTAGGGAAGCACTGGAAGAGACTGGACAAGAAGAGTTTAGGACCTGGTTAGGAGCTGGCCTCAACAGCTTGCTTTAGGTTTCGAAATTTAGAGTTTTGAACCAGATTTATGACTGGAAATATTTGTCTTAATGTGAAACTATAGATCTATTATTCTTTGACATCCATTATAAATCTCTTTACCTGTCCTTCCCGCTTACTTTTATATTATGTTTCTCGAACCTTCTTAGCTCTCTTGTATGCTAGATTTAACCATAAGCTAAAGCAGGGTCGGTCTTAGATAATTGGGGGCCCTAAGCCAAGTAAATTTGGTGGCTCAAAATACGTCTATATCTAAATTGACAAATAACTAAAATTCACATATTCTGTACTAGAGACAGAGTTACACTAGTCAAGTCAGAATGCTCTACTATTTTGTGAGACACTGAGAGCTGATACAAGTTGCCCTTTTTTTTATTTTTTGTCAGTCCTGTCTATGCCCACAATAATTTTTGGCCCTAAGCCTAAGGCTGGCTAAAGTGTCATATGGCATTATTAAATAAGAAACATAAAAAAATCATTATATTTCCTAAACAAACTTGGTTGTTGCAGCGTATTATACAGTTTTGATTTAAGCATTCTATTACCTATTATATTGTTTTTGGAAATGCTAATTAAGACATACAGCTTGTAATTGTAGCTTAATTTTTATTACTTTCTAAACAAAAAATGGTAATTTTGTTTTTCAGTTGATATAAGATGACAGAAATTAGTTTGGAAACGCATGATTGTTGATTAATGAGATATTAAGCAATATTAAACCCGGGACCTTCCAGACCATGCGAGCAGCTGTGAAAACCACACTACCACTACCAGCCCAAGCTTTTACGTCTCGGAATCCACACCAACAAATAATGTATTCAATGATACAGATGCTCTGCAGCTTTTCTAAACAATGTGGGTAGAGATGTCAAGATCCGGATAACGGCGCTTTATTATCATCAGAATCTGGCCTAAAAGGACATATTATTAAATTCCAATGAAGAAAAGTATTTATTTCTACATAAGAAGTGTATGTTACACCCATTCATTCATTAATTCTATTAGATTTGAAGACTTTTAAAGATTAAAAAAAAATAATAAAGCCATCTTCTTTGGGTTTTTTTCCTTCTTTCTTGTAGATCTGCAATCTATACCAAGATACGCCAAGAATTATTATCACGTGACCTGAATAATTGCAGTATGAGGCCAGCCACAGAAATTCTCCAGGACTGCTAAGCATACACGCAGCAATAAAGCAGTTTCAGAATGAATCCTGAATAAGGGTTTTCAATGGTGAGCCATCAAGAGGACATCGAGCTAGATGAGGACACGATTCCCTGGGAGGTTTCAGCATTGACTGATTGACTCTGCACCTTTGAACATGATGATGATAGAACATCATGGCGCCAGTAGTTGTGGTGGCCCTAAAACACCCTCGTTAACAGTGGGCCACAGAAATAGATGACCTTTACATCATCAGCCCCATTGATAGCAAAATATGATAGGGGAACTTCTATTAGATTCAGAAGGGCTATCGGACAACACATTGTCTTGTGTATAGGCTAGCAACAAAAAAAAGTGATATGCGATTATTTTTATTAAATTTTAGAGTTTTAATAATTGTAAAGTTATTTTTTATTCGGTATTTTAAATCCATCTTGCTTAAGTTACTTTGGAAAGTAGAGTTGGTCTTTGTGACGGTGCCATGACACTCTCATTACGTTTGACGTTTGCTAGAGGAAGAAATGACCACTACCACATTAGAGATCTTTGACATTTGAAAGAAAACAGTTTTTATTTTAAATCTCTAAGAATATAATGTAATTAGATTTTCGATACTAATAATTTTATTTTTAACCATTTCTTTATTTAATAGCATACAAGAATTCTTACTTAATTACATTAATTAGCCGCAAGATAAAAAGAAAACAAAATTATCACATCACCGACAAATTAAATTTCTAATTACAAATTTAATGAGCAAATAAAGCTGTATTAGATATTAACCAGGCTTACTATGTAATTGATACCTTCGATTATAATCTTATTACTTCATTAAGCTACATTTATTGTACGGGATTCTTGTTGTTAACAATCTAAAATTCATATTCTGAGACTTAAAAAATAGTAATAAATTTAGAGATTAAGAAAGTCTTTATAAATAAAAAAATTAAACAACCGATGTTGATATATGTGTTAAGACTCAATATTTAACACAGTCTACAGCATTCAACAAAGTTATGCTTCAACAAATGCATCAGTCTATGCACCGACGTTTGAACTAGTCTATGCACCAGTTTATGCACCTGTCTATAAACCAGTCTATGAACCAGTCTCTGAAAGAGTCTATGCACCAGTCTATGCACCAGTTTATGCACCTGTCTATAAACCAATCTATGAACCAGTCTCTGAAAGAGTCTATGCACCAGTCTATGCACTAGTCTAAGCACCAGTTTATGCATCAGTTTATGAATCAATCTATGAAAGAGTCTATGCACCTGTCTATAAACCAGTCTATGAACCAGTCTCTGAAAGAGTCTATAAAACATTATATGCACCAGTCTTTACACCAGTTTATGCACCTGTCTATAAACCAGTCTCTGCACCAGTCTATGCACCAGTCTATGAACCAGTCTCTGAAAGAGTCTATGCACCTTTCTATAAACCAGTCTCTGAAAGAGTCTATGTACCTGTCTATAAACCAGTCTCTGAAAGAAACTATGAACCATTATATGCACCAGTCTATGCACCAGTTTATGCACCTGTCTATAAACCAGTCTCTGAAAGAGTCTATGCACCTGTCTATGCACCTGTCTATGCACCAGTTTATGAACCAGTCTCTGAAAGAGTCTATGAACCATTCTATGCACCATTCTATGCACCAGTCTATGCACCAGTCTATGCACCAGTTTATGAACCAGTCTCTGAAAGAGTCTATGAACCATTCTATGCACCATTCTATGCACCAGTCTATGCAACAGTCTATGCACCAGTCTATGAACCAGTCTCTGAAAGAGTCTATGCACCAGTCTATGCACCTGTCTATAAACCAGTCTATAAACCAGTCTCTGAAAGAGTCTATGCATCTGTCTATATGCCAGTCTATGAACCAGTCTCTGAAAGAGTCTATTCACCTGTCTATAAACCAGTCTCTGAAAGAGTCTATGCACCAGTCTATGCACCTGTCTATAAACCAGTCTATAAACCAGTCTCTGAAAGAGTCTATGCATCTGTCTATAAGCCAGTCTATGAACCAGTCTCTGAAATAGTCTATTCACCTGTCTATAAACCAGTCTCTGAAAGAGTCTATGCACCAGTCTATGCACCAGTCTATAAACCAGTCTATGAACCAGTCTCTGAAAGAGTCTATGCACCAGTCTATGCACCTGTCTATAAATCAGTCTATGAACCAGTCTCTGAAAGAATCTATGCATTTTAAATACTAAACTTTCACTTGCCCCAGCACAGCTAAGGGGGTTTTGAGTTTAAAACCTCCTAACAGTTGGTTTTGCAGCTAAATCCCTCTCTTCTATAAAACAAAACAAAAAAGAAAATGCAAACGACAATCCCCGAATTTCAAGAACACAGCTAAGGAAGATTTTGATTCTAACCCCCCCCCCCCCCCCCAAAATTACGATAACCCCCCTCTTCAATATAAAAAAAAGCAAATTACACACTAAAAAATGCTATGAGCTTAGCCAAAAGGGTTTTGAGTTTAAACCCTCCTTCAGCGGTTTTGAAGATAAAAAATACCTTTTCAATATTAAAAAAAAAGCAATTTACGCACTCAAAATGCTATGAGCGTAGCCAAATGGGTTTTTAATTTAAGCCCCCCTTCAGCTGGGTTTGAAACTAAAAATACCTCCTTAATATTAAAAAAAAGCAAATTATACACTTAAAATTCTATGAGTGTAGCCAATGGGTGTTTTGAATTTAAACCTACCTCCAGTGGGGTTTGAAGCGAAAAAAAAACCTCTTCAATATAAAAAGAGAAGCAAATTACTCTCTAAAAATGCTATAAGCGTAGCCAAATGGGTTTTGAGTTGAAACCTTCTTCAAATGGGTTAAATGCTAAAACATACCTCTTCATTATAAATAAAAAGCAAATTACACACCAAAATCTTTTGAGCGTAGCCAAGCCATTAGGGGTTTTTGAGTTTAAACCCCCCTTCTCCTGATGGCTTTTTAAAAGTTTTAAACCCCTCCAGATGATTTTGAGTTTAAAATCCCCCTACAGAGAGTTTTGAAATTGACCTCTCTCTTCAATATTTCTCTAAAGCGAACTACAGTCACCAAATTCTATTACCGTGGCTAAATGGGGGTTTTCAATTAAAAAAACAAAACAAACTCCAGAGATGTTTAGTTTAAAACCCCTTAACATAATTTGACCAAATGAATTCTCTTTTCGGTATAAAATCTAAACTATAGTCACCTATTTCCAAGAGCGTAGTCAAGAGAGGTTACACATTTCTGGCTGGGCTCCATTAAAAAAGTGCAGTGAATAGTCATCTGTCGAAATTGAAAAAAACACTAAATGTGACAGATTTTAGGAGTCAGTTATAGAGATCGTGTCAAGGAGGTCCGTAGAGCAGGTGGGAAGAGACTTCAGACATTGCCAGTGACAGATTTTTGTGGAAACAGCTTGCCACCAAATACGCCGAACGGCGCGAGAGGGTCTAATTCAGTAAGAATAGCACATTAGGTTTTTTGAAATAAAACTTTTTAATAGCAGGATAATGCATTGTAGATACCTGAGAATATGCATTTTGTTGGCTTCAATACCGAAAATAGTGCAGGCAAGGGCGGGGAGTCTACGATTTTTCCACTAACTCCAGGAAGAACATATTCTAGGGCACAATAAACGTCTTCCGAAAGAATGAAGGTTCACAGAAAGTAATAAAGATTAATAAGGTACACACACACATACAAACATATATATATATATATATATATATATATATATATATCCGCGGGGGGGGGGGGGGGCGGAGGGAGAACAAATCCCCCCCCCCCAAAAAAAATTCTAAATACGCTCATGACGCTTAGTATGAGCTTTTTTTGTAAAATTATTTTTTTTTATTAATTCAATTTTTTTTTACATGTAGTGCTACTTTCATGCTTACAGCATACTTTGTGCGATATGATACATTCTATTTTGTAGACCACAGGGGTGAAGGGGTATACGGAAGAAGGTTTTCCGTGCTGTCTTTAGGCGCTCAGCCAACACGAAACTGGTTGAATCGGGGTACGAACTAAAGCCCCGTTGTTATGTGGCTAAGCGTTAGCCAAGCGGTTTTGACCTCTCATCCACACATCACTGTCATACTATCAAAAATCCAAACAAATAAGGACTCCATCAAAACACTTAGAAGACAAAACAAAATTGAATACACTTTTTTTTCTTTTACTTTTAAACAACATTCTAAATTCTATGCGGTCTAAAGAAGTGAAGAAAGAGAATAGTGGGGAAGAAGAAGAAAAAGGCAGCCATATTTCCGCTTGACCAGTTCGCAATGCTCCACGTGCTTAGAGCAAACCTTTCAGAACTCAATAGAAAGAAGAAGAAGAAAAAAATCACGTGATACGAAGCAATCTCAACGGATGTGAATCCCAATTACGCGACCAGGCGCATGCTCAATGCGCTCGTCATTTCCGGTGGTTTGGAAAAACGTCTGAAGAAGTCTTCGGAGCCGCCCATAGAAATCTGACCGGATGAAAAGTGAACGCTTCTGTGCTTGAGTTGTCGACCTTTAAAAATGGTTGGGGAAAAAAAAAGGCCGTTAGATAAGAGTAAGGAAAAGAACCGAACGATAACACCCATATTAACATTTGAAGGGACATGAAGATAGAAACTTTGAAGCGACATTGTTTATTAAAGAAGAAATGCCCATGTACTTGGCTGTTCAAAAATTGAGTTTTTCTAATTCCTGTATCGAAGATTTGCGCCCTTTAGCCCCAAGCACATATGCATATATAATAGAGAGAGACAGAGAGAGAAATATATATATATATATTCTGGACAATACCTTCTTCTTTATTTTCTACATATAAAAACATAGTCTTTAAAGAACTAGAACTAGATGTCGTGCTCCAGAACGCCTTTTCTAATTTTTTTTTATTAAAAAGAAAAGTCCTTTGATCTTTTGTATGTACTCGTTAGATTTGGCTAATTTAAAAATAGACTATGACTTTTTTCATATACGATATAGATTAAATTCTAGTTCTAATAATTTGAATAGATTTAAAAACGTAGGCCATATTTATTAAAAAAAAATCGGTTATCATTTTTGTAATGAAGTTATGTGTCTTATAGAACCTTCTTTTTTCTATACGGATGCAATAACTCTTTAAAATGTGGTCTTAAATCTTTTAAAACTGAAAGTGCTCAATTTTTCTATTAGGTTTAGAGCTAACATACAGTTACAGATCCTATAACTCACAGATTTTGCATTTACAGATTCTTCAACTCACATATTCTTTAACTCAAAGATTCTTTAACTCACAGATTTTATAACTCAAAAATTTTTTAACCCACCGAGTCTTTATCTCAAAGATTCCTTAACTCACATATTCATTAACATTTAGTTTTATTCTATAACTTTAACTCACATATTCTTTATATCACAAATTCTTTAATACACATATTGTTGACCTCACAGCTTCTTTAACTCACATATTTTTTACAAACATATTCTTAACCTTAAAGATTATTTTACTGACAGGTTCTTTAAATCATTAATTCTTAAACTTAAAGATAATTTTACTCATAGATTCTATAACGACTATTGTAAAGTACACTATAATATAGCGAGCCAATAGAGAGAATCACGCTGTCCAGATTAAGTCCAAAATTATAATAATTTATTTATTACCTCAAGGTCAATGACAGAAGTCGCTATATATGTTTCTTGTTTAAGCTTCAGTTTTTATAACACTACTAAATCCTTTCTTTAAAAAATAAAGGTAAATTTTAGGCTACAATGATTGTTGGTTTAAAATAATTTATCTTTACAAAAGCCACAGGTACAATATATAGAAAGTCAGGTATTTCAAGATTTCATGTTCTAAAGAAATTATTCAGATAGAATTTAAAAAAAAAATATTTTTAACAAGCAACTAAGACTATAATAAATTGTCATACAGACACCAGACCATCACAATTAGACAGCAAACCACCACAAATAGACACCAAACCTGACATACGAGTCTTGAAGCAATTAGTGTGCAGATGGCTGAAAAAAATATTTAGATAGGCATTGTAAACAAACATAATAGTAGTTCCAAGAAAAGATGTTCCTGCAAAGCACAGTACCAGACATAAATTAAAGAAAGCAAGGGAACAAGCATGCAATAATACACACAAATAAAGACATTATGGAATGAAAGAAACACAGGCTGAGATATTAGACTGTATTTTTAACTTAATGTGCATATTCTGAGGTGCATTAGCCTGCTACTCCCTAATCTTGAAAGTAATATGCAAAGGTCTCTATTGAATATAAACGCCACAGTGACTATATCGTGACGGGCTGCCAGGCCACTTGTATGCGTTCCGGTCATTGGTCTTGATCGTTACGTGTTCCAACCTACCAGCCGCCTGTCTGCAAGAGGCTGAAAGTAACAATCTTTGTCTCTGAACGTAAAACCAAAATCTTTAAAACAAAACAAGCAAAATAAAAAAAAATGACAAAAACAAAGCTTATCTTAACTTCTTATCTTATATAATACAGACGTTACTTCAAAAAAAGAAGATGATTACGTCCTACGCGTCATGCATTCAGTCATGCATATTAACCAATGACTTAAATTCTGCCAAGTCTTTGGTTTTCTTGGCTAGCTCAGGCAACCCATTCCATGCTCTAATAGTACTAGGGAAGAAGGTGTATTTGTACAGATTTGTCCTAGCATATCTGTTCTGAGGAGAACCACAAAATCATTGCCATAAATCTCAATACTGTAGACATAAGTTATTTTTTTCTATATAAATTATGTAATTAATTAATGACCAATTATCAATTAACTAATTGGTTAATATTTTGATTGATTTATGTACTGTCATCGAATTAGCATTATTGTGCAAAATTTTAACTTGATCCGAGAAAGGGAAGAAAACAAACGTTAACGAAACGTATGAAGGGCAATAACTATACATTTACAGTCACATCTCTTAATAAATAGCTTTTTTTTTTTTCGATACCAAACAAAATAATTAATTTCTAATAATCAATTGGTTATTTAGTTATTTCGTTTATTGATTTTATGTTTTGTTAGTTATAGCAAATAATTGTGTATTCATTCAACTTGATCCAAGAATGGGTGAAGTTTGTGTACCTACTACAAAAAAATAGTACAAGAAAAAAAAACAGAGTTAGTTGTTATAGTATAAGCTTTGCAGAATTTCCATAATATTTAAGTTTTTGTTCGAAATTTAAATTCTTTTATTTATTTATTTTTTAATTTTGTGTTGACCACTATGACTAGTTAAACATTTTATTTTACACGAGAGTCTATCTCAAAATCTTAAACTTCTAAAACAGACTCTCTAAATATTTTTTTTTAGAAATTCAAGTCAAGCTGCATAGTTATTAAGACAGATTTATAGACAGGCTCGATACAAATGACTGTCAGAAGACATGGCGTGGCTTAGCCCAATGATTTACAGCGTGGATGCGCCAAGAATGTTATTAAGTCCTATGTCTTCATTAAAGTGCCTTTATATTCAAAGAAATCCTATTCTGTGATAATATATCCATGGTACAGTAGCTGACAAACACACATATTGAACACATGTACACACAATAACTAGGCCATTCACACACATAAACATATGCACATATAAACATGCATAATCGTACATATGCACAAACTCTCACATACTCAAAGCCACACACACATACACACACACATATATATATACTATATACATTCAGTCACACACTTTATCTTTTGAAAACATACAAACAACCACACTTATATGAATCCTCGCATAAACATGTATGTACAGATTTGAATGTGAAGGTGTGTTGATTGCGGTTATATAAGTTTGAAGTTATGTTTAGGTCTATTGTATGTTTGTATGTAAGTGTTTATGCTGCCTAACAAGTGAACGTGTGATACATTTAACATTTGATTTCTCAAACAGTGAATGTTACCAGAAATTCACCTTTAATACCAATACGACCAAATGAATACAGATATTTTGATATGAATCTTAGCAAATTAACAAACCTTACCATTCAACAAGACATCTTGTTTTTTTTCTTGTTCCCGTTTGGTTCATTAAACACACTCTCACCTATAAGAACAGCCTACACACACACATACGCACGGGAACAAACACACACACAGGATGTACTCACACTTGGCTACTTGTTCCAAAGAGCTTGCTCAACATTTTAATCAACTCCTTTGATCTTTCACATCATCAACACTGTCTCCGCGTCTCGTGCTCTTTGGTTCTCTCCCCCCCCCCCCAACTTTAAGTTAGGGTAACCTCACTCCTCCTTAAACCGCAAATCTCCAGTGCAAGCCTTTAGTACTATAAATGTCTGAATGTACAAAGACTGGACTCGATTGTAGAAGAAGAATTTTATTTTTTGGTCAAGTACTCTGCTTCACTCAGTAGAATTCCCATTCTATTCTCCCCCCCCCCCCCCATTTTCCCTCATTTTAATATCAGAAAGATCTTTCTTTAACCTGGTCATTCTGAGGAGATCATTGTCTGTCCCACACATAGACCCAATCTTTAAGTTTTCATTATCCCAAGTCTACGTTTTGGTCAGCAGGACAGAAAGAGACTATAAAAAAAAATCTAAATATGAAAACCATACTTGTCTGCCCCTGTTGCCTTTTCGACTGTCTGTCCAGAAATGCTAATACATTGGCAAGAATGATGTCTCGGTACTTGGTCCCGCCAGGAGGGAGGTCAATCTAAAATCTGTCTATTTAGAAACAGACGATACAAATTAACATACGTCACGTGTTCTGGCTTGTAAGGAGTGAGATTCCATTATATTCTTTCTATTATCACTTGCTCAATTCATTCTCAAACACCAATAATAAAACAAAAATTGTAGGTACATATTTAGTTTAAGACTCCCAATATCCACAGCACCACCGCTCTACACACGATCAAAAGGAGAAAAGACGCTATTACTTTTGAGTGGAATGTCCGTCGGTCCGTCCGTCCCGCTCAGACCTCGTAAACTAGAAAAGATAGTAAAAATCCGACATCATGATATTTTAGATAATTCAAAGCTCTGATGCAACGGCTAACCTTTCTTTTCTGAAAGCGAAAAATCTAATTTTTTAAATAAATTATGCAAGCATTTTTTCATAATAATACACCACCTTTACAACTATTCACTATAATAGTATAAAACACGGGAGGCTCCCTAGTGGGGTCGGCCTTTCACTACTATATTTGTAACACATTTATGTAAAGTTTTTTTGTCAAAAAATATTTTTTTTACATTTGTATTGCTAAGTTAAGTATGTTCTGTGTTCAGGCCTCCGCGCGGTGGTGATGCTTGTAGATATATCTAGTGTAGATCTACGTGTGGCTGGAGGTACTACCGAACTCAAAACTACTTCAGTAACACCGGCGAAAAGCCGAAACAATCAAAATAGGTAGTCGACGCTGATGCTGTTTACAAATACATTTAATAACTAAGAAGGGAATCGTCCGATGTCAGCTATGTCCGTACATTCGTATCTCTATTCTACTGCTCTACACAAAACATCCTCTTTCTAGCGTCACTAAGAGCGTTTCTTGTTTTTTAAAGATCTGTCACGTCATTTGTCGCTAAGTAAAACTTTACCCTTATTCCCGAAACAAATAACTAATTCCTAATCATGTCATAACAACTCCTCCCCCTCCCGCTAAAAAAAATTGCCAGTCAATTTTTTATCTACTGTCTTAGTCTTACATTGTGCAAGGGCCAAAATGAAGGGAAACATAAAAGACAACACAACTTGAGTCTTGATTTCGGTTTCAACTTCTTCATCATTGTCCCAAACTCAAGTTGATCTGAACACCTATTCCCTCAAATGTCACAAAGTGATACTGTCCAATGTGATGTGCCATAGGTGACCGCCGACATAGTCCGTATATCCATACTTTATCACATCCCATTCCAGAGGTTCCACCACTTTCCCTCACACGTCAGGACAGACATTTTACCTAATATGACAAATTGACATTTATCAATAATCGTTCTCCCACTATACACCTAACGTTCGTTCTGGCATTTACAAGTGTATTTTATTTCCTCTCTCCACTTACTTGTCCCAGCGCGACCTAACTCTTTACTGATGTATGATCATGATCAACAACAAGGAATAACTTATAAAACTTACTTTCCCTTGGTATCAATACCTCGTCGCCTTATAAATGCCCTATCTATTCATACCTCCATACATACAATTCATACATATTAATATTCATACATAATAAATAACTAACGTGAGTCAATCTAATACTACTAATACTACAACAACATAATAACTGCCTAGCTATGACTACTAGGTAAGTCAATTAATTAAGAATAAACACTTCAAATATCAAACCAATCAACTTATTTACACACTACTGTTGTATAGTGTTATGTTTCACAGGCTATCTACACGACCCATACATTTGTTCTCTCCAACTGGAGTTTACATCTCTTTTTACACCACTATAGCCCGCGTGTGGCCTTCTAGCCCTGTATGACTTGCGATTACCGCTCCCACAGTCATCTCTTCTATCATCCCTGTCGGATTCAGACCTATGCCTTCTATCCGAACTCGCAATCTTCTGTTCAGACTGTTCTGCCCTACTCCAACAGTCTTTAGCGATGTGCCCATGTTTATGGCAGTTAAAACAAATTCTGTCCTTTCTAAGTTTGTTTCGCCTCATGTTGCCATATCTGCTTTTCCAACTTCTAACCTGTGAATCAGAAGCGGCTCTGACACCTGCTACATTTCCAAGTAAAACATCTCTAGATAACCTCGGCATGGCTACCCCTTCACAATACCCTGTATACAATGGAGATCGAAGGAACACTTTGCATGCTTCGAACCTCTTAACTGCACCGTCTGCCAATCTGACTGATTTGGTATAGCCTAAATAATCATTGGACTTAACTAATCCCCCTCTAACCGCGAGTGTACTGCTAGCTGTGTCCCGGATCACCTTTATCTGTTTATTATTTATCATGCCCGGATATAATTTAAACCTATCTTCCCCACAATCAACGTAGTTAATTTCTTCATCTGGTTCACTATCCCTACTATCACGATCCCTGTCTTGGATGCTCCTTACAAAATTAACCCTATCCGGTGACCGATTATCCCTTTCTTGTCTATGATTTCTCTGATTACCTCCTCTGTCACTAGTGCCACTATTATCCTGTGTATTCCCATTGCCAGCTCCATTCTTTCTATGTTTCCTACACTGGTATGCCATGTGTCCCTTTTCCTGACAGTTAAAACATGTAACCTCCCTAAGGTTTCTATCACCCGCTCTAGGTCTATCTATTCTCCTATCATAACTTTCCCTGCCATTGTTTTCATTTTCCCAGGATCTATCCTTTATGCCATCATAACTATCCCGACTATTGTTCCCACGTTCCCTGGACCTACCATTTCTCCTACCATAGGTGTCCCTATCACTAACATCATTCCTTCTACAATACTCCCTATCATTGCTATCATTTCCCTTTACATAATTTACCAGGTCAATAACTTTTCTGTGGTCTCTTACTGAAAGTGGGTTGTTTGGGTACGCATTCTTAAAGATCCTCATAATTTCTACCAAGTCTTCAATTATCTTAGGGTTTCTTTCTTTTATAAAAGACTGTAGCTGAGGGTCGCACTTATTGATGAAATTGTCAATCAGAATAAAGTTCCTCAACCCCTCGTAGGTGTTCTCCACATTCTCGAATCCGAGCCATTTAGTGAAGAAGTCCTTCTCCGAGTTGATAGTTGTTTGTGGATCAACTTGGCTGGATGGAGTGTTTTCGTAATACTTCTTTCGGAATGTTGCCGCGTTGTGCCCGTATGCGTTTAGCAGTTCCTTCTTTAGCACCTGATAGCTGTTTTGCATCGAGTGGTCGTGGTTCTGGCAAATCGTGAGGGCTTTCCCATGTACGAAGTCCAACAAGATTTCGGACCACTCCCTCTCATGGACATTAAACTTTGCTAGTTTAATTTCAAAGCGTTTCAGATAGTCGCCGATGTCGTCCTTGTCTTCCGCAAAAGGTTGTATTTTCTTTTTCATCCATGCGGCGCTACAATGGCTTTCTATATTGGCGCTATTGTTGCTGTTCCCTTCAATGGGCACACTTACACCAGCCTCTATCCTCATCTGCTCAACTTGAATTCTCACTTTTCTGTCCGCTTCTTCTTTCTTCTCCCTCTCGATGCGTTCCGTGTCTCTGACTTTTTCCCGTTCTACACGGTCTGCCTCTTCTTTTTCTTTTTCTCTGGTTCTTTCAGTTTCTCTGACTCGTTCCCGCTCTCTGCGATCTGCTTCTTCTTTTTCCTTTTCTCTGCCTCTAGCTTTCTCTCTCTCCAAGCGTTCTGCTTCCCTAATTCTCTCCTTCTCCAAACGCTCTGCTTCCGCCGCCACCATCTGCTGCACATAGGCAGTTAGTTCTTTGCCTCGCAGTTCTAATTCTGTCTTGGCTTCATGAATTAGCTTTTTTCTAAATTCTTCTAGGTCGCAACCTGAAGTAGTTGCCATATTCCTTATTTGTTACTTTATCCTACTTTATGGTACCTCTTATACCAACAAACAAAACCCTTGGCGTCTAACTACCAACTTAGACTAATAACCACTTCTACACTTTCTCAAGATACACTTAGTATCCTTGGTACAAGTGTGTAGGCTACACTCTGACCCGACTGAATACGATGTGCGACACACGCACCCTCAACCGACACCGTGTTACTCAACACGAGTGGCCGGTAAATAGACCAACCTGTCTATTTACAAATACTAAAATTACAAATGGGCAATCAGGCTTCACCTCGATTGTTCCCCAGATCTAGTCTAGATTACGCTAGATCTTAGTTACTTCTTACCTGCTTTCACAGCCAGGAGTGTATATAACTTACAACTCATACAAATAAAATATGAAAATAAACTTAAATACGATAAACACCAAACTATAGATCTAGTTCTAATGAATGAGACTTTCGTCTGACAGTAAGACTTAAGACGGGAGTATTGCAAACAATTAATACATGACGTTACTAAAAAATGCTTAACTAAATGATTCACACTCACATACAGGACGCATTAACAGCTAAACATATATATGGACCTCTTGCTAGATTACACCTAATTTTAAGGATATCCCCAATCCACCACGATTTAACCTGGTAGTGATAATCTAGCGAGTGGTCACTTCCCTACAGACTCTAATTATTCTAAGGAGAAAGTAGTTAAATAACACTTGACTTATCTGTCTAAGAAGCGGCGATAACTCCACAGTCAGTCTCGGGTCCACTCTTCCTACGCTAATGTCTGTCCCGGCGGCAAGGCTCACGGCGATGTCTTCCCTAGCGGTGAGACAAGAACAACGAACGTTTCGGCTCTCCAAGGTCCTTCGGTACTGGTCTGCAATGGCTCCGGTTCTTCGGTGGTACGGCGTCTGGTTCTGGTGTTCACGGTGATCTGTCGTCTGGCTCCGGTTCGTCGGTGGCGTAGAGTCTGGTTCCGGCTGCTGGTTCCGACGCAGGTACGGTGGTTCCAAGTGGTCGCCTGTCCAACGTGAACCTGTAACGGTCCCACTATTAACACAGCGACAAAGTCAAAGTCCAGTGCTAAACTACCGGCTATCTGGCTATCTAACGTGTAGCACAGAATTCAGCCGAGCTGTAGATCAAATTAGCACTACTGTACTTAAGTGCCGTAGGCAGTACGATGTCTCCTACGTCAAAAGTTCTTTGGCGTGACTCCAACGGTCGATCTTGGCCTTGCAGAAGGTGACCTTCACGTTCGTTCTCACTATGCCGGGCAGGCGATATCTGTTCAGTACGGAATCGACAGGACGGTTTTCTTCCCTCCACAAAACTGTAGCCTTCTCGATACAAGCATCAACACGATGCCACAAGTATGGGCATTTACAAATCACAACTGTAGATCTAGATCTATATTTCGTTACCTCCTAGTTCTATGAGTCCAGGATCTCACTGGCTTTCCTTCGCCGACGTGGCTGTATAATCAGGGTCTAGCTGCAGACTAGGCCGATGACGTTAACTTCTGCCTCCTCCTAACAGAGGGCTTCTATTCTTCTTGATGTTGCTGCCAGTAAGCTCCGAGTCGGGGGTCGCCACGTTGTTCAGGCCTCCGCGCGGTGGTGATGCTTGTAGATATATCTAGTGTAGATCTACGTGTGGCTGGAGGTACTACCGAACTCAAAACTACTTCAGTAACACCGGCGAAAAGCCGAAACAATCAAAATAGGTAGTCGACGCTGATGCTGTTTACAAATACATTTAATAACTAAGAAGGGAATCGTCCGATGTCAGCTATGTCCGTACATTCGTATCTCTATTCTACTGCTCTACACAAAACATCCTCTTTCTAGCGTCACTAAGAGCGTTTCTTGTTTTTTAAAGATCTGTCACGTCATTTGTCGCTAAGTAAAACTTTACCCTTATTCCCGAAACAAATAACTAATTCCTAATCATGTCATCCGTCCCGCTCAGACCTCGTAAACTAGAAAAGATAGTAAAAATCCGACATCATGATATTTTAGATAATTCAAAGCTCTGATGCAACGGCTAACCTTTCTTTTCTGAAAGCGAAAAATCTAATTTTTTAAATAAATTATGCAAGCATTTTTTCATAATAATACACCACCTTTACAACTATTCACTATAATAGTATAAAACACGGGAGGCTCCCTAGTGGGGTCGGCCTTTCACTACTATATTTGTAACACATTTATGTAAAGTTTTTTTGTCAAAAAATATTTTTTTTACATTTGTATTGCTAAGTTAAGTATGTTCTGTTACACTAACTACTACATTTATAAAAAGAAATGTTTACTTTTTTTTAAAGAGAAAAAATGTAATTAGTATACATATAAGTTGTACATAATTTAAAAGAAAAAATTAATAAGTAGTTATTATTGCGTTATATTTTAAAACTTGCCTCCAAACCATCCCTCTTCTAGACCCAAGTCCAATTAAACGTGTTTTGATCTACTTTTTTAACCTGTGGGCGTAGAGTGGGGTCAAGTCGAGTGCGCGTCTAGATCTGAAAAGACTTAATGGACTAGTGTAGTATTATCTAGATTGACACTTTGATAATCAACTCAGACAAGAAGTAGGCACGATTAAGTTTTAAAAAACCAGTCATTCATTACTTACTAAGAGTAAACGAATCACCCTCATGAAAGTTGGTCAGCTTTTTAAAGCAGGAATGCCTCTTTAAAATAAAATTGTGTTCCTTGTTTTTGTTATTTGACATTATTCCGTTGCCAAGCAGCCCAATGTCGTCAATACAACATAGAACATATCTTGAGTCTACAATGGCCAGATTTTGCACAAAAGGTCACCCTGACAGGATTTGATTAGGAGGGTTGTGCCGGCGACTGGAGAAAGACTGGATTACACCAGCTTCCTTTAATCCCCAACGCAGACCTCATGCGGTCATTTGGCCTTACAAGCTGTCCCGTCCTCCCTAGCAATTTCGGCCGGACTTTCTGTGCTATTCAACTGTCTTGACGTAGAGCAAGGGATAGGGGAGACCCTGCTGGTCAGTTTTACCGAAACGACCTCTGACATTTTGTTTTCCTGCCAACTGGTTCAGAAAGTTCTAAGTGTTTTTTAAGACATCGCCAGTCTTGGCCGCATTTTCTTGTGTACTCAACATGTAATCTCGTTATGTTTACATGTCATTGCGTTGTGCTTACATGTCATTGCGTTGTGCTGATCTCATAACACCCTCCCTAACCGTCGGCCATAGAAACAGATGAGCGTTAAGTCAAACTCCCCCTAACAGATCTAAAGGTCTGAAAGTGGAACATTAGTAAATACATATGTATATAAACATTACTTTTTAAAAAGCTTATAACAACTCTATCTGTCTGTCTGTCTGTCTGGTCAAATTTTAAACATGCTGTTTCTCCCACACCCATTCTCGGATCAAGTTGAACCTTTAACAAAACACGAATCAATAAAAAATTATACAATTATTCAATTAATTATCAATTATATTGATTGATACCGGAAAAGGGAAATAAATTATACAGTATTGAGAGAAATATCTGTAAATGTGGAGTTCTTACCATTTTAAAAAACCTTTTTTTTTTTTTTTAAGGAATAGTTTTAAAATACTTTGATTGTTATCTATTCCAATGTTAAATGTAGTTATATGCTATTAAAGGCAAAGCAAAAGAATGTAAGATGCCATTCTTACAAGGCTAGAAAATCATATTAAACTCAATGCATATAGGCCAGACTAGACTATAGTTCATATATAGGCTAACATTTAACTAAACTTCTTTTAGAACTATAGAACATATTGGTCTTTAGTATTTTTATATCATTAGATTACAAGCAGGACACTAAAGTAGTGATATATTTTTTCCTATGGACATTTTTAGAACCGTTCATGTCCTTCTAAGTCGAGTGGCCAGATTCTGGGGTCTCGCGCTAAAGTTGACAGTGACTTTCAAATATTCTCTAACCATCTAATTAGATTCCAGACGTCCGTCCTGGCACTAGCAGAAACTGTGCTTGCCAGATTGGACTTGGGGAAAAAACGGTGGAGTTGGTTTTATTAGATATTATCTGAGATTTATATCACTACTTCACTTCCTGTGGCACCCCACTCTGTCTCCACCACGCCTTTCTTCCTCCAGCCATCTTGTTCAACTGAATCACCTTCACCTTGCTGATGTCCTCGAGTCTTAGACAACGGTAGTTTTTCTTTTACCTCAACCAGCCAAAATAACATTGTAGATTTGGCTGGATTTATAGGTTCATAGCATTGACAGGGACAGAAAATCTGGTAAAATCTTTAACAAAAAAAAATAAATAAATAAAAGAATGATTCCTAGCCTGCGTATATATTGTTGTCGTAGACTAACTTTCGTTTAAAGTTATGACCACTTGGGAGCGCGGTGGCTGAGTTATGAATTTATGCGATACCTGAATGTTGTTTTTTTTTTTAAAAGTAAAGACGGTTGGTTATTGTGCTGGCCAAAAGACATCCTGCTCGTTATCAGTTGACCAAATAAACAGATGACATTAACATCATCTGCCTTATGAGATCGCTAGGTCTTAAATTGGAACAGTTGTTGGTTTTTTTACTTTTTATGACCACTTATGTTTAAACAAATGATACTTATATAATATCAAAACGTTTAATTCATTATGATTTCATTTTTTCCAGAAATTTCACCTTAATTAAGATAATATTTAAAAAATACAAAAACATAAGGCATAGAAATATGTAATTTCAATATCTTTTATAAAAAATATTTGTACATTATTTAGAGTAGTGGATGTCATTTTAGAGATCATATTCTACCAGTCGGTTGCCAGATTTCTTGCTACATTGATACCAAAAAATAACTTCCGTTGTTAATTGCAAAAAGAGTTCAACATTGTCCAAATAGTTGTTAGGGCTTAGAGAAAAGTTACATTTTTAATTTAGTAGTCTAAATAAAGAAACCGCGCACTTTAGCTTAAAGGCACTAGAAATAGTGACGTGGCACACAGAACTATCACGTTTGGTGTGGGAAGCATAACAAGGTACAGTATTCGTTAAGCATATAGCTAGGTATTATCGTAGGTAAATTATGTATTTATAAAATAAACCTAACAGTAATTAAAATATTTATTAACGACAATCGTAAACGTATTAAAGTCACTTTAAAAAATATTGTTTATGGATACATCTTAAAGTTTACGAAACAAAATTTAGAGTCCTAATTTCCAGATACTTGTTTTTGACTGACTTCCTTAGTTTACAGGCTAATCTGATTTACTACGAGTCGGGGGCAAATAGCCACGGCCCCGGTGTCAACACTAATGTTACGTTAATCAGTTGATACCGTAGCCATTTAGACTGATCGGCTCCCTGGGGGCGTTTCACACTGCACGTACCCACTGGCTCCATACGACTTGAGATGCTCCTCCATTTCCAGCAGTGTTATATAGGAAACTTTCCTGGCCAAGCTTCCTGACCCACTTCTGTGTAAACTTAGAACTCCCCAGGGGAGCACCGCCGAAAGGAAATCCTCAGGTGTTCTCATGCTGCTCACACTGGCCCCAGAGAGTGTTGATAGAAACAGTCAATGTTAATAGACAAACGTCACACTTTAATAACATAATGTATTTAGATCAGTTCTTTCTTTACATTCTTGTTGTAAGATCTGGTTAACATTCTTCGCATACACAAAACAAGGTTACAAAAAACAGTTTGTGTGGAAACACAAACTCAAAATCGGCCCCCGAAGTGGTCCACCCAGGCTTCAATATTTTCAGAAAGAATATCCGAATGAAATTATATCAAAGACAAATGAGAGATAAGAAGGAGAATGTAAAGTTAGATGTGAAGCTGGCCTAACTAGTTACCATTTCAGACCTTCAGGTCTATAGGGCATTAATGTAATGTTCATCTGTTTTTGTGGCCTACGGTTAACGGGGTGTCATATAACCAGCACAACGACCAACCGCCTTTACTTTTCCCCAACTAATGTCAGGTACCCATTAGAGCTAAGTGGACTTAAAGGCGCACAAGGATTCCAAAGTTGAAAATCCCAGTCTTCACCAGGATTCGAAGCCACCGCGCCTCCCCTGGCCTAACCAATTTTCGCAATAAAAAAAAGTTAAGGAGAATAAAATTTACAAGCTTACTATTCGTTTTTAATAAAGTCTAACTTATAATGCATACTAATTAGCTTTTTCTCTTTAAAAAAATGCTTGCATAACTGATTTTAAAAATTAGATTTTTTGCTTTCAGAAAAAAAAAGTTGCCGTTGCATCAAAGCTGTGAATGGTCTAAAATATTGTGATGTCGGATTTTCAATATCTTTTCTCGTTTACGAGATCTAAACGGGACAGACGGACAGACTTTTTGCACAAAACTAATAGCGTCTTTCACCCTTTCGGGGGCCGCTAATAAAAAAAGTAATACGAGAAATCGATATATATATACACATTTATGTACAATATGTACATTTTTAAAAAAGTAAAAAAGATAGGGATAAAAAAGAAAGATTGTAAAGAAAATAAGGTTACAAAGACAAGGCAGGCATCAGAATGTAATTCTATCAAAGACAAATGACTTACAAAAAGGGTTGACAGATCTTGTGTGGTGCCAGGGCGGTCCAGCTGACCAAAGGATAGGAGAAAGTGATTGTAAAGTTAGAAGTGAACCTGGCCTAACTGAAGTCTTCTATTTGATATATAATTTCTCTAATTGTTTTGTAAAGGGTCAATGTCTTAATTAAATCCTCAAGAATAAGGCATTTCCGTAAAAAAAAAAATATATATAAAAAATTACCTGCAGTTCACGCGATAATATGAAAAACTACTTATTAATTGTTGTTTTAAATTTTGTCTAACTAATATGTATATTAAATAGATTTTTTTCTCTTTTAAAAAGTAGTTAACATTTGTTTTGTGTAAATGTAGTAGTTAGTAGGACAGAACTTACTGAACTTAGCAATAAAAATGTAAAAAAAAATAATATTTTTTTGACAAAAAATCTAAAACCATTTGCATAAATGTGTTAAAAATATAATATATATCCATCTTCCCTACTAAGGAGCCTAGTGTTTGTTACTTTTAATAGTGAATAGTTGTAAAAGTGGTGAATTTTTATGAAAAATCTGCTTGCATAGATAATTTTTAAAATTAGATGGTTCACTTTCAGAAAAGAAAAAAGTAGCCGTTGCATCAGAACTTTGAATGATCTAAAATATCATGATGTCCGATTTTCATTTTCTCTTCTAGTTTCTGAGATCTAAGCGGGACGGAAGGACAGACAGGCCACACAAAACTAATAGCGTCTTTTCGCCTTTCGGGAACCACTAAAAAAAATACTATCAAAACGCTATATTAATTGTTCACATTTGCCAACTAAAAGAAGGTTACATTATGATAAAGACCAAGAGTTCCAGAGCTAAAATATGCACTAAATACTATATAATATATTTTAAATTGTATAGCTTATCACTTTTGCAGTATTAGTTGTTTTCATAGAAGGGGAAATATAATTTTCTACCACAGCTACCATGATTAAACCCCATCCCGCATCATTAGACCACAACACATTCCCCCATAACTGGACCACAACACTGTCTGGCATCAATGGAGTACAACACCATTCCGCATCACAGGACCAAAATCGGATGCAATCACAAGAAACAAAACCGTTTCATTGGACCACACTTTCCCTCATCACTGGACCACAACAACGTCTGACATCACAGGACTACAACACCATCCCGTTTCAATGGATCAGACCACCTTACCTCATCACTGGACCACACAACCGCCCCGCATCCATGGACTACAACGACATTAAAAAACTGTCGAGTCCACTGGTACCAAGCTTCTGTGTCTTTTTTTTTATACACCGTAGGAATTAATCTCGATAGTCCGGACAACTTTCAGTCTCGAGACGAATGTGGCCCGCGGGCTAAAGGTTGGCCATCACCGCTTAAGGCCCATTTACTCACTTCATTCCAGCTTTCGTCTCCACCTCTCCCCGATGCAAAACCGAAAAAAAAAAAATTGGTAGCAATCATTAGCCGGGCTAATAACAATGTAATCAAGGGCACGTGCGTTCACTTGGCATGTCAGAGTGAACGACACCTAATGAGTTATTGATAACAGCTCAGCGGTGTGTTATCTTTCTGTTGCAGGTAAGGATAAAGCCAATGCGAAATACGCTAAAAGACTTTTCCCGTTACAATTGGAGATGTAACTAAAAGTGCACAGTTCGCTGACACTGTTATGTTACGGTGCGCCGAACTCTACTGTAAGTACATTGGCAGAAGAAAAGAAATACTATTGCTTGAATTAGAGATGGGGAACAAAACGAACCCGAGCCGAACTCAACCTCACTTACAACCGAACCGAATCGAACCGAACCCGGACTTTACAATAGATTGATACGAACCGAACCGAGCGAAATGTCCTTCTCCTGACCTAACTGAATCAACATTTGCAGTTTCGCAAATGTATCAATTTGAACATCCCTTAACTCTTTCTCTCCTAATTGACAATGCCAACGTTAATTTGACTCCCATTAAACTAAATTGGTTTTTGGACTTATAATCTTTATTTTGTGTTGTGTAAAAAGAGCAGGCATTTTCCAATAATTCAATACCAAATATAACATTTTCTGATAACAATTAAAAAAGTTATGGAAGTTAAATCAGAACAGGAAAGTGAAATATAAATGAGCAAAACGAATAATACTATTGGAACGAGAAAGATAATTACGGAGAGAAAGAATTAAACTCATTTCATATCACAATAAAAACAATTATTTCCTTATAAGCAAGTGTATTGGACTATTTTAGCTCACTGTGTCTGGCGCATCCATAAAAACAAAAATAACTTTTAAAAAATCTGTTTTAGCACAAAGCGAACGTTTTGTACTTTAATTGTCTTGACTTGATTTACAACTCCGAGAACTATCACGTGACTTAATGAAAACCAGAGACCAGTCGCACTCGGTCTGACAGGAATTAAAAGCAAGCTTGATGTTATAGAAAAGCAAGTAATGAAAGTTGCAACTATTCGATTCTAGGTTGATTGCTTACACCATTCTGTGTTTTTATTCAGCGCGAGACTGCATGGCTCCAAGGCAGAGTTTGAGAGTTGACTGAGAACGTAGGTTACAACTGAACTAAGATCTTGATGACTTCCTAGCAAGTTTCTGGTGTGGACTCTTGCTTCTCTTACTGCTTATTGAAATGCTATAGAATTCACTCGTCTCAAAATTGCACAATGTTGCAGGGATGTGTGTAAATTCCAATCTATCTCCAATCTCCAAAGCTATCAAAGTTGGTGTCTTTAAAAAAAACTACAACGGATTTTGGCCGTTAACTTAGGTTCTACTGTATATTTAAAAAAATCAATTGTGAGCGCAGCTAGTTAATCAGCAACATTTGATATGCCAGCAAATATTAAATTAATATTTGTATATAGAGGAGCTGCATATATAGCTTATCCATCGTGAGCGAAGATGAGCACATTTCTCATCTCCTATGGACTCGAAGATGACTGTAAAGTCGAATCCTCGTTTTAAAAGCCGGTCGCATACGTGGCATGTGTTGGTTTGGTCAGTTGCAGAATGGCCTGCTCATCATTTTGATGATTCAGTGCTCTTTCACGCTGGCCAAGTCATAAGTCGTGACTCCGACTCTCACAGCTTGATGAATGTGGCTGCATATCAGACTAACAGCAGGGCGGCCCTAGAGTGACCTAGATGAAAAGTATTGGATGGGCCCAAAATGAAATAGAAAAAAAAAATAATATTGTAAAAAAACGCAATAAATAAAAAAAACAACTGTATTTATAAATAAAAAAAAAATGTTCATTTCAATCAGCACGATTTCATCAGCGTTCAATTAGCGTTCCTTAAGCTTCTTAAACATATTCCTAGACATTCTTACAGGTGTCCTAAACCGATTTTTTCAGCTCAAACTAAGCAACGATAACTTCATGGAAGATTTATAATCACTAGTCAAGAAATACGATTTAGGTATCTCTCTTTGTCTCTGTATCTCTTTCTCTTTCTCGCTTTATCTGTAGCTATCTTACTTTCTCTATCTCTCTCTCTCTTTCGTCATCTCACCAAAAGAAACAATGGTCTTCTAGCATATCTAGTTAACCATAAAATCTAAATATCCGTAAATAAATATTGAATTGTAGTAGAGACTTAAAGCAAGTCTATTAGACATAGAGCACTAGAGTTCTGATATGTTTGACATTTGTCGCAATTTTTTCCTAGTTGCCTGCCTAGTTTGCCTATGCCTAAGGCTGATTATGCTAGCAGATACGTAAACGAGTGTATGATATATTAACACACAATGTATAGTTTATTTATAATTAATTTATAATTAATTGACAGTTACTTGAAATCCTTTGTAGATTTGTCTATGGGTGTATGCTTTTAAGGGGTGGTAATCCTATGATTAGCTCCTTTGAAATATTAGTATGATTTTGCTTTTATCATATATATTTATATATATATATATATATATATATATATATATAATATGTACAATTGCTCCTACTTTCCTAGTGCTATAAGAGCATGAATGAGTTGCCTGAGCTAGCCAGGAAAACCAGTGACTTGGCAGAATCTGTCATTGATTAATATGCTCAGGACGGAATCATCTTCTTTTTTGAAGTAACGTCTGTATTTTATAAGATAAGATAAGAAGATGAGCAAACGCTTTTTCAAAATGTAAACATTACTTTTTCTTGTCTAGACAGACTCTCTAGATGAGTTCTAGCCGAGAATGATGTCAACTATTCTGGTCAATAGTATTGACCGAAACGAAGAGATGTCTTAAGTCGTTGCTTCATTGCATTCTAACAGAAGTAATCTGTCTGGCCACTGGTCATCTACGTCATACACCTGCAGTGGTCGAGTTGGCGGAAATTTATTTTGGGGCATGTCACTGGTTGAAACGATGAAGATGAACGTACAATATGACAAGTGAAGTATCTTGATGAGACAGTTTAGAAACGTTTTCTTTGTTCAGTTCATATTTTAGGTCAGTGCTTAGTTAGATTGATCGACTATACATGAAATAGCTTAGAAGAGGCATTCACGCACTTGCCATGTCAAATAAAAGATGTATAAGCCTCTAATTAAGAGTCACGCTATGAAGTACAGATCTATTTATTGTTCAATTGACAACTATAATTGCACTTCTATTTCACTAAGTTAAAGTCTTATAGACCAAGTGACAAATTATAAATAAGAAAACATTGAGGGATTTTTTTTTTATTAATGGCAATAATTTTGTACAGAGTATGGCACGGAGCACTCTAGGCAAAAATGGAAAATACAATATAGATCATCACATAATAAAAGTTACCCAAAACCGCTAAAAGAAGGCCACAAGTGCAGTGTACTTCAACAACGACACTAAAGACTTGTTTAAAGTACTGTTGAAGTAATACAAGGCTGCGTACTACTAATAGCTTTTTTAAAAATATTTTCATTGTAAAGATAATGGAAGATGCTCTCGAGGGCTACAAAGGCTCTGTAAGCATTGGTAGAAAACAATTATTAGCTTGAGCTTTCCAGACGACATAGCAAAACAAGCCTCCAGTTGAGATGGCAAGGAACTTTGTTTCTTACATAGATCCCGCTCAAAGCAAGAATTGCCAAATCGTTCAATCTTCGAGAATTGTTGACTTCAAGTAATTCTTCATTAGTTTGAGGCGAGAGAAACTTCTTTCACAAGGTGCCACAGTATTTTGAAAAATATTCTAAGTGCAACAAAGTAGCTTGGGAAAGCAGTGAATCTTTCATTAGTGAACAGATAAGCTATACCCGGGTTTTCTGTGGTTTTTGGTAGAATATGCCTTAAAGATTTAAATTAAACTGCTAATTCGCTATCTGAAAATTATCATGTTTAATGTGTAAGTATCAGAGAAGACTGTTAAGTAGATAACAGATGTATGGCATTGTTTAGAGAGTTTAGAATAACAGAATAACTGGATGTATTGAAAGCTAATTAAAAGATAAAGTACACATTTGTAAGCTTGTTAATAAACGGCATGCTTAGAATTTCTGTAAAATTTTCTTCATTGTAAATTGTATGATTTGGTGAACGGTCTTTTTAGTATAACTAGAAAATTCCAGTTGTCACGTGAATCGCTATAGACACTACGCGATGTTATCCGGACGTAAAGACGTGTCAATTGAAATATTTACATTGAAGGTGAGAGAAGCTCTAGCGGACGTCATCACTGCATAACTAATCAGTCGTAGGAGGCAGCGGAGGCTTTCAATTATGTATAGACCAGGGAATAGTTTGTCTCACACCCTTGGGGAGTGCCCCTCCCTCTCCCCATTAAAAGAAAAGCAATTTAACAAAACAAGCAGAATGTGGATCAACGGTTGACCTTGAATTAAATTTGCAGGACAATAAAGTACAACATAAATTACTTCAATTTAAAATTCTTGCAACAAAAGTAAACGCCAAAACTGGACATAGATTTTTTTTTGCAAGATGAAGAGATAGCTAGACACACTTCCTCCAGCGTGAGGGAGAAACTGCCTTATCAAAAGATACTTATGTATAGATTATTTTTTATACTAATAATAGCGTGCTTAGTCCACTGTGGTCCAATCTTTTTTGTGGACCAGTGGGAGAGGGGGTATCTCGAGAGGGGTTTCGAACGCAAGCCCACTTGCTAGGTAGCTAAACATTTCACCAATCTCGGGGACACATTTATCTAATGTCAGGGACACATTTCACCAATTTTTTTTTATATAGAAAGGGTGAACGTTAGAATATAGAACTTGACATTTAGTCAGCAATGTTGTGTCTTCGTTTCGTTGACCTATACTCAGGTTAGAAATACTATATTAATTGTGTTACTGCAAGTGTTAAGGCAGAAATTGTCTGATTGCCTTTTTTTTTTCTCGGAGAAAAGGGTGGGGGGTAGAGTACAGGCACTTGTTTCTGGAATACACAAAACTGAGACAGGATTGTAGAGAAAATGAGAATAGTAGAAAAACACGTTTGGGCGTCATCCCCCCTCCCGAAATCTCCCAGATACTTTCTCCCTCAATTGGTGAGAGTGGCTCCCCCCCCCCCTTTTCCCAGTTCCCCACTGTCTCCTTCCCCCTTTCCAAATGTCAACTGCAGACTTAAAGGCCCATGTTAGGTTTTAAGGGAGGTAATTGGCCTGTCAGAGAAGGTTCCAGGGTGACTTACCGCTCTTGTCTGCTCATGGCAATCAATTGTATTCATGGAATTTCCAGGGACCAAGAGGGCCGAGTGTTTCAGTGGCATGGTGCCTTTGTAGAAATCAAGTGTTTGTACACACAATATAATACACTGTTGTTACTAATAAACCCAATATGGCGCGTTTAAGAAAAATTGCTACCAACAGATGTAATGGATGTAGAGAATATCTTACATTATATTATGTAATATATAAAGCAGAAAGTAAGGCGTGTGTATGTATGTATTTATGTATGTGTGTGCGTGTGTATGTAGGTACGTATGTACGTATGTATGCATGTATGTATGCATGTATGTGTGTATGTATGTATGTATGTATGTATGTATGTATGTATGTATGTATTTATGCATGTATGTATGCTATGTATGTATGCTATGTATGTATGCTATGTATGTATGAATGTGTGTATGTATGAATGTATGTATGTATGTATGTTTGTATGTTTATATGTATGAAGTATGTATATATGTTCTAAATAGAAATTAAAACCGTTCGACCAATCTTGATAAAAAAAATTCCTTTGATCACGGCGGAGACCGTAGTGTGTGCTTAACGTCCCTATCACAAGCGGAAGGCCCAAATAATAGCCAAAACGTATATAATTTAATTTATGAGGAACGAAACTTTTTAACAAATCGGGTAAACCTGTTTTCACAGTAATTTATTTATAAAATTAATATGTCAACTCTACTGGTAAACCCATTTTCATACTCTACTTTTATTTTCGTGATAAAAATATGAAGGGATAATTTTCCATATTTGACATAGATCTAAATTCAATCCAGTAGATTAGTAATACCCAAAACTAAGGCCCGCAGCCGAGGACAAATAAAGTATTTGAAAATATTAGTTGTTACAATGATATTGAGAATGAATATTTCCTAAAAAAATATGCAATACTCAATACTGAGATTCTTGTCTAGTGGAAAAGAAACAACAAAATAATTCCTCTTTTACAAAATAAAATACTTGTAATCCACAAATCGAGAAACGAGTGAACATTGTATTATGTAATATATAAAGCAGAAAGTAAGGGGTATGTATGTATGTATGTTTTTATGTATGGACTCAGAGGCACCCGAGGATCCCGGGATTAAAATTCCCAGTTTTCAGCGGGAATCGAACCCAGGACCCCGTTTTGGAAGTCAAGCGCTTTATCGCTCAACCACCGCGCCTACAGTTCATAACCTGCTGCATGATAATCTTTTTTTTTTCAGTAGAGGAGTTCTATGGCGTCCTGCAGTCGCGATGTGACTATGGATCATCTCATGGAAATGAGATGAATGCTTCGGCATTAGCTGTGGTGGAACGATATCGCCCGCGCATCAGTTTCCCTCTCTCCACGCAGCTGATTTATCCGAATGAACGGCAGTGCCGATACAGTTTTGGGTCAGCAGTGTCACAGGTTCTGCCAGCGTGTAGCACTAGGTGCTGCAAACTGCCTTAGGATCACCAGATCCAGATTTTTCCTTAGGGTTGACTCCCGAAGCCGTTTCCATGATTGGGTATAGCTGCAAGACAGCAGGGGTTTGAATTCAGAGTTTTCCTTCTCCTAGGCGGGTAGCCAGCCATGGCAAACAAGCCACTCCTGCCCAAGGCTTATTGGTGTAAGTCGCGAGTTACTCGCCTTCACCACAACTCCTGCTAGTGAGAACGGTTCCACTACACTCAATATCTGATCCACATGTTAAGGACAGGAGTTGCCATATACAAACAAGACAAAATCGTGAGTTCCTTCACACGGATGAAATTTTTTCTTCCTGCCTGTGTATTCCATACACCAAAGTTATATTTCTTTGGATTGTATACATCAATTCAGTGTGAATAAATTTAGCTTGCAAGGTTCATGAATTAAATAAAAAAAATTAGCTTTATTACGTTCTATTTTTTCTGAAAAGTCGCTTTAGCAGAGTTTGTCAATATATTTATTACAAAGCTTATATTAAGTTACTCTGTATAAAAAAAGGTTTGTTCATGTTATTTCTCCCAAACCTTATGTAGGATTAAGCTAAATATTTTAGCACAATTATCCCTTTTACCTGTTAATTAACTATTGGTAATTAATTCTTTCGTTTGGTATCTTGAACAAGGGAAAGAAATTATACTTGGCAGATGTAATGATATAAGTTGAATTAGTTAAGCTAAGCAAAAACAATTGGTATAAATATATTTTTAACCGCACAGATCTATTATTTCTATACCGATCGATAGTATCACTACATGACTGATCCAAATTAATTGATACAATTACACTAATTACACTAAAGTTGTTTTTTTTTTTGTAATTTAAATGTTTTTCTAGCTTATTCTTATGTAGATGGGAAATGTCTAAGCATAATTTACTCCTGATAGTTTTTAAAATTTTATTTACATACTTGACAATTCATTGTGTACTTTCTGTTGTTATTATAGTTATTCTGAGTGCTAGTCTAAATAAAGAATATGAAGCATTTAACATTGCAGCTTGTATACATTTGAATGTCATTCGTTTCAAAAGGTAACAGTCATTCGATATTCTCAATAAGAATTTAAACATTCCAGTTTCATAAAGTAAACAAACAAAATATAAACATTCTTAAAAAACAAACAAAGTTTGTATAAAGAGATAAAGAACACACAACTATATCTCTCAATTATGTAGATGTAACTTCCATTTTTGAGATCAAACAAAATAGCTAATAACCTGTAATTAATGGTTAATTGTGTTATTGATTCATGTAATGTTTACGCCCATGGATCATTGTGCAAAGTTTCATCTTGATCTAAGAATGGGTGTTGGAGAAATAATGTGTTCACAACTTTTTACTAGACAGACGAGACGGGCAGATAGATAGAAAGATAGATAGACCGATTCAGTGACAGAAAATGTTGATATAAAAAAAGTAAAGTTCCCCTTTCAGATCTTGTGGTCTATAAGGCAGATGTTGAAAATGTCATCTGTTTCTGTGAAATACGGTTTACGAGGTCGCCATGTTGCTATCGCAACGACCATCCGCCTTTATTTTTTCCAAAGTAATGATCACTTATCCATTGGAGCTGGGTAGACTCACAGGCGTCCAAAGATCCCAAAATTAAAAATCCCAGTCTTCATCAGGATTCGAACCCGCTTCGGAAGCCAATCGCTTTACCGCTCATCACCGCACCTCCAGAGCTGATCTAAGTTTTGTAATAAACGATGAATATGCTCGACATTTACCTTATGATTTAGTAAGAAAAAAAGTTTCAATAAAGAAAGAAATCAATGGAAGAGAGAGAGAGAGAGAGAGAGAGAGAGAGAGAGAGAGAGAAACAAAAGCTATAATGGAAACAACAGAAGGAAACAAAACAAAACAAGCAAAAGATATAAAAAATCCTTTAAATAAAAAAAAAAGAAAAAAAAAAGCTTATCTAAAGGGGAAGAACTCCGCCATTTAAACTATATCTATCAATATTTACAAGTTATTTCATTTATTCGATAGCAAAATAATTAATTACCAATGGTTCATAGACTAATGGGGATTTTTTAAATTCATTATGTGTTAAGTTCAATAACTAATTGTCGTATGTATCAACTTGATCAGCAAATGATTGAGGAAGAAAAAAAGAGTCAACAGTTATTTAAGGGGACTAAGCCCAACAAACTTAGCCATGTCTATAAATACTGATGAATTCGTTTCCCTTGTTTGTATCCAGCGAAATACTTAATAAATACTAGTAATTAATTTATTGATTGATTATTTTATAAAAATGTTTTCAAGTCTTGTCTATGCCAGTGAATTGTTGTCTCCTTAAAATCTCTCCCGATATTCACAAAGCTTTTATCGATTCACTCTGTCTCTCTGTCTGTCTGTCTCTCTGTCTGTCAGTTTGTCTGGTAAAAAGTATGTACACGTTACTTCTGCCACAACAATTCTCGAATCAAGTTGAAACCTTGCACAATTATTCAATGTTGAGGACAACACATCAATCAATCGAAAAATCGACCAATTATTTGCTTGATTTGTCGTTAATTTTTTTTTTCTAAAGTCAGTACCAGCTGATGGGAGATAAGCCTTGCGTAGACAATTAGGTCATAGGCTAAAAAAATTTAAACTAAGAATTTTTACTAGTATTTGTATATATCAGTGGCTAATGTGTCGGCTTTCAATGGTGGAGGCTCGACATCTTGATCTAGAATTAGGACTTATCAACTTTTTTTGAAAAGGCAGTACGGAAATCTTCTCTCAGATATATCCCTATCCGGACCCCAACAGTAATTTGACTCTAATCTGAGTATGCTGTTCATATGAAATTTGCTCTAAACAAAACAATGACGAGAACAATAAGCGGGGGGGGGGGGAGAACCCGTGACAAAAATCACGCACAGTCGCAGCCCAACAAACAAGAGATATCGACACACCCTAACAACGACCTGCACATCCATGTCCAACATTGTTTCACTCTGAAATGAACGCTTGAATCTCATAGTGACATAGAATTGGCTAGGATGGGAGGTCTCGGGGGACTAAACCTTTATGAAATAAAATTCCCCTCCTCAAAAAAATAGTCACACAATGATCTGTTTTCATGTGCTGTTCGAGACCCCCATAAATTGGAGGTCCTAGCTGGCTGCCTAGTTTACCTATGCCTAAGTCCGGCACTACCGCTATAGATGTCAATCTCCAAAATAAACGTACACAAAAGTCAATAATCATTTCTTTCAACAATAAAAATACAAGATACAAAAGAAATAATTACGAAATGGTCTTCTTAGAAGCGATTTGTTTTATTTTATAAAAAGCAAAAAAAAATAAAAATTTTAAAGTTTATTTTAAATGTGTATTTAATACAGGCGTCAAGTAAGTCATCTGTTCTGTTCTCCAAGTTTCACAAGGACTGCTCAGCAATCTCCCCTAAAAACTGACCGGACAGTCGCAGAATCCACAAGGCGGTAATCATATGATTAAGACGCGTCCAGTTGAGCCGGACATTGGTGGCTAGGGTGTCTTTTATTCCGTGGCCGAGTCTGGCACTAATTTGATTTGTGGTCAGTCCAGGAGACATGAGTGGAATCCCCTAGAACATTGCTTCCATAATCGAAACAAATCATTCGATACGATTGGGTATCGATTTTTTCATTGATCAGGACTTATGTGTTTGTTTGTTAGTTTGTTTGTTTGTAACACTTAAAGAGGGATTTAGAGAGTACTCAAAATGTGGAAGAAAAGTAGAGACAGAAAGGCTAGATAAAGAAATGAAAAGAAACAACACACTTATTTATATTATACCTAGACTGGAAACAAGGAAACAAATTTTTATCAGATAATAATCAGATCAGAGACCTATATATTATAAATAAATATAAATATATATATATATATATATATATATATATTGAAGATACAATGTCTAATCTGCGTCTGTATAACTTGTACTGTTCAGGCAATAGGTTGCGTGTTTCTGTACGCGTCAAAATACTAGCGAGTACTTTGTTACAGACATGCAAACGCATAATACAACTCCACAAAAAATGTGAACAACTAACAGGAGTATGAAGTATAACTGTTTAATTCACAACAGGAGCAGTCTAGTCCAGGGGTCGGCAACCTTTTGAATCGGAAGAGTTAAAAATTACAATTTACAAAAATTTTTAATTTGAAAGAGCCACAACGTTTTTTTTTTCTTGCCAACAATACGTAGTACTCACATTACTATTTTTAAATGAAAAAAGAAAGAAATTTTTTTCTACTAAAGACAACATATTTATTTATTCCTATATAAGTAGTGTTCTCACAGCAAAAGTAGATAATCTATACATATGGCATTATTAGATCATTGTTTTGTTGATGTACTTGTACTTCACTAACAAGCAATGAAGCAAACAAAGTCAATGGGAGCGATGGCTTTGGTTTGAGAAAGTTTGGAGACATTTGGCTCATCACCTTGTTGGTTTTTGTTTCAAACACGACTCTAAATTTTTATTTGTTTGTAGGCTTTATATTTTAATAATATCATGCAAGAGAAACGCTTGCTCGGACGAATATGTAGATCCAAATATTGCACTCGAAATGCCAACTTCTTCACCTCAATGTTGCAAACTGGAAGATTATTCCTTGCGCCGAATCAACTCGCGGCATTTGCTTTAAAGATGTCCACTTGTTGCGTTACGTACATGCATTTCTGGACTTTCAACTTTTCCAACTCGCTTTTCAACTTTTTATTATTTTCAACTTCATAAAGTTTTACTTTCAATCAATGGCATTTCTAGAAATCCAGTATCAACTTCAAATGGATCAATGTGGATTTCGTTACTGTATGTCTTTATTTACTAGTAATGCTAGAATGATTTTCTTAGTTTGTAATCTTTTATAACTGTCATAGAAAACTGTCAACAAATTCATCTTTGAAATATTTTTTTTTCTAACTGTGCTGAAGTTATTCGTATCAAAAGTTGCACTGATCTTATCGCGATAGTTCTTTAGACATTGAAAAAAAAGTAACTTACCGCTCTTCTGCAATAATGTTTTTTTCAAAAGAAGGCTAATCTTCTATTCAAACATCGGCTGGGTTTCCATTTCCTTGTGATTTAACATTCATTTCATTTAATTTCGCTGTTATGTAAAGTTAAAATTTTTGCAACCTTTTGCCGTTCTCTAATTAGGGTGATAAATGTCTTTTTCATTTAGGAATGTATTTATTTCATTCAAGCACAAGCCAAAACGTCTCAACACCTTAAGTTTGGAGGGCCATCACACTTTATTGTGAAGGAGATCGGAACACGGAGTTTCCATTTCGCTTAAGAATTCTTTAAACTGACGATGGTTAAGTGCTTTTGACAAGATGCTAATAACAATCTTACCGAACTTATGACCTCAACTATTTTGGCCTGAATCGTTTGGTCTAAAAGCGCTTCTTGGTGTATTTTCTAGTGAAACGTACACATTTCGCAATTTATTTTGTTTCGAAGAATCGTAGTTTCTCCTTGTTATTTAGCGATTTTAATGTCTTCAATGTATTTTGGCTCGGCATACGCTCTATCATCCCGTCTAGTTTGTATCCAGAGTGGTAGCAATCGAAGTTCTTCAAAGGGTCAACTTATCCGTGTCTTTTATGTTGCAAAACTCATCTATAGCAAGTGACAAGACAGAAGAATATTGAATATATTCCACCTGCAAATATTTGAAGACATTTTAGCTTTTCTATCTTCTACTGTTTCAGCTTCGATTTTTTTTTCAAGTTTTCTTTTTTTCGAAATCATGAAAATGTTTTCCAGATGCACGTATAAAGCAATCTTTGACATACCAAATGTAAATAGTTTGCCTTTTTGTGCAATTTCTAGTGGTACGTACTGGTACCCCAACGTTTGCCAAATCAGCATTACTTTTAAATTGGTTCTAACTTTGAGAAGATAATTCGCTTCTAACTCATTTACCTAAAGCAATAAACTATAAGCCACAGCCGAAAGCGAATTAAAGCGTACATAGATGCATCAGACAACTGCGTCATTCAAGAGCTTCCGACGACTGATTACAGTGACGACGCGTGTAATGGGGGAGGAGTGTGGTGAAAAGCGAGTAGGCCTACAATGTGGCTGAAGATAGAATCGGTGCCTAATCCTCGCTAAACGATTCAGAACTTTTTGAAAAAAAAATTTTGATAAAATAAATAATATTTGCGTATGGAACGAAAGAGCCGCAGCTTCACATCCAAAGAGCCGCATGTGGCTCGCGAGCCGCAGGTTGCCGACCACGGGTCTAGTCTCAGTCACTACCATGCACGATGTTACCTCTATGAAAGCCTAGCCTCAACTGTCTGTTTGATCTAGCTAAACTACAGTCTCGCTTTGGATTTATGTCGTCACAATTATGCGTTCACAATCAGTCATCTAAAGTGCGTCTCTACAATATATATATAATATAACTCTTTTTTCAAACTTTAAGGGAATTCGCCCCGAATCTAAGGGAATCGATCTTCTGTCTTAGATACGTAATGATATTTAGTTTTCAAAGATTGGAAATAATGCAATACCAATTTGCAGATTTAAAAAAAATGGGCTATTAATCACAATACTATGTATTAACGCAAATCTATGAAATAAAGTCTTTTCCTTTTAGTTTCCATTGAGATATATTTCAAGAATTCTAAATCGAAATAATTCAAGTCTTATCTTATACATACGTCATTTAAAAAAAAGAAGACGATTACATCCTACGAGTCAAGCATTTAGTCATGCATATTAACCAATGACCTAAATCGTGCTATACAATTGGTTTTCCTGGCTAGGTCAGGCAACCCATTCCATGCCCTAATAGCACTAGAGAAGAAGGAGCATTTGTACAAATTTGTCCTAGCATATGGGACAAGGAGTATGCATTTATCTATATGTCTTTCAGAGTATTTTATTAAATTTTGTTTTTGTATTTGAAGATTAAGGTTTAGTGTTTTATGTATAATTGCTACATTACTTTTGAGTTTTCTGTCCTGAAGGCTTTTTAAGTTTAGTGATTTTACTAAAGGCGTTACTCTAGTCCAATGTGAATATTAGTTTGTTATGAATCTCACTGCTCCTCTATTTTGTGTCTGTTCCAGTTTCTTAATGTTTTCTTGAGTTAAGGTGTCCCAAACAGAGGATGCATATTCTATTATGTGAGTTACCTCAGTTTACATCAGGACTGTTTGATTCCTTTGATGCAGACACCTCTAACCCATACAATATCCTAAACACCCCAAACGAAAACTCACCAACCACTAGCCAGATCCACTCCTGTTAAACCTAAATCTACTAAAATTAATACAACAGCCTCACTAAACAAACCTACTAAAGAAGTAATACCAAAATACCTTAAAACCTTAGTAATAAATTTTCAAAGCATTAGGAACAAAACAGCAGACTTAGAAATTTTATTAGAATGTGAGAAACCAGACATAATTGCAGGAACAGAAACTTGGCTACATCCTGAAATTTATAATGCAGAAATTTTCAATAGTAATTATGAAATTTTTAGAAAAGATAGCGCTGATTATCATGGAGGAGTTCTTCTAGCAATAAAAAACACTCTTATAGCAGAAGAAATTACCTTACCTAACTCAAAAAATATAGAATCAACATTTTGTAAAATTAATACCACCTCAACATCCCTAATAATAGGCAGCATTTACAGACCACCAAATTCTAGTTTAGAATACATGCAGGAACTATGTAATCAGATTACTACACTTAAAGAGACAAATAAAAATGCAGTTTTTTGGATTATGGGTGATTTCAACCTACCTGATATAAATTGTAAAACACTAACCATAGATAAACACCAAAACCATAAGGACATAAATGAGCTTTTCATAGAAACTTTACACAACCTAAGTTTAGATCAAATAATTAAAAAGCCAACTAGAATAAACAACACATTAGATCTCTTCTTAACCAACAGACCTGGATTAGTAGTTGATTATGATATTATCCCTGGTCTATCAGACCATGAGATCATAAAAATACAGTCAGATAAAAGCAGTAGCCAATTCAAAAACCAAAAGAAAAATCTTACTCTGGAATAAATGTAACCTAACACAACTACACCAAGCTGCATTAAACTTTCAACATTCTTATTAGAAAAAGACATTAACCAACCAGTCGATGACCTCTGGAATTTCATTAAAAACCATCTTAAAAGCATTATAGAAAATCATATACCAACTAAATGCACACCGACAAAATAAATAAATGCTGGTTTAATAATAGACTAAAGACATTTTGTAAACAGAAGGAAAAAATATATATAGAAAATTTAAATTTAAAGAAACTAAGGCAGAAAGAGTTTACAAAAAGTATATAAAAATTAAACACTTACCCCAAAAAGTAAGCAGACAGCTGCAGAGTAAATACATAAACAATGTAATATCTAAAGATAACAACAAAAACCTATGGTCATACATTAATGCCAAGAAAATGGAAACAATAGGCATAGCGCCATTAAAAGATGAACATAACATAATACATAATGATAATGAAACTAAAGCAAACATTCTAAACAAATACTTTTCATTAGTATTCTCAGCCCCAGGAGACAAAGACATATTACTGAATTTGAAACAAGTAGACAACATGGAAGATATAGTAGTACAAGAAAATGGAATTCAAAAACTATTAGCCAACACCAAACCAAATAAAGCGTCTGGACCTGATGGTATTCCAGCTAGATTACTCAAAGAACTAAGCAATGAGCTAGCCCCAGTGTTCAAAATACTCTTTCAGGCTTCACTTAACCAGGGCAGAGTACCAAAGGACTGGAAAGAAGCTAATGTCACCCCCCTATTTAAAAAAGGAGAAAAATCTGACCCAGGAAACTACAGACCAGTATCACTTACCAGCATCAAATGTAAAATCCTAGAACACATAATATGTAGCAATATCATAAACCACTTAGACAAACAAAATGTCCTCACACCATACCAACATGGCTTTAGGAAATATAGATCATGTGAAACACAACTAATAGGACTAATTTATGATTTTTCTAAAGGTTTAGATAATAGTGAACAAATAGATGCTATCTTACTAGATTTTTTAAAGGCTTTTGACAAAGTTCACCACCATAGTTTGCTTAAAAAATTAAAATATTTTGGCATTAATGGTCCACTGCATCAGTGGATTAAAGATTTTCTGATAGGGAGAGAACAAACTGTAATAATAAATGGCTCTAAATCAACACCGATAAAAGTAAACTCAGATGTACCTCAAGGAACAGTCTTGGGTCCACTACTATTTTTAATTTACATAAATGATTTACCAGATTGCATTACTTCAGGAACAAAAGTCAGATTATTTACAAACGATCGCATAATATATAGAACAATAAAAAGAACACAAGACACAGATATTTTACAAAAAGAATTAGATGAATTACAGAAATGGGAATCAAACTGGAGCATGTCTTTCCACCCAGAAAAATGTCAGTTGTTAAGAGTAACGAAAAAACTAAAACAAATTAATTCCACTTATCTTATTCATGGCAAACCAGTAACACAGACCTTTAAACGCAAAATACCTAGGTGTTATAATAAATGAAAAACTGTCATGGAATCCACATATTGATGAAACTATAAAAAAATCAAACAAAGCATTAGAATTTATTTAAAAAATTTCTATAAATCAAATCAGAACATAAAACTAAAATGTTATTTAACCTTGGTTAGGCCAATAATAGAATATGCATCCTCCGTTTGGGACCCCTCAACTCAAGAAAACATTAAGAAACTGGAACGGACACAAAATAGAGCAGTGAGATTCATAACAAATGAATATTCACATTTGACTAGAGTAACACCTATAGTAAAATCACTAAATTTAGAAAGCCATCAGGACAGAAGACTCAAAAGTAAATAAGTAATTATATATAAAACACTGAACCATAATCTTCAAATACAAAAACAAAATTTAATAAAATACACTGAAAGACACAATGATAAAGGCACATTCCTCGTCCCATATGCTAGGACAAATTTGTGCAAATACTCCTTCTTCCCTAGTGCTATTAGAGCATGGAATGGGTTGCCCGAGCTAGCCAGGAAAACCAGTGACTTGGCAGAATGTAAGTCATTGGTTAATATGCATGACTAAATGCATGACGCGTAGGACGTAATCATCTTTTTTTTGAAGTAACGTCTGTATTATATAAGATTAGAGAAGAAGATATTATTGGCCTGACCAAGGTTAAATAACATTGTAGTTTTATGTTCTTATTTGATTTATAGAATTTTGTAAAATAAAACCTAATGCTTTGTTTGTTTTTTTGATAGTTTTAAATTAAAAGTAAATTAGCAATTATACATAAAATACTGAACCATAATCTTCAAATAATTGGTTTAAATTTAAAAAATTAGTATAAATTATTAACATAACTAACGGATCTACAAACAAATTGTGTGATTTCGTAACTAAAATTCGGCATTAGCCCCTACTCCCCCGCCTCCCTGGATCCGCCAGTGTACATAGGTTAGGGTTGTAAAAAAAAGTTTACTTCTTATAACTACTTTACAAAACAACTCCTTGTTTCGGCTTTTTCACGACATTTTTGTGTAGTGCTAGAGATTCCCATCCCCACTGTACGTATAATATATGTCTATATGAGAAACATTTCATTAAAGACTAGTCAAGCAAACTTCATTTGTTAAAATATTTTATATTGAATATGTTAAATGTTATAAAATATTAAATAATTTAAATGAAAATATTCTAACATTTTAAAATTATCAAATTTATAGTGCATTTTATTATATATGATATATGCATGACATTTTTAAAAGCTACATAGGCATAAGAGACTTTATACATTATAGAACATAATCTTATTAAATATTGGCTTCACTGCTTTCCTACCGTATTTCAGGAAATTACCTTTAAAAGTTGATTGAAATCATAGACGTCCTAAAAATCCCAAAATTCAAAATCCCAGTCCTCATAGGTAAGTGAATGAGAGTCCCTTCGATTCATATACCAATCACGTGACCACTCTTCCACCTCGCGACTATGAAGCTCCACTAAGATACATAACATAAGGGTCTCTGTGTTATAAATTACCAGATACTGCAACATGTCGGCGACAAAAGTAAAACATTAAGATACTCACTTGAGTGCTAATCAAACAAACATCAATGACATGATCGTAGTAGTGTTTACAAATTAGTGAGGAAAACAGGGCGAAACAGAGAGAGAGAGAAGAGAGGAGAGAGAGAGAGAGAGAGAGAGAGAGAGAGAGAGAGAAAGTAATAGAGAAATAGATACATATAGAGAAAGAGAGAAAGAGGGATAGCTACAGATAAAGAGAGAGATGGAGAAAGAAATAAAGAGCTACAGAAACAGGGAGAGGGAGAGAAAGAGAGATAGCTAAAGAGAGAGAGAGAGAGAGTTTCTCTTTAACACATTACAAAGATATCAATGATACATTTAGAACAATACTATTCATTGTAATATTTTAAAAAAATCAAATCCGAAATAATTTTGTTGAAGGAGATAACCAAGCATTAACCAAATTAATCACATAGTTATTGCCCATTAATAAAAATGGCTGAAATATATTTGCTTTCGCTATGTGACCATTTTGACTTTTAACTAATATCTTTTCAGGTTTGTTTCCTTCAAAGCAAAACCAACTGTAGGACTAGTTCTATTGCCTTAAATCAGACTGAAAGGGCCACTACAATGCCACGCGTAGCAACGATGGAACAGAAAGTTTTCGTATGGAACTATTTAGGAAGTCGGATGTGTTTCGTCATAGTGCTTAGTGGACAATGAACAGCATATATATATATATATATATATATAAACATTTAATAAGGAAGTTCAAATCGAATGAAATATGTAGTATCTCCATTTAGTAACAAGATAAATCATTATAATTCTTTTAAAATAAATCCTTAAGCGTATCAAACCTCCTAGAGCATTATAATTAGTGTTTCAAACCATTTTAGTCGTATGTAATACATGTACATCTTCATAAACCGTTGGCCACAGAAACAAATGACCTTTACATTATCTGCCCTATACATAGCAAGGTCTGAAAATGGAAGTTTCTTTATTTGAATGTATGTATATTATTATTATTATTATTATAGCTTTTATATAGAGCTAATTTCATGATTATAGCATGCTCAGAGCGCTTTTGGTCCAATCTCATTTGTGGACCTATGGGGGGGGGGGGGGGGGAGGGGTTATCTAGGAGTTGGTTTTTCGTGCTGCTCAGTAAACACAACTCTGCCCGAGTCGGGTGTCGAACCTCGAGGCCAAGCCAAGTTCAAGCGCACTTGGCCTCTCGACCACGCCACGCTTCTTGCTTATTTAATTAATATTATTTAGGGGACATTGCGTCTTGTTTTTTATTACGCTGACACTATTAAGAATAGTCTTTAATTTATCTTTGCTCAATCTGAATACATCTGATACTGCAACACTATTTAGTATTCGACCTACCTTCATATGTAAAACTTATTAGCATCTACAACAAAGAGATACCTAGGTATATGCAATCATTTCTTTGACTTCCCTTTTTTTCATTCTTTCTTTTTGAGGTGAACCATTCTCTAGCTAACAGAGTATTACGTACAACTGCAGCTTATTTGTATCCGAGGCTCTGGATCAATAACTAACAATTTGCCCGTTTATGATCAAACCCTCCATTCTGACTAGACTTCCTGTCCTGCCCTATGCCAGGTGCGCTATAAAGCAGTTCATCTGGGCTTTGAGATTATATAGATCTATAATTTTTTTTTCTTACTGTGCCAGGTCGATACACTGTATATTTTTTTAAAAGGTCTGTAGAGGTCCCCTACTTCCACGTCGACATCGACCTATTCACTATGACCCCCCCTCACTTGGAAGAGTGCGCAAGAAAGGTCCCCCCCCCCCCCCGAGAACTGGGCTGACAAAAATACTTTTTGTCGCATCGCTCAACGTACCGTTAGAAATCGATCAAGGTTACAATAAGGGACTTTACCCGCCACGAATACGTGTGTTTGCCTGCGTGTGTGTGTTTGATTCCTTGTTTGTGTGTGTTTGTTTGTTTGGGATATGTGTGTACACTGATATTCCCCTAAATAGATATATAATTGCTATATAATGGATACATAAAATAGGAATTAGAAACATAGCTCAAAATGTTTATTACATATCTGATATTGTACTAAGTTTTAGAGAGAAAAGGTCTACTTATGGAAATGTTTGTTTTTACAATAATGTCCTTTAGAGTTAACATATTAACAGCATGTAATAATTATCGGTAATGTTATAATTAATTTTCATTTATGATATGATATGATATTATATTATATTATATTATATTATATTACATTTTATTATATTACATTTTATTATATTATATAATATTTATTATATAAGAATTGTTTTGCTTAGAGCCTTTAAGAAAAAAAAAATATTGTTTAATATAGTTTGGACCCGATATGGCGTCAAAGTTTTCTGCTAGATTTTCGTCTATTCAAATTTAATGTCGTCCTTCTTCTGTTTTCTAAACACGTGGGTGTTCTCCCTTTTTTATTGTCTCACATTGACTGTCTACTGGTTAAGTACCCTGTATGAAGATCTAAATACGTCTACGAGTATGGTTGAAATTGAAACAATGATGATCATCATTATATCTTCTTATTTAAGAAGCATGATTGGTAGGAGTTTAGGAATGTGGTCAGAGCCAATTCAAGGGACTTTTCTTTTGAATAACCTGAGCCACACTCTGGGTTGGAAGATACGTTTATTAGCAGCTTCTTCTGCTAAGATCGTAGAACACTATGCATGTACCTTTTATTTCCAGTTGGTAACATCACATTTTAAGCTTTGATATCACAATAAAGTTTATGCAATTTTAAATACTTAAGGTCATTATTAACTGACTTTACTAATTATTTACTATCGACATCCTGTCCAAGTTTGGCACCGAAAAAGAGCATACAAAAAAGGTACAGGATCGATTCCATTAGAACAAAGTACATAGTTTTCAGCGTAATTGTATCAATTAGTTGGGATCAGTCATGTCAGTAACTCCCAAACTTTGTCCTTAACGGTACACTTCACACATTCTGAGTATTTAGCAGAACACTTGGATTATTTTTTTAGAGAGAGTTTAATTCACGTGGTGGTTTACTAGTTATTCCAGTCGTTCGTGAAACACCTATTCAAGCCTCGCAGAACATTAGGGTTCCGAGAATCACAGTTCGGGAACCACTAAGTTATGTAATTAAATTTATAATATATCTAGACATAACAATAATAATTCTGTGCGAATAGAAATATTTTACCAATTGTTTTAGCTTAGCGCTATTTCATGCTATTAGCTTTCTCAATTTGCTATGATTTCCATCCCTTGTCCGGACCAGCTGGAAAAATGTGTGGGTGGAGTGATCGCTTTTTAAATGTGTTTATTAAAAAAAATGGTAATAGAAAAATGTTTAGTTTTTAAAAACAAAGCTTTTCTCAGGTAAAGAAACGCTAATGAATGCAATTGATATCTATTTTTAGTTTCAAATCAAAGTAAAAGGGGACTAATTCAACGTATACCACCATATCAGTCAAGTACAATATCTTTCCTTTGTTTGATACAAAATAAGTAGTTATCAATAGTTAATTAACAAATTGTTTTTTTTATATTGATTCTTGTTTTGTCAGGTTAATGAAATAAATCAGCAAAATTTCAGGTTGATCCGCGATTGGGTGTCGAAGCAATGACGTGCATTAACTCTCTTCCATACAGACAGACTGAGTTGATATAAGCTTTGTAATACTTATAGTTGAGCACGAAAAGTCCTATCCATCTAATAAAGAAAAGATACCTATTAGAAAGTTTGTTTGTTGTTGCCCTTAAAATGGCCATTCTAATACCTACAAAAATAGTCTCAGTTTCTCTCTCATCTCCCTCACTCTTTTTTTTTCTCTTATTTTCTCTCCCAACACACACACACTTAAACACATAATAAGAGCGCAACATCAATAACAAACAATGGTATTGAAGGAGAGTGGTAGGACGATGTTATCGGGTATTAGGGCGGAAGTGACGCTGTGAGCCAGTACAGTTTGTCGTTCAATAAATGTGCCCTTTAATGGTGTGTCCTTATCATTGTGTATTTTTTTTTAACTTCTCATCAAAGGGCAGGTAATCCACAATTGCGAGGCTAAAATAATCCTACTTCTTTCCCTTTAAGTTATGATACACAGTAAAGCAGGGGTTCTCCCTTAGCGGTCGATTGACGATTTGCAAAGGATCATCGAAAATATGGATTGTTTTTGTCTATTCCAACGTGTAAAACTTGAGATTCTGCAAACTTTTTTTTTTTTTTTTTTGAAGTTACCTTTTTTATGTCATTCTAGGATAGATGTATTGAACAACTGCAACACAATGTTCTCAAACATTTGCATTGTCACAGTTTCAAATAATAAAAATAATGCATACCACAAAGTTACAGTTGTGTCAAATCATAGATAGCCTATTATTTTAATAGTGACATTATGATGTAATTAAAAAGCAATTTCGTTTGAGTTAATGATACGTCTTTGTTTAGTAGTACATGGTATAAAATGTAATAGTCTCATCATGGAACACCCCATGGCAAATGGTTTTCGCACGAAAGAACGTTAAAAAAAAAAAATTTTATGTTGTTAAAATTATACTTTAACTCTTTCTCTCCTAATTAACGATACAATCCTTGATTTGACCTCATTAAATTAAATTATTGTTTAATTTTATAAACATTTTTTTTTGTGTCATATAAAAACAGCATGCATTCCCCTTTAAGTCTAGACCAAATAAAATATTTTCCCATAACAAACCCCAAATCTATTGATGCTTAATCGTAACAGGGGAGTGAAATAGTAATGAGCAACATGAAGAATTCCTTCCAAACGTGGAAAAATAATTACGGAGAGAAAGAGTTAAAAGTTTAAGCAGAAATAAAAAAATCCTAGTGCGTTAGTTGTAATGAAGTTCTATAACCCGATTCCATGTAGCCGAAATAAATGCATCGTCATTTTGGGACCCAACATCCAAGCTTTGTCGGCAGGATACCCGGTACTTTAACGTAATGAAAGATATTTTAAAAAATGCTGATATTCTCTTTTGAAAACCACTGGGAACGATTGCAAAATCTTGTCATTTTTGGTAAAGAAGTAAATCTTTATTTGAAAAGTATTAGTCTTGTCAACACAGGAAGAGCTTCAAGTTTGAAAGTATGTTGTCCTTGATTTCAAAGTTTGGTAAAGAATGTGTCATCAAAAAGTCATTGGAGCTCACTGTGTGATTCCTCGACAAAAGTAACAAAGACACAGGCACAAGAATTACAAGTAATTAAAAGCGTAACTGCATGGATCAAAGGTAACATGGCTTGATTTGTCTGTAGCAATGTGATCCTTCCAAAGCAAAGTTTAAATTGGCGAACAAAAATACTAGATAATAATATTTACATGCTGCTAATCTTATCTTCTCACTATGAGAATAACAACATTGAACCTGACAAATTATAATACTTTGTAAATAGAACATTTGCAAATGCATGCTCACGAAAAGTCATCCTGGTGATGTGGCAGGTCTACGGCAGTTCGCACTCTGACAGGCAACAAGGATGTTCCTAGGAATGTTAAGAGCCTTGAAGGTTTATGTTAGGTCAGTTGTTATTATCCCCTTGTTTGATATAACAATGAGGTATATTGTTATTTTGGTTAATTTCCATAGAGCTTAATCTCCAAGCCTAGGTTCCCATATTTTCTTTGTTTTTCTATCTCAGTTTTTCTTAAATTATGAGACAGCGGTACAGCGCTGTTGATAATGGTAGCGGTTTTTTCTTTTTATCAACGAACAGCAGATCAAGGCGATTGAAAGCTACCGTTTTGTCGGTCAGAATAGGCCTTTCCCAGTACAGCAGATATTCAGTAGAATGTAGAATTTTTTGTGCCGAGTATTTATAATAAGGAGGAGTATCCTTATGATGTTTAGTTGATGTATTAGCTTATATGCTAATTATTATTATTAAATACCTAATAGCACTTTCAATCTTTATGTAATAGTCCTCTACCCTAGGGAGCCTGCATATTCTACAATCAAGCAGGATATATACTTTTTTATAGTCAAGGATAAATTGGAGTATTGTCTAATTATCATAGCGATTAGTGCCTTTATAAAACATTTTTATGAGGTTAATTACCATCTGACTCGGGTGAGCCCATGGATATCATAGCGATTAATTACTTTAAGCGATTACCATTAAACTCAGGTGAACCCATGGATATCATAGCGATTAATTACCTTCAGCGCTTACTGTTTAACCCGGTTGAGCCCATGGATATCATAGCGATTAATTACCTTCAGCGCTTACTGTTTAACCCGGTTGAGCCCATGGATATCATAGCGATTAATTACCCGTCAGCGCTTACCATTTAACTCGGGTGAGCCCATGGACCAAATTCCGTTTCTGAATTTTCTGTTTACAACCTTGTTGACACAATAGAACAACATAAAACTAAACCTCCAGCTACTTGATCAGATCAAACGTCGACTCCTTTGAGACAAGAAGTGTAAAACAAAATAGATAAACAGCCAACTTACCCTCATTGGGTAACAGGAATAATCCCCTTCAGTACATGTTCATATTAACACAACTACATCGCATATGCACAGTGGCTGCTCTCAGATAACTGTGTGTCTGTTTATTCGCTTGTTTTGTTGAGTAAATCAAAATTCGTGATCGTCCAAGCATGTGCGCGCGTGAGTGTGTGTTCTAGATTTATTGAGCAGGTCAGGTTAATGGCGTCCCGGTGTCCAAGTAATTTATAGCTTCCGTTGAAATATCGACACTGTGCGGTCATAGTAACCTTCACCAAAGGGACTGGTCAGAACGGTTCATAAACAAAACCAATGTACCTAGTGGGAGTTTTTATTTTAGATAGATAATCAATACCAATGATTCTCATCCTGAACATTGAAAATGTCCCTAACTCGTATCCACTTGATATTGAACGACCATTATAGTTCTTAAATAGTTCGTAAAGTTACCTGAAGCTTCCTTTTCAGACTTTACAATGTATGGAGCATATGATAACAAGGTCATCGGCTTCTATGGTTCAAGGTTAACAAGGGTGTCATATGGCCAAACGATAAAATGCTTTTACTTTCCCAAACTTAAGTAAGGTACACAACAGAGCTGGGTGGACTCAGAGGCATCCTAAATATCCGAAATATAAAATTCCAGTCTTTACCGAGATTCGAACCCGAAAACTCCTGTTCGAAAACTAAGTGCCTCACCTCTCATCCACCACGTGAATAGATCATGAAACAAAAAGTCGCTCAAATTAAGTCTAATAAAGAGAGGCAGCATTGGCCAATACTATTTTGCGAGGTATGCTTGAGTACAATATAGCGCACTCATGTCTTAAGTTAGGATATTGTTGCTAACTCCAACTATCTGGTGACATTTTCTTTATACCTCTATTTTTAGAAACATAATCAACAGACAACTCAACTCATTTGGAAGTTACAGATTTTGTGCATACGTGCAGGGGACTTACTATTTTTTCTATTCTTTGTTGTTTTTTTATTGTTAAACGTGCAGTTTAATTACAAGATTTATATCAACTCACTCTGTCTGTCTGTCTGTCTGGTCAAATGTTTTCTACACGTTATTTCTCAGACACCTAATCTCGGGTGTGACCTATAAATAGAATAGGTCATAAGACCAGTGACCTGTACTGCACCGGCAAGTTAGTCCAGCGGTACTTTGTGGTCCCAATTATATTATCTAGGCTATTAACTATAGCCTCTAGATGTATAAAACTACCGAGACAAACAATTAATAATTCTGAGATTTCATTTCCAGCAAAAATCAAAGTTTATTTACAAACAAAAGAAAAAGATCATGAAAAAATATAAATGGCCATAAAGGCTCACAAAAGAAAATGATTTAATGAAACAAAGCAAAGTAGCAACACAGTTTCCGGTCAATGTAATGAAAGGACCACCATCACAGAGGCACAAGAATGTCTTATGCCGAAAAACCAAAAAGAGGGTTTACAATAATAAACAATAATATCCTAAATGCATCAACAATGAAATGACGTCATTCATGAGACCCACTACTGTCTCGTATGTAAACAAAAGATGTCTTTAAAAAAAAGACATACAGAAGAGGATAAGAGACTAAGTAGACCTATACCATTTACATAAATCAACTAACAAATCGATAAAGTCTACTTAGCTCATTTTTGAAATACTCTTCCCACAACAGTGGCACACTCTTCTTGAGTAACACAACAAAAGTACAACATAAGTATTAGTCAAACATTTTATAGATTTAGTTCAAGCTACACTGGTCAGTTGAAAGACTCAAGAGAGAGTGGCCCTTGTAAACGGTTGACAGGGACTTAAATCCAGTTATAAAGGGGGCTAACTCTAATAAAAAAATAAAAGTAGCAACCCTTATTGTCCCTCTTGTCACACCTCCCCCCTTAAAAATGCTCTTGTGGGGAAATGATATGATGCACAAGGCATTCAACTTGTTTACAATGTTCTCTACACTCTTGACAGAGCGTCAGCAACTACATTATCTTTCCCTTTAACATGTATAATATTTAGATCAAAAGGTTGGAGAGTCAAACTCCATCTCAGGATCCGTTGATTCTTCCCCCTCATTTGGTTAATAAAAGTTAGAGGGTTATGATCTGTGTATACTGTTACAGGATACAAATTACTATTTATATAGTAGCTGAAATGAAGAACTGTCAAAACAAGACCCAGAGCTTCTTTTTCTACCACGCTATAGTGCATCTGATGCGACTTAAATTTTTGGGAAAAGAATGATATTGGGTGTTCATTGCCAGTTTCATCGGTTTGGGTCAAGACCGCACCCACCCCAGAGTCACATGCATCAACATGCAAAATGAGAGGTTTAGAATGATCAATTGCTTTTAAAACTGGGGCTGTACTAAGAACACATTTAAGCTCTTCAAAAGCTCTTTGAGCAGAAGTGCTCCACTGAAATTTCCTTTTCCCTTTTAGGAGGTCAGTTAATGGGACAGCTATAACTGAATAATTACAACAAAGCTTACGATAGTATCCTGTCATACCTAAAAACCTTCTGACCTCCTTTAAAGATTTAGGTACAGGGTACTCTTGAATGGCTTCCACTTTAGCCTGAATAGGTTTAACTTTCCCGTTACCCACAATGTAGCCTAAATATTGTATTTCTGCTCTACAGAAATCACATTTGTTAAGATTAATAGTAAGATTAGAGTTCTTCAGCTTTTGAAATAAAGTCCTTAGACAAGCCAGATGAGCATCAAAGTCATCATGGTATATGACTAAATCATCAAGATAGGCCGAACAGTTTGGAATGTCGGCAATAACTTTGTTCATCAACCTCTGGAAAGTAGCTGGGGCGTTTTTCATACCAAAAGGCATAACTTTGTACTGATATAAGCCATCAGAAGTGCAAAAGGCAGAAACTTGTTTCGCCTCCTCCGATAAAGGAACTTGCCAATACCCGGACAGGAGATCAATTTTTGTTACATAGGTGGCCTGTCCAACTCGATCAATTAAGTCATCAATGCGGGGAATTGGAAATGCATCTGCTTTGGTCACTAGATTCACCTTTCTATAGTCAGTACAGAATCTATATGTACCATCAGGTTTAGGTACCAACACGCATGGTGAGCTCCATGGGCTTTCACTTCTTTCTATAATGTTATTTTCCAGCATATAGTTTATCTCAGAAGTTAAGAATTGAGATTGGGCGAGAGGTAGTCTGTAAGGGTGTTGCTTCACAGGAGTTGCATCCCCTACATTAACTTCATGTATCACTAAGTTTGTCTGCTTTGGCACATCAGACAACAGCTGCGGGTACGCTTCGATTAAATCACTGATTGCTTCCCTTTCTCGTTGACTAAGATGTTCTAATTTTTCTGACAACTTACACAGGGCTTCAGAATTTTTTATCTTAACTGTAGGGATTTCTTTGTCGAGAACGGTATCCACATATACCTGGTTCTCTTTTCCCATGGGGACTGAACTCTTTACAATAGCTAGTACAGTTGCATGATCTGAGGATCTTTCGTGAAATTTCTTTAACCTGTTTATGTGACAACGAATTTTTCCTTTTCTCTTACCAGGGACATATACGGTGTAGTTGACTTCACTTTCCTTGCCCACTACCTCGTATGGCCCATCGTACCTTTTCTGAAGGGCATCACCTTCCGTTGCCGTTTCCACTAATACTTTCTCACCTATTTTAAACTGTCTTTGTTTGGACTTCTTGTCATAGATTGATTTAGATTTATTTTGGCTTTCTCTAAGATTGCTATAAGCCAAGTCATTAATTCTAAAGAGTTTGTCCCTTAGATTTCTAACATATCCTCTCAAGTCTTTCGTTTCCTCCTGAGTTGGTATCCAGTTTTCTTTAATTCTATTCAATGGACTTCGTACCGTGTGTCCAAACACAAGTTCAAATGGACTGAACCCTGTTGAATCTTGCTGGGCATCGCGTAGAGCAAACAGTAAGAAGTTAATGTTTTCATCCCAAGTGTTTGTTTCGGTCTCAGCGTACGTTCTCACCATGTTTTTAAGTGTTTGGTGAAAGCGTTCGATGGCACCCTGGCTTTCAGGATGATATGCCGTTGAAACCAAGTGTTCAATTCCCATCTGGCGAAGTGCCTGTTGGAAAATGTCTGACATAAAATTGGTGCCTTGATCGGTCTGTATGACCTTTGGCAACCCGAACGTTGTGATAAATTTTGACAATGCTGTCACAATAGTTGTTGCCTTGATGTTTCTCAATGGTACTGCCTCTGGATAGCGCGTAGTCTTACACATTATGGTAAGAAGGTACAGGTTCCCTCGTTTTGACCTTGGCAATGGACCAACACAGTCCAAAAGGATGTGTGAAAATGGTTCTTTTGGTGTTATATTCTCTTGAAGAGGCGCTTTTGGAGGCGATTGATTAGGCTTTCCTGTGATTTGGCAGGCATGACATGATTTGCAGTATTTTGCTATTTCTCTGTTAATGCCTGGCCAGTAGAAATGTTTGTATATGCGTCGTCGTGTTTTGTCAATCCCTAAGTGTCCGGACATAGGGATGTCATGACCAAGTCTTAATATTTCAGAACGAAACACATTAGGTATGACAATTTTAAGGGTCTGTTCGTCAGTGCTTCCAATAAGTGATGATTTTTCTGTCCACTTTCTGACAAGAATGTCATTATGCATGGCATATTGTTGGCCTATTTTTGTATCGCCACCTTGTAGCTTGTGGATGATGTTGGCTATTTCCATGTCATTCATCTGGCTATCACGAAGGTCAGCTATTGATGGTATGCCGTTTTGAAATGGATTACAGAAAAAGTCAACTGAAAGTTTGGATTTCTCATCTATCTGGTCAGTATTTTTCTTAGCATTTCTTCGTTCTCGGATTAGTTTTTGTTGCCTGGTTTCTACTTGTTGTATCGTTTCTTGTACTACATTTGTATTTTCATGACATCGATTTAGTTGTTGCATATCCTCTACTTGTCTCGGCCACCAGCTATAAGTTTCTTTCCATTTGGTAATTTGAGACTCTGTTGGAAAACCAATATTAGGAACATTTCCTATCAGCAGTTCAAATGGTCCTTCATCCACCACTATTACTTCCATCATTTCGTTGAAGTATGGGGAGTTAATATGTACATTGACCGTCGGATACTCCTTAATGTGGCCACCAAAACCTTGAACTCTGCAACGTTTCCGACAATATTGATTAGGATTCACCAACTTTGCCAACACCACACATTTTGTGGCCCCTGTATCCCTTAGGGCTGCCTGGATGTAATGGCCGTTCACGATTGCAGGGCTGACATATGGTGACAGGTTGCTATCTAGCCCACCTACATAAGCCACTACTTCTTTTTTCTTATAAATTCTTCTGCCTGTGTCTCTACATTGTTTCGCCACGTGTCCAAATCTACCACATGTATAGCATCTTATACTCTGTCTTGAATCTGTTGTAGTAGATTCTGTAAATTTGGATTCCGTTGTGGCAAGAAATGCACTTGCTTGATCCTCAGAATCTTTTTGCAAACTTTCGCCAGGATGAGCAGCCACGTATCTTTGGCATAGGTATAAAACTTCGTCGACATGCCTGGGCTTTCTTTCTTGGAGAAATGCAAAGAGATTTTTCCCAGATGACGAAATTATTTTGTCTATTATGATGAACTGTTTCAAGTTCTCAAAAGATTCGTCAATTCCTGAGGACTGAAACCATTTCTCGAAAGTAGCTTTGACCTCGCCGACAAATTGTTTCATGTTGCCGTCGGTCGGGGGTTTCAGATCGTGAAATTTCTTCCTATAGTCGTCTTCACTGCATTGGTAAAACTCTAGTAGAGTCTTTTTCAGCAAGGTGTAGTCTCCAACGTCTTTGTCATTCAGCACCTGCAGCGCATCTAGTGCTCTTCCACCCACTAGGCTGAGGAGTTCTCTGGCCCATTCTTTCTGGGATTCGCCTTCCAGCCTCATTAACATCTCAAATCTGTGGATGAAGGAATCCATTCTGTCTGTTCCTTCGATAAACTTCTGCATTTTTGTTCGTCTTGTGTTTCTGTTGGGTTCGTCGTTGGCTTCGGTCGTTTTAGACTGTTTTGCAATTCGTGCTTTAGATTCTTCTTCCTCCATCTTGATTTTTGCTGTCACCTGCAGTTCCTGCATTCTGAGTTTTTCTCTTCTCTCCTCTGCTCTTGCGTCCCTTTCTTCGTTTTGCCGGATAGCTCTGGCAACCCATTCTTCAAGTTCCTCCTTCTGGTAACCTAATTTCTTTCCTGTCTCGTACAAGTCGAGAAGTTCACTTTGTTTTACAGACATTTTCAGGATTTAGAAACCTGAAAATAATACTAGTACATAAGAAAAACAAATGTAAAAGTAAAAAAAAATAATGAAATCACAATTAAAAAATTTGACAGTATACAATCAAAAATTAATACAATGAAAAAAACTATACTGTCCTTGTACTATCTCAGTAGGGTTCAAGGGTAGACGCACTGGTCTTTATGAAAACAAACAAACTATTTCACCCTGTTCACGAGCCCCCATGTGACCTATAAATAGAATAGGTCATAAGACCAGTGACCTGTACTGCACCGGCAAGTTAGTCCAGCGGTACTTTGTGGTCCCAATTATATTATCTAGGCTATTAACTATAGCCTCTAGATGTATAAAACTACCGAGACAAACAATTAATAATTCTGAGATTTCATTTCCAGCAAAAATCAAAGTTTATTTACAAACAAAAGAAAAAGATCATGAAAAAATATAAATGGCCATAAAGGCTCACAAAAGAAAATGATTTAATGAAACAAAGCAAAGTAGCAACACAGTTTCCGGTCAATGTAATGAAAGGACCACCATCACAGAGGCACAAGAATGTCTTATGCCGAAAAACCAAAAAGAGGGTTTACAATAATAAACAATAATATCCTAAATGCATCAACAATGAAATGACGTCATTCATGAGACCCACTACTGTCTCGTATGTAAACAAAAGATGTCTTTAAAAAAAAGACATACAGAAGAGGATAAGAGACTAAGTAGACCTATACCATTTACATAAATCAACTAACAAATCGATAAAGTCTACTTAGCTCATTTTTGAAATACTCTTCCCACAACAGTGGCACACTCTTCTTGAGTAACACAACAAAAGTACAACATAAGTATTAGTCAAACATTTTATAGATTTAGTTCAAGCTACACTGGTCAGTTGAAAGACTCAAGAGAGAGTGGCCCTTGTAAACGGTTGACAGGGACTTAAATCCAGTTATAAAGGGGGCTAACTCTAATAAAAAAATAAAAGTAGCAACCCTTATTGTCCCTCTTGTCACAAGCAGAAATCTTGCACTATTATTTCTTTTACATGACAAAACAAGAATCAATTAAAAAAAAAACAATTAGTAAAAGACTAGTGGTAATTAATTATTTTGCTTGGTATCTTGTACAAGGGAAAGAAATTGTACTTGACTGAGGCGGTATTATAAGCTAAATTAGTCCCTTTTATAGGTCACCGCTTTAAAGTAAGTTTGAAACTCTTTTTTTTATCCACAATTTACTAGCAGAGTGGTAAGAATGTCGGCTTCAGGAGGCTAGAGTCGTAAATTCGAATTCTGTCGGTCCAACCCCCCTTTTTTATAATAATATATAGTTCGTCCATCGTGGTTCGATGATGACCACTTTGTCATCCAGGGGGCTGAGGGCTTTGCACTGGGGTTTTATGCCTCCTGATGTGGCTGGTGAGACCTATGTGAGCCCGGAATAGAGCATAGAGCTATGTAGGGAGGATGACGGCTCTATAGACCCCTAGCTTTGTGTTTGTGGTGATACCACGTCTGTTCCAGACAGTTTTAGACAGTCTGCCATAGGATGCACTGGCCTTGGCAATACGCAGGTCGATTTCACTATCGATTTTTCCATTTCTGGAGAGTGTGCTGCCAATATATGTGAATTTGTCCACTGCGTTTATATCCTGTCCATTTATAGTGATGCTTGGATCCGAGTAGGCTTTCCCTGGAGCAGGTAGATATAAGACTTCAGTCGTGTTCGTATTGATGGTAAGGCCAAATTCTGAGCATGCTCTTGAGAAATCACTGACGATGCTCTGCAGATCGTTTTCAGAGCAGGCATTTAGGGCACAGTCGTCAGCAAATAGCAAGTCTCTGATTACTGCTGCATTTGTTTTTGATTTTGCTTTAAGCCGCCTCGGGTTGAATAGGCCTCATCAAATCTGATATGATATATTTATCCCGTTGTTTTCTCTATTTGTGAATGCATCTGTCAGCATAGCGGAGAACATGATACTGAACAGTGTAGGTGCTAGGACACAGCCTTGTTTTACCCCGTTTGATACTTCAAAGGGCTCTGATGGTTCTCCACTTTCTTGGACACGAGCCTGCATGCCATCATGAAATAGTCTCACCTTGGTTATGAATTTTTGTGGACAGCCATACTTTGACATGATCTTCCAGAGTCCTTCTCTGCTAACAGTGTCGAATGCCTTTGTTAAGTCGACATATATTGAGAACAGGTTAGCATTTTGTTCTTGGCATTTTTCTGGATCTGCCTTGCTGTAAAGATCATGTCAATGATTCCACGCTCTGAAGCCGCACTGGCTTTCTGGTAGTAGACCATATTCTATGTGTTGCATGAGACGATTTATTAGAATGCGTGCAAGGATTTTTCCAGCAATAGAGAGAAAAGATATTCCTCTGTGGTTGTCGCAGATCTGGCGGTTTCCTTTTCGCTTGTATAAATGAACAATTGTGGCATCTTTAAAGTCTTGTGGTATGGACTTTTTTTCCCACATAATTAAGAAGAGCTTATGAAGTCTTTCAATCAGGGCTAATCCACCTTTTTTGTAGACCTCTGCGGGAATGGAGTCAGCTTCTGGGGCTTTTCCGCTTGCGAGCTGTTGAATGGCAAGATCGGTTTCCTTTAGCGTAGGGGTGTCATCCATTTTTTTCATTTATTGGTACTTTCTGTAGCCTGTCTATGGCCTCTTCATTTATGATGGAAGGTGTATTGAGAACCTTTTCGAAAGGCTGTGCTATAGATAGCTTCTTTGAAGCATTCCCAGCTTTTATCTACATTTGATTCAGTTTGAAGAGTGGACTTGAGGCAGTTCTCTATCGCATCTGCAAGCGACTTTTCAGTTTTGTCATCTGCTAAGCTGGCCGTGTTTAGCCTTTTTAGGGGTTTATATTTTTGCGGACGTCTCTTTGGTTGAATACGGATGTTTAGTTTTGTGATGATGAGGCGGTGGTCTGTTCCACATTCTGCACCACAGCAAGATTTGGTGACACGAATGTCCTGACGGTCAGATTGTCTGGTGATGACGTAGACCACGAACCAGACAAGCTGTCAGGCACATGCGGCCTCGCTGCATGCAGCTTTGATGCTGAATTAACGGCGATAACTAACACATTCAATTACCTGCTCCAAAAATTGCGTGAAAAGATAACCGTTGCGACTACCGTTGTAATGGTTACCGATTCCCAATCCTGCCTCCAAGCCATGGCTGGCTTAGGGGGAAAGTCCAAACTGGTGGAAGAGGCATTAGGCGCCGCAAATAACATCCGCCTACTTATTGGAGCTGTCATCTTTATGCAGTGGGTGCCCTCGCACTGCGGCGTGAGGGGCAATGCCGTGGCTGATGCTCTAGCTCGAGAAGGAGCGCTGGCCGTGCCCACTTTCGAACCACCAAGTACGTTTCAACAGGCTACCACAGTTATACGATGCCCGTTGCTGACACTGCGGGGAATCAGAAGAGACGGTGGCGCACGTCTTGCAAAAGTGTCCGCAGCTCCGCGAGCTACGGGAAGACGTATCCGGTGGTCCGCTATGTTTGTATGGAAGCTATGATGCATTTAGCCAAACAGCAGAGTTCCTTACCAAGGCACTACGGGAGTCCTAGGTGTCCCTGCCTTGTCACCAATTGGAGTTCATCTCAGGTGATGACGTAATCTATGAGGAGCCAGTGTCTTGAGCGAAGATGCATCCAGGAAGTTCGCTTTCTAATCGGAAGACTGCATATTGTGTTCGATATGAGAAGCTTGTGTTCAGCACAGGTCTGAAGTAGTAATAATCCGTTGCTGTTGTATTGACCTATCCCGAATTCGCCTAAGCCTCCTTTCCAGATGTGATGGTCAGAGCCGACTCTTGCGTTGAAGTCACCAAGAATGAGTAGCTTTTCTGTTTTTGGAATATCAAGTAAGGTGGAGTTTAGTTCTTCGTAGAACTTTGCTATGACATCGTCTGGGTTGGTCATGGTGGGTGCGTAACAGCTAACAATGGAAATGTGTTTCTTTCCGTTTTGTAAAAGCAGCTTTAGGGTCATGAGCCTATCACTAATTCCTTTGGGAGGCCCGACTAGTTTAGATACCATTGATGTTTTTATGGCAAAGCCGACTCCAGATTCACGTCGTACTTCAGTGCTTCTACCGCTCCAGAAGAAAGTATATCCAGCTCCTCTTTCGCAGAGTTCACCTTCATCTACAAGCCGAGTCTCGCTTAGTGCTGCTACGTCTATGTTGTATCTGTGGAGCTCCCTGGCTACTAGTGCAGCTCGTCTTTGTGGTCTAGCAGATGTGTCGAGGAAGATATGGTAAGAGGAACTAACCTCGTCTTTTTCTTTGAATTTCGACCGCTTGAGTAGGGTTCCCGCCAACTGCGGTAGGCTGGCTAGGGTAGTTTTGAGCAGGCAATGTTTGGGGCACCTTTTCTAGCCCTGTCCTCATGCTATGGAGGTGAGCAGTGCACTCCTAAATAGGGCTGCTCAGCCACTCAGGGGGCTGCCGGACTCCACAGCTGCTCTGTTCCTGTGGTGAACGACCATATGGCCTGAGCGGCCTGTGTGCAGGGTTGCAGCTACGGCTTCCAGTGTGCCCACACCTACCGCTTCACTGCTTGCCTTTGGTTTGGTTGTGTTTGGGGGGGGGGGGATGACAAGTGACTTGCGCTGGAATTTGGATTAAATTGAGGAGGATTCGCGCAAAACGTCGACCTCTCTCTCTCGCCCTAAAGCCCGTCCTTTTCCGGAAGCAAGATTTGGTCAAGACGTCCGGGGACAAGTTTGGGTGTATAATGATAGATAGATAGATATATAGATAGATAGATAGATAAATAGATAGATAGATAGATAGATAGATAGATAGATAGATAGATAAATAGATAGATAGATAGACAAACTGACAGACAGACAGATAGACAGACAGACAGACAGACAGATAGATAGATAGATAGATAGATAGATAGATAGATAGATAGATAGATAGATAGATAGATAGATAGATAGATAGATAGATAACTTTTAGCCCTGTGATTTTTTTGAGCTACAAATTCAATTTTTCTTTAGAACTAAATCTTACAGGAAGACAAAAAGTTGAAATAGAACACCATCAAGAAAGGGCCGCTATTGACTGGGTACAGACCAAGTTATTTTCAATCAATGTACAGCAAAGGTCTCAGTTCACACCCGGCGACATATGTCCATCAAGTCAAAATGTATTCACAGTAGAGGGTGTCAAAACGTGTGTGCTCTTGTTTGCCCTTCTCCCTTTATACTTTTTTAAACCGTGTGCCAACAGCCCACAGAGGACGTCCTGTTAATCACATGCTGTACTTGTTTGAGTTACTTGCAACAGATGTCGTAATTGACTAATCCAGCTCATAGAGGCAGATGTCGTAATTGACTAATCTAGCTCCTAGATGCAGAAGTCGTAAATTATAAGGAGTCATCGTTGAATTATTTTTTTTTGCCAACATTTAAAAAAAAAAATCTTTTAAATTGAGATCTACTGAACTTTTCATTCAAGATTATGAGGACCTTATAATCGTAATTTGAAGCTGAATGAAACTCAATACAAAGATGCAAGTTAGAAGACAAACCATTCCACTTAAAATTTTCTCTATCGGTGCCATTGGCTAAGGTTGGAGCCTACTACTCCAACGCCCTTTTTTATAATTATAATCATAATAAAATTAATAATAAAACATTTTGAATTTTGTTTCTCTTTAACGAAACTCGACCCTGGCTGCGCCAGAGAATGAATACTCGTTCGTTTCTAACATAATAATAATAATAAAGAAAAAACCGCTACCATTATCGATATCGCCGTACCACTGTCTCATAATTAAAAAAAAAAATGGAATGGAAAAACAAAGAAAATTTGAGAACCTAAAGATAAAGCGTTTTTTGGAAGTTATTTAAAATAACTATTATCCCAATTCCTCTATCAACCGAGGAAATAATAACAAGTGATCTCACAGATACCTTCAAGGCCCTTAACATTCATGCGACATTGCTTTTTTTTCTCAAATTTTGTTTTATTAAAATGGTAGAAATTCTCGTCGAATAATAGGTCATCAAGCGGAAAACTTTCGTGTGACCAAACGAAAAGTCCCCGCCAATTCGTCTTACTTAACACGATGGTGATCTTAACGAGGATCACGCCTATTACAGATTTCCGTACGCTGCTTGTACCTAACATAATAATATCGGTCAGTGCTGCCTCGTTCTTTATTAACCGTCATTTGATCTGCGACATTTTCATTTTACTTGAATGAATAGTGCAACAAAACACTTGAATATTTGGCACGCCCCAATTCTTTCATATTTATCTTTTTTTTAAACTTTCCCTCCTAGTGAAACCAAAAGTTGCTCAAATTAAGTCTAATAAAGAAGAGGCAGCATAGGCCAATACTATTATGCGAGGCATGCCCGAGTACAATATAGCGTGCTCATGTCTTAAGACAAGTTAGGATAATCTTCGAGATAAGTATGAAGCCTTGCCGCGAACTTTGTAGTTTTTTGTCACACAAAGGTTGTCAACTTAACAATGTTAAACACTCAAGAGAATTTTGACCACTCGAGACGGTGAAGTTTGGAAATGTCGTCTTCAAAATGTTTTGAAAGAATATTGTTGCTAACGACTTTCCCAAAAATGGCAGACATTTTAAAAGGTTCTTATTAGAAGATGATACGAAGTCTTTAACTTACAATATTTTAACTTTTTATACATTGTTATTAATGTCATTTTACTGGCTTGGTTCTTCAAATGTTGATTGATAACTTCAGTGAAAATACAACTTTTTTAATTTAACTTTGGTGAAATTATTTGAACAGCGAAATAACCAATGAGGAAGTGTTATGAAGAGCAGGGTGCCAGGACGTCCGCTCTGTTATCAGCAGCAAGCGCCTTGGCTGGCTTGGCCACGTTCATAGAATGCCAGTAGGTCGAGTTCCACAAGACATTCAGTATGGTGATCTAACAGTAGGCAGGAGAGATGCTGGTCGTCCTTTACGAGGTGGCCACACCAAAGGGAAAATGTTGTCTGTTACGATGTAGAATGCCAAAGATAATTAAGACACATTTAAGCCAAATACTATTGAGATTGGTCAATGGTTTTTGGTTTTTATTCGGGCCATAAATAAAAACATGCATACATACTGTTCACATGCATATATGTAATGCATACGCTTTACATTCTGCTTTATATTAGAGATTATGGGAATCCGCTAATTACGTCATAATCAACTGATGGTACCTAGTTGATTGTTAATTCATTACTTGATCGGAGAGTGAAATACACTTTACTAAATGAAAGCCACATAAATCAATGCTTAGACTGTTCCCGTTCTGCTTTGTTTTTAATTGTGACTGTACCACTGATCCTATTGATTTAATAACATGTATAGTCCTGGATCTCTTGAGCACTCGCGAATTGGTTTTTTACTCTTTATCGAACTGGACTGTTTAAACAGATAAATGGCCGTACGGATCAGTGTGAATAAATGGATGTGTATGGATGTGTGTCTTTGACCGACTGACAAGCTGTCATGCACACTCTACTCACTGTTTGCTAGCGCCCATGTCTGCGTGTGCGTACTTCTACATGTGTTGAGTGTGTACGTACTTTTTCATGTGTGTGAGAGAGAAAGAGATGTGTGTGTGTGGTGGCGTTAATTAAACTAAGGGTGTGAAAATGGCCTTGACATGAGTGACACAGATATTGCGTCATTTTCATTTATTCTTAAAACGCTAATTCATAAAATCAAAGACATGTTGAGACATGTTGGAATCGATCTAAGTCGAACCTCGGTATTTGAACGATTTTGAACGATTAGGTGTTCGATCAAAATTTTTAAGTTAAAAATATTACTGAGCCCTGAACAGAGTTTTGCGACATAAGTGGCAAGGCCGCTAAAACCTCTGGCTGGAGTGTTTGCGCTGATTTTACGACATCAGTTTTATTCAGCCTCTCTTTTGAAGGCAGACTTGAGCCTTGTGCATTGCGTCAATTTCTTTTTCATTAATATATGTATTAATACTATTTCCAAAGAAAGTCACCCGTGAAGAAAAGGATGACCGTCAAAAAGTCTAAAATGAGTTTTCCTTTTAGACCTTGCAATCTATAGGACCAAAGACGTAAATGTCACCTGTTTCTGTGGCCCTCGGTTGACGAGAGTGTATTATGGCCAGCACAACGACCGACAGCCTTTACTTTTCCCGGCTAATGTCAGGTACCCATTAGAGCTGGGTGGAATCTAAAGATCCAGAAATTGAAAATAACAGTCTTCATCGGGATTCAAACCCGGAATCCTTCGGTTCGCAAGTCAAGTGCTTTACCACTCAGCCACCTTGCCACGTCCGGACGTCTACGGGCCTATAAAAAGTACATTTAATTTAAATATGATGTGGAGGGGCATATTTTCTAATTGGTTACTTTTTATTATTGATGCATGTCTTTCTATGCCAATGAATACTTGTGCAAAGTTTCCGCTTGATCCGAGAATCGGTGTGGGAGAAATAACGTGTACTCAGTTTTTACCAGACTGGCAGACAAATAGACAGACAGAGTGAGTTGATATAAGCTTAGTAAAAAGTAAAAAGAGATACAAAGGAAATCAAGTGACAAACGAGTTCAAATAAGGAGAAAGAGAAACTGTGTTCAAAGTAAAAGGAACGAAAAAGGTGGCAGAAACAAAGAGAGGATAGAGATGTTTAGATAGAACGAGATTGAAATACAAAGAGAACTTTCTGACACGAGAAATAGAAAGATACATTGAAAGATTAAATACTAACTTTACGAGAAACTAATATGCAATAGTAAGTGTAGAATACCGAATAGAGTCTTAATAATGCATAACATTGCATCTTGGATGAAGGGACATACATGATGGAATATAAATGAAGCTGGATTACACTAATTATTTCCCTTGTCAAACTTTCAATACGCACATCATTGCTAAAATTATTTCTGACTTTTATATCAAGTGTTACCTTTCAAATATGTTCTTTTTTCTTCAAATTAATCAAACATTTTTAGTTTCCCGTAAGGGGAGAAAGTCGCTATTGGGTCCGTGCAAAATGTCCACCTGTCCGTCTGTCCGTCTGTCACACTCAGATCTCAAAAACTAGAACAGAAATGAAAAATATTATTTCACCATGCATTGTAGCTTGCAAACCGTTTAGTTTATAAAATCAATTATACAAGCAATTTTTTCATAAAAATACACCAATTCTAAAACAATACATAAATGTAAGGGACATAATGAAATGATATGTTAACAAAGAATGATTATCCTTTATGTATTTTTAGGATCACTAAGTCAAATACATGTATAAAATGTACAAGAAATGTTCTTAATAAATATAAATATTAGTTAAAGGCGTTATTTCTGGTCAATTAGCTGCTAAAATGGGAAAAAAAGATTTCTATTTGTTTATAAAGGCTAATAATGCACTTTAAATGTAAATATCACGCATATTTTTAAAAATGAATTTATGTAGCGACTTTCGTGCTGTAGCGTGACGGCTACGGCATGCGACACTATTAAAGTACTTTCCCTAATACTTTTTAAATAATGAAGTTTTAGTATACATATTGTTATATATATGGTCTTTTTTATGAAAAAAATCTCTAGCATTATTAATTTTAAAATCAAAATGATGCACAATGTATGATGAATGATGATTTTTATCTCACTTCAAGTTTTTAGGATCTGATTGTGACAGACTGACAGACGCACATTTTACACATATTAAGTAGCGGCTGTTAAAAATAATAAAAAAAACATTCAAAGTGTAATATTTGTATAGAAATTTATTTCATTTATTCTATATTTCTTCCATACTAACCTCTTGATTAGAGTGAACAGAATAACATTTGTTCGCTATGAAAATTATACATATTAGCAGAACCATTTGTATTAACATTCCGAGATGAATAGTTTTAAAAGAATATTCTTCATGTCGACTGGACATGTACAAAACCGTAGTTGATGCATCTGCTATAGATATATATTCACTATAGTTGTAATCACGGGTCTCACAGTAAGGACCACTGCGTCCAAGCATACAATTGAAGCATTCACCTTTATAAGTACAGACCTGATTTCGACATGTTAAGTAACATATATCTAGACAAATGGGGCCGTAGTATGGCTTCTCGCATTCTGTGGAGCAAGATTTTTAGAAATCATTTCATGTTTTATAATTGTTATGAAGGGCTATAATTATTTTTTAAATTCTATATGTTTCGTGAAATATTTCTTTATTGACAGGAGTGTTTCCAATAAGCTTCAGCCTAGACATTAAACAAAACTTTCAAGAAAAAATGTGAGCCTTATTTAAAGATTCTTGTTTGGTGATACAGTACTAAAATTGGAAACACTTAAAGGTAGTAATATTAAACTGAATACTTAATTTAGTTAAGAATATAGTATTGAATGATCTAGTTTGAGATTTGGTATTGATGGATCTAGTTACAGATATGGTATTGATGGATCTAGCTAGAAATATAGTATTGATGGATCTAGTTAGAGATATAGTATTGATGGATCTAGTTAGAAATATAGTATTGATGGATTTAGTTAGAAATATAGTATTGATGGATCTAGTTCGAGATTTAGTATTGATAGATCAAGTTCGAGATTTAGTATTGATGGATCTAGTTACAGATATGGTATTGATAGATCTAGCTAGAAATATAGTATTGATGGGTCTAGTTAGAAATATAGTATTGAAATATTACGTTTATATTATGTATTGAAAAATTATATAAGTTTTATATACATATGTATAATGTCATGCAAGCGAGACATGGGAACCAATGGCATCAGTTAAAGTATGTGGTAGGTGATACCCGAAACAATGAAGTGAGACTGCGCGTGCTGGTACGAACCTCGCCGAGACCAACGAAACGAAGACAAAGTGTGCTGCCCTATCAGCCAGCCCTGTAACAGGTGCAAACACATTCACAAACTGTGACAAAAAACAGATTCTGTCCCCCGTCTCAACACGAAACCACAACCAGTGACTCCTCTGGGCACAACCAGTGTCTTCGAGACAAAATGGAACCATATAATATCATAAACACAGACTAGAGTAGACTCATCGAGATCTTAACACTACACACAAATGTTAAAAAAAACGTCAAAAAGCTGAAACACTGTTTTTTTTTTTTTTTGTAAAGTAGTTATAAGACGTAAATTTCTTTCTTTTAAAACCCTAACCTATGTAACACATAAAAGTTATAACAATTATAATTTTTATTCCATAGACTTATATTATATCTAGACTGGATATGGAAATCTTTTAAAACTACAAAAAATGTCGTGAAAGTGTTTTAAAAGTTGAAACAAGGAGTTGTTTTGTAAAGTAGACATATGAAGTAAAGTTTTTTCAACCCTAACCTATGTAACATATAATTTATTTTTTAGATCTTGATATAGTAATAATTATTATTTTGCAATTTTTAGATACATAATCTAGAAAGATCTAGATCTAGGTTATCAATCTTTTTAAACGTACATAAGATGATTAAAATCAACAGACGCGAATTATTTCGATCTAGGATTTTTGAAACATTATCTCAATGGAAACTAACAGGAAATGACTTTGTTTCATACATTTGCGTGAATATATAGTTCTGTGATTAATTAAATAACTAGGCTACAAAGACAGTTTGTGTGGAAACACAAACTCAAAATCGGCCCCCGAAGTGATCCACTCGGGCAGGTAAAAGGCAGGTTTAGTTATTTTCAGAAAGAACATCATAATGAAATTCTATCAAAGACAAATGACAGAGAAGAATTGAAAAAAAAAGGTTGACAGATCTTGTGTGGTGCCCCAGTGGTCCAGCAGACCATGGGATAGGTGAAAGTGAATGTGAAGTTAGATGTGAACCTGGCCTAACTGATAATAACTATAACTAACTTATAATGATTATCTAATTGATCTATTTATTTTGTAAAAGGCCAATCTGTAATTCAAATCCTCAAGAAAAAAATCCGTAAACATTTTTTTTCTTTAGTTAAAGTGACCTATTGCTTTACAGCAGTGATTCCCAAAGTACAGCCCGACAGATACGGACCGCGACGTGGTTCCATCCAGCCCGCAGAGACGTCGGCACAAAAAGTAGTAAATCCTCCCCCCTTCAAAAAAGTTGAAAATGTATCGCTACCTTAGTAAGGCCCTAATTTTCTTTTTGATTGATTGGTACCATGACCTTGAAAGAGCGTGACTTTACGAGTTTATGAAATGGAACTTTCAATGTAGAATCTTCCAGAAAAAGTGAATAGATCTATTTTTGTGAAACATGAATATAAGCCAACATATTTGTTTTGTAAAGAAAGACTGGCTGCATACAGCAGCATTATAAAACAAATATGAAGGCCTTCTTGATTTACACCGCGGTTAAAAAATTGGTTACACTACACTTACAGATTATATACCAAAAGGAGACAAGAAAATAAGTTGGTGGTAAAGGTGGCTACAATGTTGCTCACATTTGAAGTAGAGAAATAAAGCCATTTTTAGACGTTTAAAACATGACTTTTAATATCCTATTACTTAATGTAAGTACTAGATCCAATAGTTTCAAATCGTTTCAGAGAAATTTTGATTTCGTTTTTGTGCCTTTTTGATGTTGTGGCCCGCGACATGCGTGTTAAAAGTTAAAATGGCCCGCAGGCCAAATTAGGTTGAGTATCACTGCTTCATGGTGAAGTGGAAGTTCACGCGATAATATGAAAAACTACTTATTAATTGTTGTTTTAAATTATTCCCAATGTCGGATTTTCACTATCTTTTCTAGTTTACGAGATCTAAACGAGACGGACGGACGGGTGGACGGACGGACAGACATTTGACACAAAACTAATAGCGTCTTTTCTCCTTTTGTGGCCTTTCGAGTCCATACCAAAAATAGAATGATTAAGCACTAAAAAGCAATCGAATATTCCTATAAAGTCTTATTGGGGGAGAGTGATACTGGACTTTAAGGCCTAATCCAATTCAATGTAATAGATATTAAAAGTTAGCTGGCCAAAAGAATGTATAGGGGCGCGTTTATTTTTATATAATTATATTGCTACAAGTAAGAAAACAATACAATTATGCACAAGTTGTTGTTTTTTAAACACAGATATATTTAGTGTAATTGTTTTAATAAGTTTGGAAAAAGATGGTGTTATCTGGATGAATGTTTGCGTTATAACTTTTCAAATTTCAAGTTCCATAGCTATCTACTGTTTCAAACTTTAAAGTGACAACGTATAAAGGGGGAATATACTTATACCACCTCAACAGTCATATACGACTTTTCCCCCTTGTTTGATACCAAACAAAGGAATTAATTTCCATTAATCAATTAACTAATTTAATAATTTGTTTTGTCAGGCAAAATAAGTAATCGTGCAAATTCTTAACTTGATAAGAAAATAGATACGGGAGAAATAATTTGTTTAAACTTTTTACCAGACAGGCTGAGAGATAAACAAACTGACAGAGTGACGGACTGAGTTGATAGAAGCTTTGTAAAAATGGAGTCGGTCCATGGCAAAATACACAATATATAGCCTTGGAAAGAAACAACGGGCGAAGCCGGTGGGATATTCAAGTATGATTATATTTTGAAATATACACTTTTGCTATACTTTTACCCTACCAATATACATAGATGTCTACAACTTAACAAATTTATAGTCGTTAGAGCCATCTCGGACTGTTTGTAATGAGTTAAATAGGGAATAAGAGAAAAATATTTAAAGAATAGATCTTTAAAAAAAAATTTAAACATAATGTGCATTTATTTACCTCCATAGATTTCCACTTCACAAAGATGCAATGTCCCACTCAATACTCTGATGTAGACAGTTCTAAAAGAATAGATTGCTCCAAAAATGGCTTTCTGGACAAATACATCTGTTCTTGGGGTAGAGATGTTAAACACTAGGTCATCACCGACCCCCAGGAGCTCCACAGAGAAGGTTCCATGTCTGTCCTCTCGTGGAAAGTCTTTGAAACGCAAGACATTCATTGGTGAAAGTTAAAATTGTTCACATCCTGATGTTTATTTCACAGCGAGCTACTGTACAGATATTTACACAGGCTGTGCTAAGATATTTGGCTTAAAAGAACTTTGTAAAATAATTTATATTGTGGGAAAAATGTTATCTCCCTGAAATGGAAACAAGGTGGTAGATGTATATAGGTGAATATGCATCATCTGTTTGGGATAAAGAAACTAGAGAAAATGCAAAATAGAGCAGTGAGATTTATAACAAACGAATAGTCCAATTTGATTATACAAACTCTGCTCGAGTCAGGTGTAGAACTCAAGCCTCCTTCAAAGGTAGCCGAGCCAAAGTCAAGCGTACTTAGCCTCTCGACCCCTCATTTGTATTATATCGTCTTTCAAAACCTATGAGGTCTAAATAGCAAATAAAGACTTAAACACTGCTGATTCACTCGTAAAATTACCTTATTACTCCTAGACTGATGACAGGTTTAATGTTTGTATTATTTCGTCCACTGCAAGTGGGAGAATTTCTGATTAGTGGATCATCGCCCTTGTACATTATATATTTGTTATATATTTGTTAAATGATTAAGCATAAAACAATGAGTAAACACTTTAATGGAGGTAGAGGAGATTGCCTTCTAAGGCAGATGACTATAAATAATAATCATAATTCTGCAACCGGTATCTTTACACAAATTAAATCAATTTGTTTTCCTGTTGTATACATTTTTTGAACAATAAAATGGAACTGTATAATTATTTTTTAAAATTCATGTATGTGTTACCATCGACATTAATTAGTAGTGCGAAATTTCACCTTAATCCGAAAATTGGGTGTTAAAAGAAAAATGTGTGAAATAATACACTCAGAGGAGGCGCGGTGGCTGAGCGGTACAGCGTTTGGCTTTCGAAACGGGTTCGAATCCTGGTGGAGAATGGGATTTTTAATTTTGGACTTTTGGGCGCCTCTGAGTCCACCCAGCTTTAACGGGAGGGTATCTGATAATAATTGCGGTTGTGCTGGCAACATGACACCCTCGTTAACCGTAGTCCAAAGAAACAGATGACCTTTACATTATCTGCCCTATAGACCACACGGTCTGAAAGGGGAACTTTACTTTTACTACACCAAGACAGTGACTCTGAGGAGGCCAAGTACTTTTTTGTGAACATTGTAAACAGGTTAGAAACTAAAGAACTCTACCTGTAAACATTATGATTTGAGATGAGAAAATGTCATTCCAGAAATTAAATTCTAGTATTATACTCGAGTTCATTATCAAACAGCCATCGCTGCCATAGTAACCGTCATTTAGTGTCTCAATGGGTGTCCATCTTTTGCCTATATTCTTCCATCTCACTTGTCTGGCAGCTGTGGCCATATTTCTTTCTGGGAAACGTTTTGAAGTCACTCAAAGTCATTTTTTATAAGGAAATAGGTAATATCTATCTATCTATCTATTTATCTATCTATCTATCTATCTATCTATCTATCTATCTATCTATCTATCTATCTATCTATCACTATCATCACTAATTTTCTTAAATTTAAACAAAAAAAATACAAACGCTACCTCTTATCGATAATGAGATTATTCGATTTTTGCGAGAACATTAAACTTGAATTTGTGAAATTAGTGAATTTAAACAATTATATGTACTTTTTTTAAATATAAAAAAAATAAAACAACAACCTATTTTCGACTATAGGATTTGTTAATTTTGTCAAGAAATTTAAATGTAAGATATTTCCAACAATCATTAATAGTAGATAGCTTTTACACACAAAAAAATGTAAAAATCATTATGGTGGATATTTTGAAAATAATTCAACTGATAGAAATTACTTTTTCATGAAAAATCGGAAAGATTTATGGTCAACAATTACAATTTTGTGACGTTTTGGTCCAAAACTCAATATTGAGCGTAATATAACTAAGATGCGCGATTGATAACAATCGTTTGACGTAATTTTGTTTTTTTATTTTTAAAAAATCTGGAATGACTAACGAAAATTAAGGAAACTAAAGCAGGAGGCAACAGGTAGGCGACCGAAAGGAAGACCCCGAATGCCATGGATTGATGATGTGGAGGCAGATCTGCAACAGCTTGGGGTTAGGGTGTGCAGACAAAAGGCCCAGGAGAGATCTGAAAGGACGGATGTGTTGAAGCAGGCCAGAGCTCTCCATGGGCTGTAGCGCCCCTGGAAAGGATGGATAGAATAACATATTATATTGTTACTTAGATTGTTAAGAAATATAAGTCGGAATACCGATGTGAAACAAATATTTTATGTTATTATGATATTTATTTGGGGGCGTGGTGGTCGAGTGGTTAAGCGCTTGGCTTCCGAACCTGATCCAGGGTTTGAATCTCGATGAAACTGGAATTTTAATTTTTGGATTTTTTAGGGTGTCCCTGAGTCCACCCAACCAAAATGGGTACCTGTCTTTATTTGGGGAAAGTAAAGGAGGTTCGTCGTTGTGCTGGCCACATAACACCCTGCTTGTTAACCGTTGGTGAAAGAAACAGAACACCTTAACATCATCTGTCACATAGGTCACAAGGTTTGAAAGGGCAAAATTTACTATGATATTTAATGATTTCCTCCTAAAGCAATCTATTTTCGATAGATTTTTTTAGTTAGTATTCCGAGGCTGCCACGCTACTGCACAAAACACACTGCATAAAAAGGTCGAATTTAATAGACTGTGCGTAACATTAACATACAAAGTCCCTTCTTAGCCCTTATAAACAAACATAAACATTTGCTTTTAATTTGTGTAGCTAGCGTACCAGAAAAACGAAATCAATAAATATTTATAGTGTTGTGAAGATTTTTTTAACACCTTATAACGATATATTTATAAGAGTTTCTGTCAATAATATACATGTATAGCTTTAAAAGTGGTGTATTTTAATTTAAAAAATCGTTTGCATTTAGAAAACAAAACGTAATCTTGCTCCTCAACTTTTGGTGAAATAAAATGTTTCATATATCTTCTTTTTTCCTGAGTATGACAGACGGACAGACGAACAGACAGACTACAAAATCTTAATAGAGTCTTTTCCCCTTACGGGATCGTTAAAAAAGCCTAATAAAGCCTAAATATATTTTTGAAATAATGATATAGAAAGCTATTGCTACCTCCGCTAATATAGACAGAGCATATAGAGCTGTCACTTTGCCAAGATATGTGTACTAAATCATGGAAGTAGGAATATTCACAATGGAAATCTATTGATGTGTTTCCATACTTGCGATAATTCAAGTCACTAGGATCGCAGAATAAAGATGGGCTGCCTATCTCTTCATCATTAAACTGTATTGCTATTTCAGTGACATCATCTGAAACACCACATTGTAAATATTTTATTCAGTATACATACAAAATGTCTTTTCTTTTCAAGATCTGAGTTACTGTCACATTCATGATCGAAAAACACAACTTTGAATTTTTATTTATTTTTTTAAATTTCGTTATGTTGAATTTTATGAAAATTATTAATGTAAAGAAAACAAAACAACATACATTAAACATTTTACATTGAGTGTTTGTGTTATCATTCAAACTCACAAGCAGCCCCTGCTGGATTAACCCATGGAAAAGAAATATTTTAGGCAGAATTTTACTTTTTGGAAAATATCCAGGTTTGCATTGTAAGGTGTGTTCTAGATCAGCTAAGAATTTTTAGAGTTTGCCTTTCAAATGTGGCGATCTATAGGACAGATGATGTTGTGGTACATTATGTGGAACATTATGTGGTACATTATGCTTATTTTTCAGTGTTGACTCACGAGTCATTTGGAATATCAACATCCAAGGCTAACGAGCCCCTCACGCCCGAAGCTTACTTGTTTTATTTCGCAAGTTACGCCTAACCCAATATATAAGCCACGAGTAAAATCTCTTTTGCTATAAAGCTAACCTGGAAATGACAGCATTTTAAAAAAAATAAGCTTTCAATGAAGAGCTTTAATTTTTGGTAGGAGTGAAACTCAAATAGAAACCAAATCCATGAATCGTGTGTACTTTGTTACCATTGCTGGTTAAGACCAATCGAATCCATGTGATAGCTTGCAACTCCTTGTGCCAGTGAACTGTAACGTTGTTCTGTTTCACACACGAGCTGTCATTGTTGTCGTTCAGTACTGTATTGTCCATAATGGCTAGCACACCCAGATCTTCTGTAAGGGAAGATATAAAAATAAAAATAAAATGCCTATGTAGACCAATTCTTAGAACAATCAAAAATAAAGAAAGAAAGAAGTTTATATAAGGGTAATACCAATCATAATCACTTCAATTTCTAACTACCGTTTTTTTTTTAAATAAAACAAAAATAATTATTAATAATTCATAATGTACTATCTTCATTAATTAATTAAATTATTAATTTTGAGCGCCCCCGAAAGGGGAAAAAACGCTATTAGTTTAGTGTGGCCTGTCTGTCCGTCCGTCCCGTTTAGATCTCAGAAACTAGAAAAGAAAAGAAAAATCGAACATCATGATATTTTAGATGCAACGGCAACTTTTTTATTTTCTGAAAGTGAAAAATCTAATTTTTCATATAAATTATGCAAGCAGTTTTTTTCATAAAAATACAACATTTTAAAAACTATTCACTATTAATAGTAACAAACACTTTGAGGCTTTTTAGTAAGGGTGTTAATTAGCTATTAATTGTAAACAGACTTATGCAAGATTTTTTATCAAAAAATATTTTTTTTACAATTGTATTGCTAAGTTATTTAAGTTGTGCCATACTAACTACAACATTTACAAAGAAAATGTTAACTTACTTTTAAAAAGAAAACATCTATTTACTATGCAAATAAGTTGGACATAATTTAAAACAGCAAATAGTAAGTAGTTTTTCATATTATCGCGTGAACTGCAATATATACATAGAGACATGAAACACAAAACTAAAGGATTTTTTATATTTTTTTTTACGGAAATGTTTTTTTCTTGAGGCTTTAAATAATAGATTTTACAAAACAATTAGATCAATTAGATACTCATTATAATACATCAGATAGGCCAGGTTCACATCTAACTTCACATTCACTTTCACCTATCTCTTAGTCTGCTGGACCTTTGGGGCACCACACAGGATCTGTTAACCTTCTTTCTCCATTCTTCTCTGTCATTTACCTTTGATAGAATTTCATTATGATATTTTTTCTGAAAATATTGAAACCTGCCTTTTTACCTGCCTAGGTGGGCCACTTCTGATAGAAATTAATACCGATATTCTCCTGAAAATAATGAAACCTGCCTTTTTGCCTGCATGGTAAGACCTTTTCGGGGTCGATTTTGACTTTGTGTTTCCACACACAAATTGTCTTTGTAACCTTGTATTAATTCTTTTATTGATTTTGACTAAAACAAATCATACAAAAGTTCAACTTGATTCGAGAATTGGAAATGGGAGAAAAAAATCAAGTCAAACAATCCTGCATACAGACATATACAGTAGGAGTAAGTTTATATCACACAAACTCAGATCTTCCACAACAAAATTCCGCGCATGGTCAAGTAATATTCAAGATATAGTCTTATTTTCATTGTTACATAATACCATGTTAGCGAATCATATTAAACTTAAGAATAACAAAGCTTATACGAGGTGTAATTGTCCCAATCAGTAAGTATCAGTCATGTGATCAAATTTGTAATAGTAGATCTAGCAGTGGTGCCATCATTTGGGGGGTCCAGGGGGCTTGACCTCTTTAGGGGCCCCTTCATTTTGACATTTGACTTCATAATGGCGAAATATTTAATATCTAATGTAAACCAACAACAACATCCAATCTGTACTATTAAAAATAATTTTATCCATTGTTTTGTTTAGCGCTATTTCATGCTTTTAGCTTTCTCATTACAATATGCCCCTATCACTTATCTTGACCAGTTGGGAAAATTAATGGGAGGGGGGGGGGGGCGGGTAGAAAGAAAGAAATACCTCGGTGGAATTTACCGTAATTGTTTTTTTTGAAAGCATTAAAGAAAAAAAAGAGGGGGGGGGAATCGACCTGAATTCGAACTCGTGACTAACGCTTCCCAGTGCAGTCGTGCTAACCACTCTGCTAGTGAGGTACTTATAACGACTACGTATTTTAGGGACTCAATCAGCTTATAACACCACTTCGACTACCATCGAATTTTAAGCCGTTATTAGTTTTGCTTTCTCGTCTGTCGGTCTGACCCAGCCATTGGACCCCATAATGACCTGCTAACTATTGTAAAAAAACGCAAGCTAAAAATCTATGGCTATAATACAAAGTCTTCAGGGGCTCGCAAAGACATTCCTCCAGGGAACAGTACCAGGAAAAAGAAAAGAGGCAGACAGGAAAAGCTATTGGAAGCGTGGTTGAAAGGCTATCTGCTCTTAAACGTGGCTTGATATGGCTATCTATGAAGGAAGCTCGAGCAGAGCAGTGTTTACTAAGCGGCTTAAGGCAGCACGGAAAACCTTTGCACAGATATCCCCTCCCTCCCAATGGGCCACAAATTAGATAGGACCATAGCACTCTGAGCATGCTTTTAACATAAAAGTAGCGATATATAAAAGCTATCAATTATGCATTATTTAAGATAAATGAATGGACAGGCCTGCCATTAAAAGAGTTTCTAGATAAGTCGAAAGAAAGAGAGGAATGAAGAAAGACGGTCGACAAATCAGAAAATTTATTTATTTTATATTACATTTAGAATTCTTGCATATAAGTCCTGAAGTAGGCCTATCATTATTGATACTAGATTGTTTAGTTTGTTTTTTATTACAAATCTTATATCAACTCACTCTGTCTGTCTGTCTATATGTCTGTCTCGTAAAAAGTTTTTACACATTATATCTCCGACACCCAATCTTAGATCAAGCTGAAATTGTGTTTGGTATCTTTTACAAAAGGAAAGAAATTGTGCTTGACTAGATTTGTGAATTGGTGGTAAAAGCTTAATTAGTCCTCTGCATAGGTAACCGCTCTATATTATTACGAAAAAAAAATGTATTACGATACAATCTTCGTTAGTCATAAGCATTTCAATAGTAGAGTGGTTAGTATGTCGGCTTGAGGAGGTGATAGCCTAGTGTTCAAATTCAGGTCGTTCCCTTTTCTTTCTTAAAAGTTTGCAAAAAACCAATGAGTATCTCTTTCTATCACTCCCCGTTCCCCATAAGTTTTCAAAATTGGTCCATTCAGTGATAGGATGATAGCGTATGAAGAAAGCTAAAAAACATGAAAAAACTGAAAAAACAAATAAAAACTCTAGTTAAAAATTTTCTCATCGTACAGATTTATTGTTGTTGATATACAATGTAGATCTATTACAAATTATATTATAAATATATAGAAAATTAAAGAAACCAAGGCAGAAAGAGTTCACAAAAAGTATATAAAAATTAAACACCTAACCCAAAGAGTAAGCAGACAGCTGCAGAGTGAATACATAAACAATGTAATATCTAAAGATAACAACAAAAACCTATGGTCATACATTTAATCTAAGAAAATGGAAACAACAGGCATAGCGCCATTAAAAGATGAACATAACATAATACATAATGATAATGAAACTAAAGCAAACATCCTAAACAAATACTTTGCATCAGCATTCTCAGCCCCAGGAGACAAAGACATATTTCTTAATTTGAACCAAGTAGACAACATAGAAGATTTAGTAGTACAAGAAAATGGAATTCAAAAACTATTACCCAACACCAAACCAAATAAAGCATCTGGACCTGATGGTATTCCAGCTAGATTACTCAAAGAACTAAGCAATGAGCTAGCCCCAGTGTTCAAAATACTCTTTACGTCCTACGCGTCATGCATTTAGTCATGCATATTAACCAATGACTTAAATTCTGCCAAGTCACTGGTTTTCCTGGCTAGCTCAGGCAACCCATTCCATGCTCTAATAGCACTAGGCAAGAAGGAGTATTTGTACAAATTTGTCCTAGCATATAGGACGAGGAATATGCCTTTATCTTTGTGTCTTTCAGAGTATTTTATTAAATTTTGTTTTTGTATTTGAAGGTTATGGTTCAGTGTTTTATGTATATTTGCTACTTTACTTTTGAGTCTTCTGTCCTGAAGGCTTTCTAATTTTAGTGATTTTACTATAGGTGTTACTCTAGTCAAATGTGAATATTCATTTGTTATGAATCTCACTGCTCTATTTTGTATCTGTTCCAGTTTCTTAATGTTTTCTTGAGTTGAGGGGTCCCAAACGGAGCATGCATATTCTATTATTGGCCTGACCAAGGTTAAATAACATTTTAGTTTTATGTTCTTATTTGATTTATAGAAATTTCTTTAATAAATCCTAATGCTTTGTTTGATTTTTTTATAGTTTCATCAATATGTGGATTCCATGACAGTTTTTCATTTATTATAACACCTAGGTATTTTGCGTTTTTAGTCTGTGTTACTGGTTTGCATGAATAAGACAAGTGGAATTTATTTGTTTTAGTTTTTTTGTTACTCTTAACAACTGACATTTTTCTGGGTGGAAAGACATGCTCCTATTTGATTCCCATTTCTGTAATTCATCTAATTCTCTTTGTAAAATATCTGTGTCTTGTGTTGTTTTTATTGTTCTATATATTATGCAATCGTCTGCAAATAATCTGACTTTTGTTCCTGAAGTAATGCAATCTGGTAAATCATTTATGTAAATTAAAAATAGTAGTGGACCCAAGACTGTTCCGTGAGGTACACCTGAGTTTACTGTTATCGGTGTTGATTTAGAGCTAGTTATTATTGCAGTTTTTTCTCTACAGTTTAATTTTTTAAGCAAACTATGGTGGTGAACTTTGTCAAAAGCCTTTAAAAAATCTAGTAAGATAGCACCTATTTGTTCACTATTATCTAAACCTTTAGAAAAAGCATAAATTAGTCCTATTAGTTGTGTATCACATGATCTATATTTCCTAAAGCCATGTTGGTATGGTGTGAGGACATTTTGTTTGTCTAAGTGGTTTATGATATTGCTACATATTATGTGTTCTAGAATTTTACATGTGATGCTGGTAAGTGATACTGGTCTGTAGTTTCCTGGGTCAGATTTTTCTCCTTTTTTAAATAAGGGGGGGGGGGGGGTGACATTAGCTTTTTTCCAGTCCTTTGGTACTCTGCCCTGGTTAAGTGAAGCCTGAAAGAGTATTTTGAACACTGGGGCTAGCTCATTGCTTAGTTCTTTGAGTAATCTAGCTGGAATACCATCAGGTCCAGACGCTTTATTTGGTTTGGTGTTGGTTAATAGTTTTTGAATTCCATTTTCTTGTACTACTAAATCTTCTATGTTGTCTACTTGGTTCAAATTAAGTAATATGTCTTTGTCTCCTGGGGCTGAGAATGCTGATGCAATATAAATCTAATTTTAGAACTACAATTTGCAAAGATTGTTTTCTACTTTCACACATAAAAATTCAAAATATAGTCCATTTATTTCATTATTTCATAAAACTAACCTTCAGATATGTGTTTTAGAAGCATTTTTCATAAATTCGTTCCTTAGTTCTGCAAATTTAGAAATCCCGACGTACTTTATATCCCATTAATCGCGCGCTTTTTTTTAACATTTTAATAGATAAATTTACCTCTATTAAAATAACTTTCAACAAATCCAGTTTCCATAATATTTTATATTTCATATGAATGTATCGGCTTAACAGGTAAACTTTCTTTATTTTTGTGGCAAAAGAGAAAACTTGAAAGGAACATTAGCTAAGTTTGACATAGGCCCTATATCTAAATCCCATCAACTAGGTTAGTAATATACAAACTAAGGCCCGCAGGTCGCGGATAATATCTTGCTAGTATATATACATATATAAACACTTAGCTACAAGATTTTTGCTAAAAAAATGCAATTAAAAAAAATAAAATAATGGTAAAAATCAGAACTCACTGTATTGGCATGAGTCACCGAACCAGCCCATTGAGCATTGGTCAGATGTGAAACTTTTTTCTTCCGAGCAGTTACTTTTACAATGGTTGCTCCATTTATTATTTTTGTCCAGAATACCAGCTGTTTTGATTCAAAATAGGAATTAAATTGTATTAATCATCTCAAATGATTTTCACTTACTGAAAAAATCATGTAGAAATACACTGATGAGAATCTATAACTGTTTCTGCATGATCGTGGTATGTATACGGTCTCTTAGTCCCTGGTTCATATCAAGCTACCTAATTTTTAGCGCCACCGAAAGGGGAAAAGACGCTATTAGTTTTGTGTGGCTTGTCTGTCCGTGTTTGTCCGTCCGTCCTATTTAGATATCAGAACTAGAAGAGAAAATGAAAATCGGACAGCATGATATTTTAGATCATTCAAAGTTCTAATGCAACGGCATTTTCGGTCAGTGGTTTTATACGATTTTTTTTTTGATCATCAACTCTGCGAGCCTTATCAATGTTTTGGACATTGGAGACTTCTTGGCAACCTTGTTGATTTTAGCAATATAGTTGTTTAACAAGGGGGCATTTTTCTTCCTTGTTTTCGTACGCTAAGCATTTTCAAGATTTCTCAGAAGACTCCAGGCTTTAGAGCTATCCCTTATATCCCTTACGTCGCTGGCTCATCGCAAAACATCTCTCCTTTCTCACTAGGGCTTGGGACCGGCAGATGGTGGAGTTATTTCTTACTACAAAGTATAAAGTGAGCTGTTTCGCTAATATCTCACCTTCAATCAAGTACGATTTCTTCATTGTTCTACATAGCATACAAATCATTAATTGCCAATAACTAACTAACTAACTTTTTGGTTGAATTTTTATTTTTATTAATTCATGTTTCGAAAGTTAAAAAAAAATAATTGTGCAAAGCTTCAGCTTGATTTAAGTTTGGGTGTCAGAGAGATAACGCAAACACGATTTTTACCAGACCGACAGACTGACAGAATGAAATGATATAAGCTTTGTTACCTTTTTCTCTCCTAACTGACGATACCAACGTTGATTCCACTAGAATGTGGTAAATAATTACGGAGAAAAAGAGTTAAAACGTCGCAATTAAGAAATTCTTACTTTTCAAGCACTTGTCACCGTAATATCCTTCCTTACAATGGCATGTACCGTTGATTCTGTGACATGGATCGTTGAGACATCCTGGGCTGCAGCCTGAAAGCATTGGGTATTTGATTAAAGAGTATAGAATTTGGGCGTGAAATTAGACAGCTGCAAAAGTTGAAGGTGATATCTATCTATCTATATCTATCTATATCTTTGTAACTATGTATCTATAAATCTATATCTATATCTCTATATCTATATATATATATATATATATATCTCTAAACATATATATATTAGTAGCGTCACACGCACACACACACACACGCGCGCACACACACACACGCGCGCACACACACACACACACACATACATATATTTATATTTCGCGAGACAGTGTTTTCCCACTATTTCGAGATACATTTTCTGATATTATTTTTACTGAGAGAAAAAAAAATATCTACATGGATTGATTCTACGTGCCAGTTAATAAAGTAACTAGTTTTCATTGTTAGGTCACTTGAACATTAACGGCTCGATCATTGCAAGGAATAAAAAAATTTAAAGAAAACAATGAGTTTACCAAATCCTTTATCATCGATATCGGTTTAAAAAAACAGAACAATAAAATTAAAAACAACAACTAATTGATGTATCCAGATAACCGTTGTAGTATGTTCTGTCATCAGACAAATAATAAAAACCGTTGGAAAAAAAAAACAACCTACGCTTTGAACACTTTTGTCCATAATATCCACTCGGGCACAAACAGCTACTCGTCCCTGTATATTTACACGGGTCATTTGGTATGCAAATTTTCGGACATTCTAGAAAAAAAACACATTATCATTACATTATTTTTAAAGGGGGAAAAAGACAATTGATAGCTTCTATCTAATACAATAACAAGAACAAATGATGTGCTTTGCAGAACAATTACAGCATTAGCTTATTAACTCTTTGACTTAAATTTCTATCTTTGCTGTAAACAGTTTTCCTCGCTGTTGTTGATGTTTACAGTGTATGTGTATGTTACATTAAATATGAAGTATTTAAGTTTTTTAGGCTTTCAGACTGTTTTAATATTGGTATTCTTTGGTGATTTACTGTTAATGTATTTTGTAGGGGAAAAAAATGCGAGCTCGTCAGCCTTAACGGCAAAACTCTTTTTTGACTTTTCTAAGTTTTTAAAGAATAAAAAAAAATAAAAATTTGGAAGTAGGTCTAGATCTATATCAACATCGGTTTTGAAAACACTATGGCCTTCTTGATGACTATCGCGTTTGTTTATTTACAATGCACCAATTAAACTCGTACCTCCGTGGAAACTAAAAACTTAAGGTATTCAATGACCGGGGGATAAAATGACCAGGGGATGAAATGACCAGGGGATGAAATGACCGGGATGAAGTGACCAGGGATGAAATGACCGGGGATGAAGTGACCTGGGATGAAGTGACGGGGATGAAGTGACCGGAGTCTTCTCCTCTAGGTTTAGATAATTGTCAGACTGTAGGTGAGGGGATATCCTTAGTTCATTGTGATAAATTCATGTGTTTTTACATCTGTATGAAAGCGATTGTGTGCAGAACCATTTTAAAACGACTAGATCTGGATCTACACTTAAGCTTCTATTCTAAAGTAAAAATTAAAATATTCTAAAATTGTCACAGTGAATACAAGGGCTTATTAAAAGTCTGCGTCGGTGTGCTTTCGTTGGTTTAGTTTAGGCGGGGGAGGGTTAATTATGTAAGTGAAGATGGGTTATTCTAAATAAGGAACCTCTTAGGTTTAAAATAAAATATATATTTAAAGAGTGGACTATAATATTTTGTGAGTAGTGATGTTTTTTCATTGAAACTGTTCCGCCGGAAAGGGTGTTTCATCGAAAAATAGTGTGTGTATATGTGGGTGGCATTATTGTGCAGGGATTTGGAGGGCTATAACTAATGGGCCTAGGTATTGCTTGTTCATACTTTTTAATAGAATTTTGTGGACCCTTCGTTTGAAGGATGAAAAAAAAAAGGAAAAAGACAAAGAATGTGAACCCTACCAAACTGTGGGGGGGGGGGGGGGGGGGATGCGGGTCGTTTTTTGATGGGTCAATGAGAGTTATGGGTAAAATATAAATAGATAGAATAAACCAACTATTTCAAATGTAGCGTAGCATGGGTATCAGCTAGTGTATCATATTTTGACGATCCGACCGCCGCTAAGCAAAAACATTCGACCTCATCAATATTGTAAGATTTGAATCATTTAATTTTTGCAATATTAACCCTAACCAATCAGAAGATGTGTGCCTAGACTAGTGTCCCCTCCTCTTCCCCTGCTCTTAACACTTTGACTCTCAGGGCCGGCCTATGCGGCAGAAGTGGGCCCCGCACTTTCGTATGCCCCGCGCTAATCCTAGTTGTAAGTTATTGAACTAAACCATTATAACAATATATCTTATTTGAAATTATAACTTATAACAGGGTTCCCGTTGCCTCCTGAATTTTCAGGAGCTCCCGGATATCTACTGAAATTTAAAATATATGAAAAGGTCCTGTAAATCACCAGATATTATTAAAATATCCTGAAAACTCATTAAAATGTCCTTACAAATAGACGAAATGTCATCTCGAGAGCCATTCAATATTGTAAATGCCAATCCTTCGCGAAATAATTACACAATTATCTATTGCAATAACGTATGTCCCCCGTGTGTTGACATTTTATTGTTACATTCTATATCATGTCTTTTATCTCGGCTGATTGTCTTGATGATCTGTTTAACTCATTGACACTGCACTTAGAAAGTAATAATGAATTCTATATTGTTATTTTTATATTCTCTAGCCTAATGGAACTTTTTAAAAAATTCTTTGTAAAATCAGAATGGTCAAAGAGTTTTCCAATGATTTCATAATTCTTTTCTGATAAGAATTATCTCCCCTTGTCTATTTTAGTTAGACAAGAGTTGCACCCCTTGAACGGGGCTCTATTTTTAAGTTTTATTCCATTGTTCATGACCAACAACCATATGTAAACAATGGCGGCTTGGTCCTTGGTCGCTTACAAAGATACATAGTTCGTATTAAGTTTATCACCGTTTCTCTCCCCCCCCCCTTTGTATTATAATTCTTTCCCCTGTTTTTATCTAAACTCATTGACCTACATTGTGTGTTTCAATCGACCTTATGTGATTCACTGATTGACGGCTATGCCCGAGGAGAACACTTTGCCTTTTTCTATTATGAATATATCTAGCTCGGTGTTTTTTTTTTTCAGCCTGATTGCGGCCTGTTGCTGAATCCTCATACTTTCTGTTTTCTGGCACCAGATTTCCTACCTGCTGATCAATCAGAATCCTTGTTCCTGGATTCATGTAATTCTAGTTTTTATTTTCCTGCACCTGTTCCTATTCCTGTTTTTTTTTGGCACTCCTGCAACTGAATCTATCCTTAACTCCTTAAACTTGAAGAAGGAACTGCTACTTTCTTAAGTCGATTCATCAACCCCCACAGGATGGCATTTCATCCACTGTCACAGCCTGGCTATACATTAACCCCCACAGTCTGGCTATTCATTAGTCCCCACAGCCTGGCTATTCATCAACCCCCACAGCCTGGCTATTCATTAGCCCCCACAGCCTGGCTATTCAGCAGCCCCCCCCCCCACAGCCTGGCTATTCATCAGCCCCCCACAGCCTGGCTATTCATCAGCCCCCACAGCCTGGTTATTCATCAACCTCCACAGCCTGGCTATTCATCAGCCCCCACAGCCTGGCTATTTATCAGCCCACACAGCCAGGCTATTCATCGCTTCGCCTCTACTGCGTTCCTTACACTTCGAGGACATACCACAGCGGCTGGGACATTCTGATTTCAATAGGAGTTATCAGCTGGAGCTGACACCTCCCAACGCAGACACTCACGCTGACCGGAAGATTCTACAGCACCGAGGCAGAGGGTTAAGCTTCTGTGTGGACTACAGCTAAACGCAGGATTAATATTGCTACGTTTATAAACAATTTGTACCATCAGCAGTCAGTATGATGATTTGATTATCTCATTTATCTTTACTTATAGATAGATTACTTCAGGATTTATAATTATGTCATTTACGCCATTGTAATCCCTCCCCCCCCCCCCTTTATCTTTTATTACATTAAACATTTGGATCTTGTTAACTAAGGGACTCTCTTCTCTATTCTATGTTACCAATATGTTCTCCTTCGCAACCTGTAATACATGCTGGTCTACGGTGTCTTTAGAAACCCTATGACCAGGGGTCTTCAATCTTTTTTGGCCTAACGCCCCCTTTTCGTATTTTTTCCTTTAAAAATCCGCCAGCTCCCCCCCCCCCCCATGTAAGAAATACACTTATAAAGAAGCGTGAGAAGGCAAATTTGAACAAAATGTCATTTATTTATTAATTTTTACGCTATCAACAACACTTATACCGCATGGGAGACGACCGCACAACAAAGGCGATCTTCTTTGGCGAGCTTAGAGGAGGACGGCGTTACAAAGGTGCATCCGTTAGAGCACAAAATTGAGGAAAATATCAAGGTCGCAACTGGGTTTGCACAGCTATGTGAAACACTGCACTCAGCCTTAATCTTCGGCATCGAAGACACTGCCATTATTATCATTATACAAAAATTATGCCAATTAACCCTAACCCTAACCCTAATACAAAAATTAATCTCATTGTATTGACTTTCTTTCAGATCTTAAGAATAGTTCCTTTTTAAATTACTGAATGTTAGGGCCATTGTTTTGATAGGTTTAATTGTAAATTTAGTTTAATTTTTAATATAAACATTAATATTGCTGAATTATTGCTGAATTCAGTACAAAATGAAATTAAGCTAATTGGAACCTTGTCCCTCCTTATGTCTGACAATATTACAAATTTCAAGCTTTAAATTAGCCAAAGCAAGGCTAAATCAAGTTCAACCATGTATGTTGATGGAAAAGCTAACAAATAATTCCATTTTCGACCACGGTTTTGAAATTTTACTGAAACATTCAAATGCAGCCATATCTCTGTTGTGGCTCCTATGTTAACAATCTTTTTACTGAATACATATTTTTGTAAATCTATTTTTTCCTGTAACTCAATTTGTACATCAGTGACAGATGTTTAATAATTGTCAATTATATTTAATTTGTTTTATTTATGTACATCCTTTAAGCGCATCGTCATCTCTTCATAGTGCATTGTAAGAGGAATTGCATAGATATCGATGTCCTTAAGTAGTAAGTCATTTGTCAACAAATACATGATGTGAGATTGTACAACTCTTTAAAATTGATTTAATATCTCGATGAAAGAGAAAATGATATAATCAATGAGAGTCAAGTTCTTTCCTTGCAGTCGGAGATTGATTTTATTCATTTGTGTTAGATGCCTACCATGTAAAACAATTAGCTTAGTCTGCTGAAGTCATAACCAACCGTTGAATCTTCCTGTTTCTCAAAAACAAAATTCCAAATTTGTCTTTAAGAGCTTAGCAATAACAACTCCCTTTCGAAATCCAGCGAAGTTCAGTTTACAATAAGAGTTTAACATGTTGCTTTTGATTTGTTTCACTAAACTCTAGAAAGATTAGCTTATTTTCGGGATTGCCTTGTATTTTATTTACAATTTTTATAATTAGATTCAAATAGAAATGAAATTGCGGGCTAAAATTGCCTGTGTATCAAAACTCACAAGGTGAATTGTAGATAGATCTGTTCTTAATTCTATAAAACTTATGAAGCCATTGTAGCGTCCAACTACTTATGGTTTCTATATGTCGTCATAAGCTAAATAACTAGACAATTTTCAAATAATATTTCATCATTAACCCCAAAAATGTCTTTTTGTGTCACACATGCGTTTTAAAAATTTAAATTTAAATTTTTATCAATTTTCAAGCAATATCATAAGACTAAGAGGCCACTAAAACATATCCTGCTTTGCTGTTGTTTTTTTTTAAATATTTTTTGAATAGTAAATTTTTCATAATTGTTCATGAATATTCTTAAATTATTTTTGGATATTGCTTCGTGACGCCGACTTGGTTTCATAACCGCATCTGAAAATGTCATCATTCAAAGTAGAACATTAGAATACTTTTTATCTAGTAGCAATTCATTAAAACTCAGGAAAATACTCCTTTACATACCAGCGAATTTTCGTAACAACACTTTGCTAATGTTTACGCGTAACAACTTTTCGAAGTATAAAAAAAAGTTAAATTATTCTATTTGAATGTTACCTTTAACGTAGTTTTTTTTTTTAAACTAACATTTACATATCAATAGATTAATATATGTAGTTAAAATAAACTATATTCTCAAAGGCGTATTATCTTGTTTGTTTATCAAATCATATATATTTACATGCATAAGATCTAAGGACAATAGAAACCCTTCGATAACAGCAGCGGAGTGAGAATTTAAAAATAGAACATGGGATTCCCGAACTCAATTTCTAACGTTGTTTCTGTTCTTAAATTAGAAGCAGTATTTGTTTTGTTTTAGTGCACCTTTAGTTTCTTCTCCGACCCTTTGACTCCCAGCGCCTCACAATTTCACGAAAGCGCCCCCGTTGAAGACCACTGCACTAGACCTAACGTCATCCAACTAAACTATTTTAATAATTGATTTTAATTACATACACCCCCCCCCCGCCTGACTATGGGGGATTTTCCCAGCGGTGCATGACACATGTAACAATAGCAGCACCATTGTGTCATTTTAATCTGTTAATTCCGAATAATTATAAAAAGAAAATTCTAAAAAATGATCTCTGGTTAAGTACTGTAAATGAGTAGTTTCATAGGGATTTTTTTAAAATATGTAATTTTTTAAAAATATAAAAAGGAAAGATGACATACCCAAAGAGCAATCTTTGATGTCAGTACCACCGACTTTTCTAGTACTTGTGTTCACAGGGCATTTTATACATGGCTGATTTCCACTAAAGTCTTTATATGTTCCATTTGGGCAAAAAGAGCAGGAAATGTTATCTCTTAAAAACAATCCTTTTTCACAATGTACTGTTTAGCATATAAATAAAATAAAAATTATTCTTTAACAGTGCATATAATAAACACGTTTTTTTTATGTGGTAACTATTTAAATGTCAGTTGAAGAGTCAGTAAGAATAGTCAATAGGAAAGAGATTTGTTCTCTCCTTGTGTCTCAAGTTAAGTCTTGTCTTCGAGTCCGAAGGATATGAGGAATGCAGTATTTCCAGTGACTACAGAGTCGCAGCTGCAACCTACATATTTTGCCACATCCATATGGACATAACCATTGTCCAACATGTTTGACTTAGGTTTTCTTTCGCCTCAAAGTCTGTCTTCGGAAGCAGATTTTCCTTATGTCTCAAAAGTGCACCCCGCTGTCTTTGTAAGTGATCTCCATCGTTCTGAAGCCGCCTGCAACCATTTGCTCTCTTCAATGTCAGTAAAAGCGCGTTGGCGCTTACGCATTTCCTAGGGGCACCCTTGTTACATTGACTATCTTTCAGCGCACCAAAAAACAAAGACTACTTTGGCTTACGTACGTCCTCCATAAGGGATACGTGCTGTCTGAAGCTAGATGGTCATGTTCTTACACCCGTTTTTTTTTCTGGGACTATAACTCCTTCTGCCCAATCCGAGTCTCCTTTGCCCGCTGAAGCCATAATGAGCACACAAAAAAACTTCTGCAAGTACAAACTCTACTATATTGTGTATGAAAATAAAACATTTCTTGCTAATAAGTTTCTAGATAAAGATGAAGTATTATAACCTTCTCTCATTTTATATGATTAGAGTCTGTAACCATTCGATTCTTTATAAGTTTACTTAAAAGTTTTTAATTTACATAAATGATTTACCAAATTGCATTAGTTCAGGAACAAAAGTCAGATTATTTGCAGACGATTGCATAATATATAGAACAATAAAAACAAAACAAGACACAGATATTTAACAAAGCGAATTAGATGTATTACAGAAATTGGAATCAAATTGGAGCATGTCTTTCCACCCAGAAAAATGTCAGTTGTTAAGAGTAACAAAAAAACTAAAACAAATTAATTCCACTTATCTTATTCATGGCAAACCAGTAACACAGACTAAAAACTCAAAATACCTAGGTGTTATAATAAATGAAAAACTGTCATGGAATCCACATATTGATGAAACTATAAAAAAATCCAACAAAGCATTAGGGTTTATTAAAAGAAATTTCTATAAATCAAATAAGAACATAAAACTAAAATGTTATTTAACCTTGGTTAGGCCAATAATAGAATATGCATCCACCGTGTGGGACCCCTCAACTCAAGAAAACATTAAGAAACTGGAACAAACACAAAATAGAGCAGTGAGATTCATAACAAACGAATATTCACATTTGACTAGGGTAACACCATTAGTAAAATCACTAAATTTAGAAAGCCTTCAGGACAGAAGACTCAAAAGTAAAGTAGCAATTATACATAAAACACTGAACCATAATCTTCAAATACAAAAACAAAATTTAATAAAATACTCTGAAAGACACAAAAATAAAGGCACATTCCTCGTCCCATATGCTAGGACAAATTTGTACAAATACTCCTTCTTCCCTAGTGCTATTAGAGCATGGAATGGGTTGCCTGAGCTAGCCAGAAAAACCAGTGACTTGGCAGAATTTAAGTCATTGGTTAATATGCATGACTAAATGCATGACGCGTAGGACGTAATCATCTTCTTTTTTGAAGTAGCGTCTGTATTATATAAGATAAGAAGAAGAAAGTTTAAATTTCTTTGGAAGCAGATAGTAGAAAAAATTAAACATTAAACTAGGAACAATTTTAAAGAAAGAAATAGTCCAGTATCTGATAAGGCAGCAATGGTGCACGACCTAAACAGCATAGGGATAGCATTTAGTGATCGTTAGGTAAAACTTAGAGATTTCATAAATATAACATGGTAGCGTTGTGAGATTCTAAAGACTCCTATGGCACATCATAATGACATGGTAGAGACATTTAATAGACCACATAAAACAGAAATGGAAAATTGGTTTGAGTGCTTGGACTAGTTCCAAAAAGCCTGTGGAGTCTGAGAGCGCATAATGCGCCCTGACCGCACTTGCCCGTGGTGGAGGCTGTCGAGGCCTGAGCAAGCTATTATAGCACAGTGCAGGACAGGCCATTGTCATGTTGGCTCATATTTCTCACGGCTATGGCCAAACATTAAACTAGGAAAAAGAGGAAACCGTGTCTCATATTCATATTTATTTTGACTGCCCCAGACTTGCTGATCTCCCCTTGACTTGCTGATCTCCCCTTGACTTGCTGATCTCCCCTTGACTTGCTGATCTCCCCTTGACTTGCTGATCTCCCCTTGACTTGCTGATCTCCCCTTGACTTGCTGATCTCCCCTTAACTTGCTGATCTCCCCTTGACTTGCTAATCTCCCCTTGACTTGCTAATCTCCCTTGACTTGCTAATCCCCCCTAGACTTGCTAATCTCCCCTTGACTTGCTAATCCCCCCTAGACTTGCTAATCTCCCCTTGACTTGTTGATCTCCCCTTGACTTGCTGATCTCAGTCTCGACAGGTCTGGGAAACCAAAACTTCTCGACTTGTATGGTGACATGTATGCACTACATGAAACATCAGGGTTTCTGTCCAGGGCTTTTGCAATAGAGGACTTGAGCCACTTAAGCCTTCAATCAAATGGAGTTTGATGATGATGATAAATAGACCACATAAAGACATCATAATGACAGCGTAGTGGTATCCTAGAGAAACTCAAAGAGAATTCATGATGACAGCGTAGTGGTATCCTAGAGATGCCTGAACTAATGCTCCAAGACATACAAAACCACCATCTTCCTTTGAATTACTTGCAAGGGCAAAGCAATGAAGGTTTTCTAATAGCAGCTTTCTAGCATTGTTTCAACAAAAGACACCTCTTATGTTCACTGTGCTAAACAGTACTTAATTATGGTCTTCAATGATTCTATCAGCTGTGTTCAGGAAGTTGTTTAAGAATGTCTTTTAGTCAATGTACCGATACGTACAAACTTCTCTTTTTATTTTGGACACACACAAAAAAGTGTCATATTGGGGAGGGAGAAATGGACGAGCTCTCATCCAAATCACAAGAAAGATGACGCTTACTATAAGCTATCCCGACAAGACCAACGTCTAACCTTTCGACTCAGGACCGGACACAACAGAATGCGACAACACATGTACCGGAAGCTCAAAATTGGAACCAGTGAAATCTGCCCATGTGGAGAATCACCAGAGAATACAGACCACGTTCTCCAAAACTGCTCTCTTTACCAAGAGGCCCGTATAAGACATTGGCCCCAAATCACCCCACTAGAAAGGAAACTATATGGAGAGCTCCCTGATCTGCGCATTTCATTTCATGTATTGGTCTACTCATCTGAACACTCCAACATAACAATGAGAACGATGAAGAAGAAGAAGGGGGGGGAGGGGTCCAACATTATATTCTTGAGCCCTGGCCCACGGGTACCTTGCTACGCCAATCCATTGATCACAGGCAGTTAGCATTCTTTATTACATTTAAGTGAAACCTAAAGACCTAGATCTATCTCTTCAAAACTTGTTTAAAAATTAGTTGGTCGTTTCAACTCTTGTGTTTATGTTTGTAATGTTATCACAGCGCCTCGAGCCTTCGTAATGTTATCAGCTCACACAGTCTCGACTCTCTACTCTCGCTATAAATATCACGATTTCAGACACACTATCTCCCTCTCACTCTCTCTAACACACATTCCCTTTATTTCATTTTGCCTCTCTTACACGCGCTCTCTCCTCTATTTCACCCTCTCTCCACCACTCTCTCTCTCACCAAATCTCTTTCATACACTTTTCGCACTCGTTAATACTTCATCACACACACACACTATCTCTCACACTCTTTCTGAAACATAGTCTCTCTCAGAACACTCTCTTTCTCTCTCACACTTTCTTTATTTCACACCCTCTCTCGTAAACACACATATTATTTTCTCACTGCATTCTATCATTACAAATTGACTTGTTTAAGATCTTTTAGTATTAAAAAGCTTATATCAACTCTGTTTTCAGTCTGATAAAAGTTGGAACACATTATTCTCCCATAACCAATTTTGGAAGAAATTTAGACTTTACGCAATTATTCATTGACAAAGACAATACATAAATCAATATAAACACTATAAACACTAATCAACAAGTCAATCAATTACTGGTAATTACATATTTTGTTTAATACTAAGAAGAGAAATTAACAATGGACCTCATTCACCAATCGTAAACAAACAACATTTAGCCACGTGACAATATTGATAAAACAATCAAAATTACTTATCACATGACAGCCTTTATGGATTGCGTAATTTGTATAGAAGAGATAGAGAACCACGTGGCTAAACGATTGGTGAATGAGGTCCATTCAGTACTCATATGTATGGTTAAATGTTTGGGGTTTTGTCCCCTTAGATAATTGTATGCGTTATTTCAACCCACACCCATTCTCGTATCGAATTTTACTCCATACTTCGTTCAACAATTAATATATATGAATCAAATATAAGCAGAAGGTTTTCTATTTGAGAAAAACCCAGTAAAGATTAGAGTTTCTACATTCTATAGGTTAGAGTAAGAAACCGCGGTGGCTTAGTAGTTAAGCGAAGCTGAGCTCCTGGGTTCGAAAGTTTTTGAAAATATGGATTAAGAATTTCGGGATTAGATAATTACAGTTGAATTATAACAATGTAATAATCGTAGTTTTAATATAAAGAAAGCATACTTAAATTGCATTGTTTGATGTTGGTGCTTCCAAATGACAGAGTTGTTGTGTTTCCAGGACAATGTACGCATGGCATGTTTCCAGCTTCACCTTTGTAAGTACCGTTTGGACATATAGAGCAAATGATATTGTCAGGTGAATAAAATCCTGGTTCACAGAAGGCTGTATTAATATGGTAGAAATATTTATATAATTATAAAATTGTTAATGAAAAAAGAATTAAAATAATAAGTACCGAAATATACAAATAAATGCAAACATGTTTAAAAAAAAACAAAAAACATGTTACAGGTAAAACATAAGACTAACTGCAGAACCAGTTCCAGCTATTTAGCAGACCAACGTTGTTTTTTTTTTGTTTTTTGTTTTTTTTTGTACAGATAACCATATTTTGTGTTTACATAACTGAACTGGCTGCACAAGTATGTAGGGGTTACTATGCCTGACAAAGGTTCTCATAGGACTGAGGTCATAGTACTAATGTACGTGTGTAATTAGATCCTCATGTGGTTCGCTCGAAAAATTGTCATAGAAGGGACTGGCAACAGGCTTGTCATTCTTCTGCGAGCCTACAGACTGTGTCAGGGACCGTACAGAGACCCCATAAAGTAGGTTAAAGTTCAGTTTTCTAGTTTACGAGATCTAAACTCGACGTAAAGACTGACGGACGGACAGACAGACCACACAAAACTAATAGCTTCTTTTCCCCTTTTCGGGGGCCGCTAATAAAAAAAAAACAACAACTTTAACACTGCATCTCACACTTACTAAGAGAACAGTTAGAAAAAGATTGGGAACCTTTTCCAGGTGTTGTTTTATTTACAGGGCACTTTAAACACTGACTGTTTCCTTCTCGGTATTTGTAGGAACCAATATCACATTCAGAGCATTTATCATTCTTTTCTTCAAATCCTAAGCCGCAGTAATCTGAAATGTTTAATTGTTGTGTAGTACCATTTGTTTTTCTTAAAAGATAGAATTTTACACAATGTGAAAAATTGCAATTTTATATTGGAATGGCTTCAGAATACCTCTATTCAAATCACATTTTTATTGTGGAACCTGTTGGCTGGTCAAATAGTGTGTTGATTCTTGAAAAAAGCTGTCATTTTTTTCTTAAAAATTAGACAGTTATTGTATATTTTGTGATAAATAATTACTAGTTTGTTAACAAAACTGGGAACTTTTTTTATTTGCACGTAACAACTTTTCGAAGTATAAAAAAAAAGATTGGAATATTAATCATTAATCTAACAAAGTTACGGTATATTTAAACAATTAGGTTGGATCAGTCTCATGTATTTGAATCTTTAGTAGATCTAAGGGTACAACAAAAAAACTGTCCGATTAGATAACTTTTAGAAAGTATTTATTGTACTTGACGAATCATAAATCAATTTTATAACTATCCAATTTCATTAATTATTTTGTTTGATCTCGGAAAAGGTAAATAACTTCTATATTATCGAGACATATGGTTTTAAATCTAGAGTTCATCCCCTTTTTTAATCTTTTTAAAAATATTTTTATATTTCGCTTACTGACTAATCCGAAATGAAACTGATTAGTTGATTTATGGTTTCATGTTCACGATGCCAGTGAAACACTGGACTTCTAATATCATGGAAATAAATATTGCTTTACTCCATACTTCGTTCAACAATTAATATATATGAATCAAATATAAGCAGAAGGTTTTCTATTTGAGAAATACCCAGTAAAGACTAGAGTTTCTTCATTCTATAGGTTAGAGTAAGAAACTGCGATGGCTGAGTGGTTAAGTGCTCGGTTTCCGAACCTGAGATCCTGGACTCGAATGTTAGTGAAGACTTGTATTTTGAATTTCGGGATTTTTAGGATACGCCTGAGTCCTCCCAACTCTAATGCGTACCTGACTTTAGTTGGGGAAAGCAAAGGCGGTGGGTCGTTATGCTGGCAACAAGTCACCCTGCTCTTTAACCATTGGTCAAAGAAACAGAAACAGATGATCTGAAATCTGAAACGTAATCTATGGGTCAGATAATGCAACAGGAAAGTGTAGTTCATTCGGATCGTTAGAGTAATCGAACTTATATGGCTTAACAAATAAATCGTTTAATCTTCGAACTTTATATATATTATCAACATAGAATTAAAATTTTTAGTCTTTTTTCTGTGTTTTAATTGGTATTCAAGCAGACATTTCGTTACACGACACGAAGGGAATAAAAGAAATCAAGATACATTAATCAAACGAAGCTAGCACGCTATCTATGCATTATAACTGATTGCTTTATTATTAAAAAAGGATTCTTTTTTTTGAAAGATATATACAGTGGCTCGAGGTGGTCCTAAACTGTTTTGTGTGTTGTATAGTTGTCTTAGAAATTATATTCTGTAACGTCAGAAGGAACTGCATTGACTTTTATTGTCCTATTTTTAACGTTTCAAGCTACAAAATACTTCATACAAAAATGAATAATACCAGTAATGCCTAACCTACGACTCGCGGGTCACATCCGGCACGTGACGCGGTCTTATCCAGTTTTTCGAAACGATTGTCAACAGAACATTTTGAAGCCAAAGTTTATCGGCTCCATTGTATTCCATGAGTATTTTGTGGCCATGCGACCCATGACAGATATATGGACACATTGTATGGTCACATGATCGATAATGTTGTGGAAAATGGATTATATTTTCCAGTATCTACACACACACACGCACAAGCATTTGTTCGATCCATCAGTTTTATCTCCTCCCCTGCTACGCACGACAGCTCCTGATGCCTACAGTGTTGATTACTTAAACTCTAGGCAAAAAAAAAATGCTTTGTAAAAAATGTTTTACATGTTTTGGATGTTCCAACAGAATTGAAGATAATTTACTTCCTAGTCCAAACCATCCGCAAAACGACGGGTGATGGAAGCGAGCAGGGTTTGAACCCCGGTATATTGATAAATCCAAACGACACAATTTAAAGATATATATATATATATATTAGGATTAAAGCCGCATTTTATGTGCGTTTCGTCTGTCATTCTGTCAGTCCGTCATGTCAAAATCGAAAAAAACAACAACTAAAAGCTATTGAAAATTTGATAACCTTTAATTTACCTTCCGAAAAAGTGTCATTGTTTTAAGTATCCATAATAGACTGTTCCGGATGTTCGTATATATATATGAGAGAAAAAGAGAATTCTAGATAAATCTAATACCGGTAATTAAATTTTTGGAATGGTCTCGTATATAAACTTAGTTGTAATATAGCCTTGTAGAGATATTTTTATACCATATTGTGGTCTTAGGAAGTTGTTTTCCTAAAAAATCGAAACATAATATTAACGATAATTAGATTTTAAAACGTTTAGCTAAAAAATTAAATGTAGGACGTAATCATCTTCTTTTTTGAAGAAACGTCGGTATAAGATAAGATAAGTCATTTGACAAAAATTTGTTTTAAGTTAAAAATACGGAACAATCGGATATCGATATTTAAACTATAGTGACTTATTGTCCAAGAATATAAGGGTATTGTAAGTCAATGATGCTATTTCAAATAATCATTTGACGCATTTTTTTTTATAAAACAACTTCCCGAACAACTTTTTAGTTCTTCATAGTTCATAGGAAGAAAATTACATGTAAAATAAAATAGAAGAGCAAACAAACATTTGTTGGTATTCATTTGTTTTTCACAAAAATATCCGGAACAATCTATTATAGATACTTAAAACTATTGCAATGTTTTAGAAGGAATATTAAAGCTTAAATCAGATTTTCTAAAGCGTTTATTGTTCAACAGACAAAACGCAAAAAAATAAGCGGCTTTTATCCTGATGGGTGCACAAAACAAAAAATATATACACTCTGATTATTTAATTTTTGTTAAGGAATTAGTTTAGCACCATATCATGCCGCCGCGTTACGCTACTGCATGAAAGTCGATGCTTAGAAAGTCCATTTTAAAAAATGTGTGTGACATTTACATTCGAAGTGCATTCCTAGCCTTTATAAACAAACATAAATGTTTTCTTTTAATTTTAGCAGCTAGTTAAGCAGAAAAAAAAACTTTAACTAATATGTATATTTGTACATAAATGTTTTCTTTTAAGTTTAGCAGCTAGTTGAGCAGAAAATACACCTTTAACTAATGTTCATATTTGTTGTAAACATTTCTTGTACATTTTATAAATATATTTGACTTAGTGATACTTAAAATACACAGACAGTTGTAAATTTTTGTTATCATATGGTAACATTGCCTCACGTAAATTGACGTAATTGTTTTAGAATTGGTGTATTTTTATGAAAAAAATCGCTTGCATTATTAATTTTATAAACTAAACGGTTTGTTTTTAGAAAACCAAAAGTAGCTGTTGCACCTAAACTTTTCAAGCCGCATTGCATGGTGAAATAATATTTTCATTTCTCTTCTAATTTTCAGATCTGAGTGTGACAGACGGACAAACGGACATTTTGCACAAACCTAATAGCGGCTTTTCCCCTTACTGGGACCGCTAAAAAAAAAGCATACTTAAACTGCATTGTGCGATGTTGGTGCTTCCAAATGACAGAGTTGTGGTGTGTCCAGGACAAGGTGTGCATGGCATGTTTCCAGCTTCACCTTTGAAAGTACCGTTTGGACATATGGAGCAAATGATATTGTCAGGTGAATAAAATCCTGGTTCACAGAAGGCTGTATTAATATGGTAGAAATATTTATATAATTATAAAATTGTCAATGAAAAAAGAATTAAAATAATAAGTACCAAAATATACAAATAAATGCAAACATGTTTAAAAAAACAAAACATGTTACAGGTAAAACATAAGACTAACTGCAGAACCAGTTCCAGCTATTTAGCAGACCAACGTTGTTTTTTGTTTTTTTTTTCTACAGATAACCATCTTTCTTTTTTACATAACTGAACTGGCTGCACAAGTATGTAGGGGTTACCCTGCCTGACAAAGGTTATCATAGGACTAAGGTCATAGTACTAATGTACGTGTGTAATTAGATCCTCATGTGGTTCGCTCGAAAAATTGTCATAGAAGGGACTGGCAACAGGCTTGTCATTTTCCGTCGAGCCTAAAGACCAGGTCCCCGACCGTAAGGAGACCACAAAAAGTAGGTAAAAGTTCAGCCGATTGTGGCTGGGTACGATCAGTACGGCTCTTTACGGCCATGTACAGGGATGTGCAGCGATTGTAAAATTACTTGTGCACACTGAAAATAAATAACAACATTATTTTGTATAGTAAATGAAGTTATATGAGATTCTAATGTTAGTTTTGACAAATCTGTGAATGACTTTGATGTGTGTTTACAAGTTAGATTCAGCCAGACATGAGAACAAAAAGAGGGAGGGGGGGAGAAGGAGAGAGTGGAGAAGTATTTACATGGGCGCAGCCAAGGGGGGGGGGTGGAGGGAGATGTTTTGGAATAGTTTCTCCCCCCTAACCCTACACCCTAGACTTATATATTAGATTTAAACTGGAAACCAGAAATAAATTATTTTCTGCAATTGATCGATTCACAGACCTATATATATATATAGTTTTATGTAGGTAAACTCTTTTTTCAGGATCTAAGGGGAGTCACCCCTACAATCTTTTCTGTCTTAGAAAAGTAATGATCTATAGTTTTCAAAAATTACAAAATAATGCAAAATCATTTCTCGGATATTCACGCAAATATGTAAAACAAAGCCATTTCCTGTTTGTTTACATTGAGATAATATTTTTAAAATTCTAGATGGAAATAATTCATTTTGATTTAAATCATCTTTTATACATTTAAATAGATTGATTACCTAGATCTTTCTAGATGATGTACCCTATAATCACAAAATAATATTTATGAGACGAGAGCACTTTTACTTTTGATGTTCAATACTAGATCTAGACTTGAAAATTAAATTCTGTTACATAGGTTAGGATTGAAAAAAAAAGACTTCTTATTAGTATACGAAACAACGCCTTGATCCAACTATCTAACAAATTTTCATGACATTTTTTGCAGTGTCAAAAAATCTCTATGTCCAGTCTAGATATAGTGTATAAGTCTATGATATTATATATATATATACATTACATATATGTATGTATGTGTGTGTGTGTGTTCACATAATTAATCTTTATTATATTCTGACCCTTCATTTTTTTTCGGTTCGGACGACGTTTATTGTGCCCTAGAATACTTCCTGGAGTTAGGGAAAAATCGTAGACTCCCCGGCGTCAAGTTCTACTACGATGTCATTGCAACTCTTATTAGGCGTCATTCATTTTGTCGGACAACATGACACGGAAAACCTCATGCGACGCTCTTAAACAACATTATTAAGAGGTCGAGACCCAGTTCGGCTTAAGATTTCCTTGATTTAGACTCATAATCTTTATAACTGACTCCTAAAATCAGTCTTAGCCGTCTTTGTTGAGCCACATTTAGGGCTTTTCAATTTCGGCAGATTCACTGCACTTTATTATGGAGCCTAGCCACTGGTAGAGATGTGTAAACTTTCTTGACTAAGCTCTTGGAAATAGGTGACTTTAGTTTACTTTAGGAGGGGTTTTAAACTTTTAAAAAAAGCTCCCCATTGGTTTGGCTACGCTCAAATAATTTTATTGTGTAATTTCCTTTTTATTTTTTATATTAAAAATGTATTTTTTAGCATCAAACCCCTCCGAAGAGGGGTTTAAACTCAAAACCTCCATGGCTGTGCTGGGGAATGTGATGGTTTAGTATTACAATTTCACATAAAATTAACCAAATGAGTCACTAAAGTCCGACGACCCCCCCGACATAAGGCGAGAGGAGGCTTCAGACATTGCCAGCAGAGATCTTTGTGGAGACAGATTGCCGCCCAATGCGCCAAATCGGCCCGGGAGAACCTAAGTAAGTAAGTCTAAGTAAATTGCTTATGGAAATTTGTTAATGTTTCCTGACAACTTACTTGTGTTGCAACTTTCTAGGCTTATGCTTCCAACACTTAAATTTGTTGTGTTTTTCGGACAAGGGGAGCATCGGTCACCTCCAGACGTGTATTTGTAAGTACCTTTTTCACATGAAGTGCATTTATTGTTGTCAATCGATTGGTATCCTGGGCCACAGATTCCTGTTTCATAATGTATGAATACCATTATATCTTTGTGATAGTTAAAAAAAAAACACAAAAAAAAACAATATATTCAACAAGCTTACAAAGACGGTTTGTGTGAAGACACAAACTCAAAATTGGCCCCCGAAGTGGTCCACATAGGCAGGTAAAAAGGCAGGTTTCAATATTTTCAAAAAGAATATTAGAATGAAATTCTATCAAAGGCCAATGACCGAGTAGAATGGAGAAAGAAGGTTGACAGATCTTGTGTGGTGTCACAACGGTCCAGCAGACCAAAGGATAATTGAAAGTGAATTTGAAGTTAGATGTGAACCTGGCCTAACTGATGTCTTATAACAGGGGTGGGGCAACCTTTTTCTATCGAGGGCCGCATTAAAAGATTTGTACGAATGGGGGGCCACAGACATATAGGCCTATAATATGTATTTAAAAAACTTAGAAAATATACATGTATACTGTATTAAACATTTGCATCTTTTTTACACTAGCAATTGAAGAATTACAACAAGATTTAGCGATTTCTGAAACAAATTTTACTAATATTTTTTATTGCCTTTTTAAATCACAACAATTCATCACAGCAATTCTGTTGTGCTGTTGAATATAATGTAAAATATTTAATTTTACACTCGTGCGTAATGTTCAGGAACTGTGGTGGAACTAGCTAACTAGTTGTTATCATCGTGACTGCTGTCAAATTACTGTCTGTCAGCATCAAGTTAGTCTTACACTTGTTTGTTTGTTTTTTTAAACAAAAAAGGCTTGTTAACGATTTATGTGAACTCATATAATGAAATAATTTAGCATCAAGTTTTTATTAAGTGTGGAAATACAGCTTCTGGCACCCATAAAACTCTCGTGGAAGGTCTTACTTGGCTTGGAGGTATTTCGTCTGGAGCTGAATTAGCTCTGCACTTAATGGTGAAGTGAGGATATTGAAAACTGGTTTCAAGATCTTGATGTCTTAAAATTTGCATTGCAAATTTGACAAGTCTTGTACTTTTCAACCATTTGACTAGAAACTTTTCAGCAAAGGAAAATGTTTAAACCTGTTTGCTTGCCTGGAGAAAGATGTACATACATTTCATGAGCAATCAACCCATTGAAATGATGACGATGAAAAACATGAAGTCCGTCTTCCACTCCTCATTAGAAATAGTAGTCACAAACTCACAGTCGATGTCTCTCAAAGAACATAACAATTTCTTCTTTGAGATCCCATAATCTTCTCAATACCTTGCCCATGCTGACCCAGGGGACACTTCTGTGGTACCAAACATCGGAATGTTTTGTTTTCACACCTTCAAGTAGTCTACTTCTCGGAACTGCCTGTGGTTAATTCCCCTAGCTCTGATAAGTTTGATCGCTGATAATTGGGTCAATAACATGTTTGTCATTTAATGCAGTTTTGTGCAAACTTTCCCATGTAGAGTTAATAGTTTGGAAATTGTTTTTTAATTTATTAAAAAAAACAAAACGCTTTACTCATTCAAAGCATGGGCTCCATTAGTTGTTCCAAGCCAACCCAACACTTTCAATCCAGTTCTTCATAGCATTGAATAAATACTGGCTTGAGTTAATGTCGTTGACTAAATGGTTGGAAATATTGCAAACAAGCATAATCTTCATTTGTTTTAAACTTTTTAGAATGACATGCAGAGACAATGTTTTTAGGCTCTTCATCATAACAGATAAGAAGATATTACATTTTTTGTTCCCGTTATTATATGTTTAATGTTTGGGCACACCTGAATTCTGTAGGTGTTCGCGGGCCGAATAAAACACTCTGATGGGCCGCATGTGGCCCGCGTCCGTAATTTGCCCACCCCTGTCTTATAATGATTACCTAATTGATGTTATTGTTTTGTTAAGGGTCAATCTCTTATTCAAAGCCTCAAGAAAAAAGAAATTGAAAACATTTCCTAAAAAAAAAATTCTTTAGCCCACGGGTGGGCAAATTACGAAACATTCAGTCAAAGAGACAAACTCAGACCAGTATCTATTCAATGCTATGAAAAACTTTGTAGAAAGTGTTTGGTTGGCTTAGAACAAGAGGGCAAGTGCAATACACATGGAGCCCGTGCTTTGACTGAGAAAAACAGTTTTTGTTAACGAAATAAAGAACAATATTGGAACCATAAACTCATAACGTGAAAGTTTACATATAGCTGTATTGAATATATGCTAGACTAGGCTCTCCAACCAATGATAACAAGCTAAATTAGACTACACAGATGCCTTGGCCCTCAGATTTCAATTAGTCTCGCACAGTATGTACGTGCCATTATTTAAGAGAAGAAATCGTAAAACTTGTCCTCAATGTTCTAGATGAAGTACACTAGGATTTTAATACATTGCATAATTTTAGTTTTTTTGTTGTTCAGTTTCAGAAAACAAAAAGTAGCCGTTGCAACAGAACTTTGAATGGTCTAAAAAATTATGATTACGGATTTTCACTATCTTTTCTAGTTTACGAGATCTAAACGGGACGGACAGACGGACGGACAGTCAGACAGACCACACAAAACTAATAGTGTCGATTCCCCTTTCGGGGGCAGCTAATAAAACAAAAACAAGTTTAGCAATGTATATCATACTTACTAAGAGAACAGCTAGACATAGATTGGGAACCTTTTCCAGGTGTTGTTGTATTTCCAGGGCACTTAAAACACTGACCGTTTCCTTTTTGGTATTTGTAGGAACCAAAATCACATTCAGAGCATTTATCAGTCTTTAATTCAAATCCTATGCCGCAAAAAACTGAAATGTTTAATTGTTGCGAATTACCATTTGTTCTTCTTAAAAATTTGTATTTTACACAAAGAGAAAAATTGCAATTTATATATCCGACCAGTTTTTAAAACACCACTATTGAAATCGACACTTTTGGTGTGGAATCTTTTGGCTGGACAAATGGTGGGCCGACACTAGGTGGACTTGATTTATGTAAACAGCTCTCACGATTTTCTTAAACATTAGACAGTTGGTGTATATTTTTTTGGAAAATAATGACTAGTTTGTTAACAAAACTTGGAACTATTTTTAATTTGCGCGTTACAATTTTTTGAAGTATAAAACAAAACAAGAAAAAAGAACTTGTATAAATAGGTTAGATCAGTCCCATGTAATGAAATTTTTAACAGTTCTAGACCTATTAGAAATATTTCATGCAAGTTCTGTTTTGCCTTATTTCATGCTTTTAACTTTCTCAATACGCTGCGATCCTATCACTTAACTGAATCAATTGGACAAATGAGACTGCTGGCAAGAAAGAAAATGGATATTTGGATGAATTTTACTGTAATCGCTTTTAAAAGCGTTTATTAAAAAAAATCTAGCAAATGTTGAAAAGTCTGTCTGTTTGGGAAATGCTGTATCAGCCAAAGCCAACCCAGATGACGAGGTAGACTTTCGTGTTGCACGTGCCAGGGCTGATTTTGGCAGACTTCAAGGACAAGTGTGGCAACAGAGAGGACTCAGCATATTTACAAAAGTCTACAGAGCTGTAGTCCTTCCGTCATTCTTTTATGCATAAGAGTTCTGGACCTTATATTCCAGCAATATCAAAAAACTAAACTCCTTCCATCGATTCTGTGAAAGAAAAATTCATTAGGTGAACTGGTTTAACCACGTATAAAACATTGAAATCCTAAAGTTGTCCCATAAGAACAGTAGTCTAACTGCAGCAAAAAGCAGCGAAAATTATCTTTCCGTTTCAAAATTGTTTGTCAGTGGGCGGTACTTCTGCATCGGTACGTGACGTTTTAGAGCAGCCGTTTTTGAGCGAGCTGTTTTTGCGTAGGGGAAATTTTCGCGCGAGATATAATTTGACGGTGATTTAATAACCGCGTTGCTTTTATAACAATGTTTATTTTACTCTAGTATAATGTTGTATCTATTAAATGAATTCTAACATCACCCAGCCAATTGTTTTTTTAGCGGCCCCCGAAAGGGAAAAAGACGCTATTAGTTTTGTCTGTCCGTCCGTCTGTCCGTCCCTTTTGGATCTCACAAAAAAAGAAAAAATGAAAATCGAACATAATGATATTTTAGATCATGTAAGTTCAAATTCTTAGGTATCTTATGTATCGGCTACTTTTTTCTTTTCTGAAAGTGAACCATCTAATTTTTAAACTTATGTATCCAAGAAGATTTTTCAAAAAAATCACACCACTTTTAAATGAAAAACTTCATGGCAAGTCTTATTTAAAAAAAGTTCACACGCTTCTTCATTAATTAATCAAGCTTCATTCATAGATTCGCGCATTGGTAAAAAAAAATTGCATCTATGGTCACAATTTAAAATGTATGAATGGATCATTATAAAATAGATTTTCCATTTAGTAACTAATTCCAATTCTAGTTCTACTCTTTAATCATTGATTCTAGTTCTAGTTCTATCTAGAATCTAGATCAAGTCTAGATCTAGATCAAGAAGTAATCTAGAGATCTAGTCTAGATGTAGATCTAGATTCTAGATCTAGACTATATCATATCTAGAACTAGTCAAGAAATCTATATCCTGTCTAGATCTAGATTCTATATATATTCTATATTCTGGATCTAGTCTAGACTTATTATGCAAATAGAGTCTACAGCGATTATAATCAGGATGAGTAGGACTACTAGTGGGTAATAGTGTATTAGTCTATGCTGTTTGCATGGGAAACCTGTTAAGTTTGCATGCTTGTTTTTTTTTTTAATTTCTGACCACTTCTACTCCAAAATAATAATCGAAATTTTTGGGAACAAGTACGTATTTTGGAGCAGTGGCGTCATAGGAAGAGGGCGAGGGTGCGGTCCGTACCGGTCGACACCATTTCGGGGGTGACAACCAAGTTGGAAAAATTATAACTTGGCAAAAGTAGACACATTAAAAAAAGATAATAATAAAATCTTGAGATATATCTTGGAGCAGTGGCGTCACTAGAGGGAGGGGGTGTGTGGGGTGTGGTCCACATCAGTCGACACCATTTTGGGGGTGACAACCAAGTTGGAAAAATTATAACTTGGCAAAACTAGACACATTGAAAAAGATAATAATAAAATCTTGAGATATATCTTGGAGCAGTGGCGTCACTAGATGGAGGGTGTGTGTGGGGTGTGGTCCACACCATTTTGAGGGTGACAACCAATTTGAAAAATTATAACTTGTCAAAAGTAGACACATTGAAAAAGATAACAAGTAAATCTCTAGATATATGCCCAAAATTGCCTTGACACATCCTGATGGTAGTTCAAGTGTAAATGGTACTGCACAACGTTTTGCCATTTAAAGTATAACAAAAGAAACATGTTCATATGATGTTAAGTCTGTTTAAAATTTTAATTAAATATTATTGTAAAATATGCAAAAACATTTGAATATATGTAATTGATATTGGGATTTTACATTTGAGTAAAAATTCAATAAAAGTAGGTAATCAGCTGACTGTATTAGCTCAACAGAAAACAAGCAAACTAGCAATAGGATTCATTGGAACATATTTCAAGAAAGTTGATGGGGAGGGATGACACCCTAAGCTAACTCACTAGGTGCCACCGAAATTGTAGCGGAAGGTTTCCATGCTAATCTTAGGTGATCACTTAACACTATTCTACTTATTCTAGAAGAGTTAGAAGTGCCTTATCAAAGACGATGTGTTGCAATGTTTGCTTTTATGTAAAATAACACCAACTTTCTTTAAACGATCAAAATATTGGTGAATATGATGGGGGCCGCCTCTGAGTTTATGTTATCACACAAACTTTCTGTGTAATCTTGTTGTTGTTTTTTTTTTACGAGAGAGAGAGTGCGAAAAAAATGGGTTCAATGTAACATTGTAAAAAAAAAATGTAATTCTAATAGCATTGAAAAGATAAATCTCGATCTATTGTCGTTTGGCTACATTCAAATGGGAAATAACAAAGATTACAATTAATAAAATCGAATTGAATTTTTTTTTTTTTAAGAACAATATACTAATAGAAATGTAGAAATGGGAATATGTACGAATGACCAACTTTCAGAAGTTGGCGCGGTGGGGTAGGGGAGATAAGTCAAAGTGCTACTAAATTTAACAGACCCATATATGAAAGTGTGCATGTGTCGGGGACGCCTTTGGAAGCAGGTGTTTCCGAATTTAGTGCTAGGTTTTCGTAAGAAAAAAAAGCGAAGCGCCGTAAAAAAAAAATAAAAATAAAAATTGGGGTTCCAGAGAGAAAAAGAAAGAGCGGGCCGTGAATGTTCATTGTAACAGATACACTAATTCAGGGGGAAAAAAAGTATGTTAGGTTGATCGTTATACATAAAACACTGAACCATAATCTTCAAATACAATGTCATCCAGAAACATTGAAAATTGGCGATGATTTAAACCACGGGCACAAATAAAATTGAGAGCGACTGAAAACGGTCTTATGACATGCTGGAACTGTAATTGCTTTGCGCAGAATGTTTCTTGATTTCTTAGCTTTACTAAGATAAATTGTACTGCAATATTTCTCCTGTAATTTCTCAAAAACATTCTCGCTTGTTGTGGCGTTATGCATAGAAGTTTCAAGTAGTTTCTAATGTATTTCAAAATTCCTTTCAAAGGCCCCTTATGAATATAGCCAATTGTGATACGCCCGTTACATCAGTCGACTCATCGAGAGCCAATGAAAATAATTCCAAATAATTCCAAATAAACTATTTAGTTCTTTAATTGTTCACGCAAGCTTACTGACATGTCTTTTATTCAATCTGCCACAGTGTTCCTAGTTACAACTATTTCTTTGAATGCTTTCGCTTTTTCTGGACAAATTAATTCCGCAGCTTTAACGACACACTCCTTCATAAAATCACATTCATTAAATGATTTGCTATTTGCGGGCAATTAAGTTTGACAACATGTAGCTGGCTTTCATGGCAGACTCACTCTCGTTGTTCAGTTTAACAAATACTATTTTTCAATTAAAGTAGCTTGTAATCTTTTATTTTCCAGCGTAATAGTTTAACATGGTTTTTGATAATTTTTTAGGTGGCTAAGCGGACCGCATGCAAAGTGGTCCACAGCCTGAACATAGGTCAACTTTGACTAATCCGTTAAAATACCAGACCTATATAGTTTTACCTGAGCTGAAAGAAAAGTTTCTTTTGCATGACTCGGGGGAAAATGACAATAAAAGAATTTTACTATTCCATAGAGAATCAGATGGCAGTTGGAACAGTAATGAAAAAAAACTTGACGTGGTTGGGACATTCAGAGTCACCGCTTTTGTATTTTAATACATCTACGTTATTATGGCAGAAAGATGTGGTTTTGTAGTGCCTGTCCTATATGCACTAATGCATTATAACCCTCTCCCCGAAAAAAGTTTCAATCACTTTCGCTATTTTATGCACGCTTACTGAGAAGTATGGACGGCTGCCTAGTCTTGTGTAATATTAGTCATCTAAAAATAATTAGATAACAAACTTAAATACTAAAAATAATGGACAGAAATATCTCTTGTTCTGTGCATGAAAAATTTGTCTAAACACCAACACTCATACAACATATATGTAGCATTCTTTTTTAAAGAAATAATATAATAAACATAAATAAGGTCACCAAAACATTTCGCGCTAAAACGTCACATGCGGCAAAAACGACTGCGTTAAAACGATCTTCTCGCCAAAAGGGCTGTTCCAAAACTGCTGCGCCAAAACGTCCTGGTTCGCTGCTTCAGATCTGCCACATCACCAGAAAATTCTTCAGTGGACACTGATAAAGGTCTGTTATGAATTTTGTTTCTCTTTAGCGAAACTCGACCCTGGCAGTACCAGAGAATGAATACTCGTTGCGCTTTAAACAAAATAATAATAATAATACTATTATTATTATTATTATTATTATTATTATTATTATTAGACAGAGATAGACAGACAGACAGAGGAGAGAGAGAGAGAGAGAGACAGAGAGAGTGAGAGACAGAGAGAAACCAAGACAGAGATAGAGAGATAGAGAGAGATAGAAACAGAAAAAGACAGATAGTCAAGGAGAGGAAGAGAGAGAGAGAGACAGAGAGAGAGGGAAAGGGAGAGACAGAGATAGAGACAGAGATAGATAGACAGAGATTATAAGAGAGAGAGAGACAACGATAGACAGATAGTGAATATAAGAGAGAGAGACAGAAACGATAGAGAGAGAGAGACAAAGATAGACAGATAGAGAATATAAGAGAGAGAGAGACAGAAACGATAGAGAAAGAGAGAGAGAAAGAGAAAGACAGAAAGAGAGAGTCAAAGAGAAACAGACAGAATGTCAGAGAGAGAAAGAGAGACATAGATACAGAGATAGACAGACAGAATATGTCAGAGAGAGAAAGAGAGACATAGATACAGAGATAGACAGACAGAGAGAGAGACACAGAAGATAGAGAGACCACGAAATCTTACGGATATTACAATCAGATCCAGATGTCGAGCCTCTTCCTAATGTAATATAATTAGCAGGACATTTTGTGCAAAAATACTTTCCCATAACTCCTTTGTAGAATCCAACAAGACAATCAGAACACTTTTGATCCAAATATTCTGCTCCTTTGTCACAGTAATCTGCAATGTAGAGTATTCTGTTTTATCACAAATGTGCTTAACTCTTTCTCTCGTAATTATTTACCACATTCAGGTGGAATCGACGTTGGTATCGTCAGTTAGGAGAGAAAGAGTTAATACGTGTCACTAGGCTATTCTAGATGGTCATTGGATGATATTAATTTTAAAATGTTATATGTAGGCATTGTCAGGATGAATACTTGCACGTTCATATCTCTCTCGTAAATGAAAACATAACACTTAACATGGCAGACACAAATAATAATGCTCTAACCCAGGGGTTCTCAACCTGTGGATAGTGACCCCCTTGGGGGTCGAAAGAAGATTTGCCAGGGGTCGCCTAAGACCATCAAAAATATGGATTGTTTTTGTCTATTGTTCTATTGCTGTGTGTGTGTGGGGGGGGGGGGTCGAGGCAGAGTGGGCGATTGTAAAAAGGGGTCGCCGAGCTTAAAAGGTTGAGAACCGCTGCTCTAACCCTATTTCCTTCTGACTAACCATTTTTTCCACGTGCTAAGTAAGGCTACTTTTGCTTATGCTGTTGAGCGTAAATGACTTTTTTAAAAATATTTTTTTGTAATGTATTAAGAAGTAAGAAGCTTTAGTTATGATTTTTGGATATTTTGACTGAGGATTGAGGATTAATTTCTATAATTTGTGTTAGTGAACCGGGATATGTAAACTTGATTTGGAGATAGTGACATAATTTTTTAACCGGGAATATTGATTGATCGTAGTTGGATTGTACTTCTGCAATCAAAGAGATACTAGCGACCTAAGAATCGGTAATTTTTTTTAGTTCAATCCCAAGACATAACAATACGTTTAATATATACAATAACAGCACATGGGAAATATGACACGCTATCCAAAAAAAATTATAGAAATACTTGACAAATATAGCAAAAACTTATAAACTGGTACAAGTGTCAATTAACTTTTTATAACAACTCTATAGTGACATAGCCATAGATAGCACTAGTTGGAGAGAGACGGTGACCAAGAAAGCTATAGACAGTGAGAAAACATGCGCCTCGACTCTTGAAGAAAAGCGTGCAACACGGAAAATGCCCAGCTCCTCTACCACCAAAGCGAAAGTTACCTTGACATGCAATATGAGATTGGACCAAAGCGCTCTGAGCATGCTATAAGCATGAAAGTAGCGCTATATAAAAGCTATAATAATAATAATAATATACGTGGAGGGAAGTGGCTCTCCAAAATAGGGCTCCACAGCCATAGGAAAAAGTGTTCGAGATGAACCATAGTCGTTCACGACTGAAGGAGGCCAATGATGAAGTAACTGCTTACAAGAACAACAACTCTTACTTAAAAACTGACTCTTTTATGCTGACTGCTATCAATTAACTCTGCCTAGCTCAGTGTTTAAAATGCTCACCTTCAGAAACATGAGCGGCGGATTAGACACGCAATATCAAAATAGGGTATCTGCTGTTAGTATTTGATATTTTGTGGTTTTAGGCACATTGCCACAATTTAGGCCATGTCGTGCCCATAATCCCTGACGGGCTATTCCCTCCTCATATCTCAAGAGCTAAATTGTATGCAGTTAAGTCATTTAAAACAAGGTCCATTCTCGCAGTTTAGATGGAAAAAATATTAATAGTTATTTATTTAATAAAAATCTGTTGTAAATATTATATATTGACAATTTCTTTGTCCTAACACAAACCAAATTTTCGTAGTCGACCCTACCAACCGGATAAAACCCCGTCTTTTCCCAGGTGCTGACAATAAGTTAATATACAAGGCCAAACTTTAAGAAACATTTAAATAAGTATTTAAGAATGTACATTTTGTTTTTTATTGTTACAATGTTTTGTTTGGTGTAATGCACAAATTGCAAGACAAATTTCCTTACGGACAATAAAGATTATTATTATTATTATAATGTCTATCTGCTACGTTCGTTGACTTGTTCACATGCTTTAGTTAAGGGATTATTTTTTTATGTTGAGGAGGGGGGGAGGGAAGGAATCTAACCGCTGTTTTTCTTTTTAAATCTTCCAGACAAAAGAAAAGGCGCGTGTTTTAAGCCTTCCCCAAATAATTAATTTTCAGCCCGTGAATTGTAGCATTAGTTGCGTTCAGTTAGAAATGGCCTTTCTCTCTCTCTTTCTCTCTCCCTCTCTCTGTAATGACTTCTCTCTCTCTCTCTCTCTATAACTTTGTCCTTTTATCTCTTTTGTTTCTTACTCTGAATTTCTTTCTCTCTTCTATATCGCTCTCACTCTTTAAAATCACCTTCTCCCCTTTTTTTTTGCATGTCTTTTTATGGAAAGTAGAGAAAAACGTAAATTTCTCCTTTCAGGGGCAGATGATGTTAAGGTCATGTGTTTCTTTAGGTAAGGGCTGATAATGTTAAGGTCATATGTTTCTTTAGGTAAGGGCTGATAATGAATGGTCATATGTTTCTTTGGGTAAGGGGAGGTAATGTTAAGGTCATATGTTTCTTTGGGTAAGGGCAGATAATGTTAAGGTCACATGTTTCTTTGGGTATGGGGAGGATAATGTTAAGGTCATATGTTTCTTTGAGTAAGGGGCAGATGATGTTAAGGTCATATGTTTCTTTGGGTAAGGGCAGAGGATGTTAAGGTCATTTGTTTCTTTGGGTAAGATATGTTTAATGTTTGATGGGTAAGGGTTAACGAGCAGTTAGTCATGCGGCTAGAACAACGACCAACCGCATTTACTTTCCTCCTATCAAAGTCAGATACCCATTAGAATTTGGGTGGACACAGGGTCACCCTAAAACTACCAATGTACAAAATCCCATTCCTCATTTAAAAACACAGCTTCGGAAGCCAAGCTCTAAAATACTCAGTCACAACGACCCGTCTTTTTTATTGAACTGCCTGCATTACAACGATTCTCACTTACATGGCCCGTTTTTAGTATCTAATTTTTCTATCCCAGAAAAAAAAAAGGGTTACAGTGACAGTTTGTTTCCTAATGTATGAATACCATTATATCTTTGTGAAAGTACAAAAAAAAAACGAAAAACAACAACAATATATTTAACAAGGTTACAAAGATAGTTTGTGTGGAAACACAAACTCATGAATCGACCCCCAAAGTGGTCCACCCAGGCAGGTAAAAAAGCAGGTTTCAATATTTTCAGAAATAAAATCAGAATGAGATTCTATCAAAGGCAAATGACAGGGAAGAATGGAGAAAGAAGGTTGACAAATCTCGTGTGGTGCACTAAGGGTCCAGCAGACCAAATGACAGGTGAAAGTGAATTAGAAGTTAGATGTGAACCTGGCCTAACTGATGTCTTATAATGAATATTTAATTGATCTAATTGTTTTGCAAAAAATCAATCTCTTATTCAAATTCTTAAGATAGGACATGCGTTAAAAATTATATTCCCTTTTGTTAAGTGTACTGACTATATGTTCCGGCATTGTAGTTTACGCGATAAAATGAAAAACTACTTATTAATTATTAGGGTCCCCCACTAAAGAGTCTCCAGTGTTTGTTATTATTAATAGTGAATAGTTGTAAAAGTGGTGTATTTTTATGAAAAACTGCTTGCATAAGTGATGCAAAAAATTAGATTTTTCGCTTTCAGAAAAGAAAAAAGTAGCAGTTGCATGAGAACCTTGAATGGTCTAAAATATCATGCTGTAGGATAATCACTATCTTCTATAGTTTACGAGATCTAAACGGGTCGGACGGACAGACATTCCAAACAAAACTAATAGCGTCTTTTACCCTCTTTCTAGGGCCGCTAAAAATGTCTTGTCGAATTTGAACGAACCACTTTCTAACATTTCCCCCCCCCCCCCAAAAAAAAAAACAACACTTTTTGTAGCTCATGATCAGCAACATGATTCCCTCCCCCCCCACCCACCCCCCCCCCCACCTTTGTTTTTAGAGTTCTTTGCAGAGATATATGAAAGGCTCTATAATACATTTGGTCAGTTGTTTTTAGAATTATTGTTTCATGCAAATCCAATGATCACATACATTGTTGACCTAATTCTTCTCCCCAATTTTAATGCTTCCCTAGTAATTCTCTGGCCCATGATTTATAGCATCATTCACGTTGATTTAGATCGGCCCACTTATATGGTCCTACAACACACAAAGACAAACTTATGGCCTAAAATATTAGTATATTATTCTCACCGACACCCATTTTGTAACCACGCCTGAAAATAATTGAACATACAATCACTGACTTTTCTTAGGTTGCCTTAATAACAATGTATGTGTAGTTTAATAAGAACTATTTATATAACTTATAAGTCATACAAAACAGTATACTTTTACATGGTTTCATATATTTTTTATACAATTTTGTTGGTTAGAAGCGGTGTCAAAAAGTAACACAAACATTCACCCACTCTATTTGGTATATTTTTTTATTTCTTCTAACGTAATCAAAAAAGGTATATTTCTCAGTACAAGATCCTCTGGCAAAAACATGTATGTATCCAGATTGGGGGCAATAACCAAAGCTGAAAAGGGAACTCATCTATTAAGATAATCCAAAATTATTACTGAATCTGCTGGTAGACTTCAGACCCTGTTGACAGTCTGCTGCAGGCCAGAAGTTTGGCTTAGACATTAATCAAAACAAGGCCCATGTGTGAATGTTGTTCGTATTTGTATCTATAGTGTTTGTGTACAGTAGTTACGTCGAGGTTGTCCATTGTAGTCGTACTAAATTTCCATTGGATAGGATCAAAAAAAATATCTTATCTTATCTTATGTACACTTACAAAAATTTGTGTTAAAAAAATTACGGAGTTCTCACAAACAAATGAGCTTACCAACGTTGCAATCCGAAACTGAGGTAGCCCCACTTATAGATGTTTCTTTGTTACGAGGGCACTTTATACATTCAGTGTTTCCTTCAGTATCTTTGTAGTAATTTCTATAACAGTTATAGCAACCAGAAGTTCTAAATTCCTTTCCTAGACCACAACCAGCTGAAATAGGATTTTGAGCAAAGCTTACAGCAAGTCACTCAGTCTTTCTGTCTGCCTTGTAAACAGTTTGTACACGTTATTTCTCCCACACACATTCTCGGGTAAAGTTAAAACTGCGCACACTTATTCATTGGTATAATTTCGTAAGTTCAATTATTTACAAAGCTTATATCAACTTTGTCTGGTAAATGGTTTGTACACGTGTTTTCTCCCACACCCAATAACAAATAATGCTGAAAATTTTGAATAAAAATTCTTTTGTCTGACAAAAGAAGTATTATACGAAAAAAATAAATTATTTTTCTATTGGTATTCATTTTTTTTTTGTTTGGTATGTCGAACAAGGGAGATAAATGGTACTTGGCTTATGTGTTATGGGCGCCCGCAGTGGTGTGCAAGGGTGTGCACATGTATCCCTCTGGATTCTGAGAATCTCAATTCTAGCCGTTTTCTGCACCATAAAATGAATTAAAATCTCTGTTGCAGATGAACAAGTTTAGTGCTAGCACTGTTGACGGAAGTACAGATTGAAAGTGAATGTTGCAGTCGATGAACTTAGAGACTTGATCATGAATTGGTGGCTGATCATGTACACGCACCGTGCACCCGTCTCAAGTCTGAGTAGCCAAATTTTAGCTTTATTTTTACACCTTTAAATCAATTAACTTTAGCCAAGTAGTAACTTAACAAGTAATGCTGCCATTTTTGTTAGGTGTATATTCTATTATTGTAATAAACTTGAAAAAGTTCATCTGTAGTTTATGTCCGACCATTCAAGCTTTATTATAGGCTTGCAATTTAATTTTCTACAGCAAGTTAGTCGTGACGATTCGTTTTCATTAGCACACAATAATAATTATTATTACATTTCGTTAAAGCTTAGAATATGATAAATATTTTTTGTTGTTTTTTTTTCCCTTGAAGGAGGAGTCATTTCCAGCTGACTTTCGATGTGATATATGTGAAAGTTTCGTTGAACCAGTGTGAAGATTGCAGTCATCTTGCGACGTCCCGGTTGAGGTTAGTGCTCGATCAAAAAAAGCAGATGAAACATGTCCACCTTATTACTATGGAAAAGATATTCGAAATGTCATCACATGCCATGTAACTAAAAACGTTGATTTGTACCGAAGGAGCACAAAGAGCAATCAGAAACCGAACAATACGAGCATCATTATTATCAATTGATTACATGAGCTGGATAGTTCGGTGATAAAACTGCAGATATCCTGCAGACACTGAGCAGATGTCTTTGATTGTTTTTTTTTATTTCATAGTTTTGTTTTTTTTTTGTTGGGAGAGACGCACTGCCTGTTGTTGGGAGAGACGCACTGCCTGTTGTTGGGAGAGACGCACTGCCTGTTGTTGGGAGAGACGCACTACCTGTTGTTGGGAGAGACGCACTGCCTGTTGTTGGGAGAGACGCACTGCCTGTTGTTGGGAGAGACGCACTGCCTGTTGTTGGGAGAGACGCACTGCCTGTTGTTGGGAGAGACGCACTGCCTGTTCTGTAACTTAATTTTTTATTTCTTTCATTAATGTCTCATTTTGTAACAAATAATTATACTTAATAATTAATAATCATAAAAAAAAAAGAAGTGCAGGTCTCTGCTTATAAATTAAAGACGTTCCTTCTTAACAAAATAATATCAATTAGTATTTTTATTGGCTAAAACTCTAGGCCGTATTACAAGTTCTTTGGGGCTCTCCAAAAGAAGAAATTAAAAGTGAGGGAGATTGCGGAAGTGACAGAAAGAGCTGGAAAGAGGGTTTTAAAGGGAGAGAGGGAAAGAGGAGGATAAAGGACTTGGAGGAGAAGACAAAAATGTGAACTTTGATTTTTATTTGAATTATAGTTGTTTTTTGTTTTTTTTAATTTCATTAAAAGTCTTTTTTTTTTTCAAATGAGAGAAAAAAGAAAAAAAAATAGTATAAAATCACACAATGTTGATTGTGTCTTATGTTTAATATCTCTTATAAAAATAAATTAATCAGCTGGCTTCTAAGCTATATAATTTTTATTACCTGCAGAGACTTGAATTATGCACCATTCTGAAAGTTGAAGCAAAATATATTTAAAAAAAAATATGAAACAAAAAAAAAATCTTAAATTAAGTGTGATTTTATCAATTAGTCCTGTTTTTAAATTGAAATATATATATAAATATAAATATTAAATCTTTGAAGTTAGAAATATTTTTAATTATTGTTTTTGTTTAGTCAAATTTCATGCTTTTAGCTTACTAATACACTATGCTCCTCTCATGTGTCTTGACTAGTTTGGAAAAGGCGGGGGGAGAAATAAGGTGTATTTAGGTTAAGATTACCGTAAACATTTTATAATAGAAAATTATTCTACTTGGAAACAGATAACCTTAATATCATCTTCCCCATAGATCGCAATGTCTGAAATGGAAACTTTACTATATTTTTATTTGGATTCGAACTTAAGGACTAAAGCTTTCTTAAGCCAAGACACTAACCACTGTGCCACCAATGTGCTTAAGAAAATAGAATGTTTCTTAGCTATCTGTTGTTAGTTTCACACTTTTAAGCGACGACCTAATTCTCTACACAAATTATAAATTGACTTATACCACCACATATGTACAATTTCTTTCCCTTGTTCGATATCAAACCAAAATGATGAATTTCCTGTAATTAATTAACTAATTGGTTACTTTATTTTATTGATTCTTATTTTGTCAGGTACTAGTTAGAATTGTGCAAAAATTTTATTTTTTTCGACATTGGGTTTGGAGAAAACCGTTACAAACTTTTAACCAGACAGACAGTACAGACAGAGTGAGTTTATACAAGCTTTTAACCAGACAGACAGTACAGACAGAGTGAGTTTATACAAGCTTTTAACCAGACAGACAGTACAGACAAAGTGAGTTTATACAAACTTTTAACCAGACAGACAGTACAGACAGAGTGAGTTTATACAAACTTTTAACCAGACAGACAGTACAGACAGAGTGAGTTTATACAAGCTTTTAACCAGACAGACAGTACAGACAGAGTGAGTTTATACAAGCTTTTAATCAGACAGACAGTACAGACAGAGTGAGTTTATACAAGCTTTTAACCAGACAGACAGTACAGACAGAGTGAGTTTATACAAACTTTTAACCAGACAGACAGTACAGACAGAGTGAGTATATACAAACTTTTAACCAGACAGACAATACAGACAGAGTGAGTTTATACAAACTTTACACAAAAAGATAAAAGAAGTGTATTTTTGTTATTAACTTTCCCTACACGCGAGTTATGTCCTTTTTGTGTTCTTTGTTTTACTGAGCTATAAATGCAGTTATTCTTGATTAATTTTCAAGTTTAGATCGCTAAAAAGTGAGAAAAATATAGTTTCCCATTCAGGTCATCTGTTTCATTGGACAACGGTGACGGTTAACGAGCTGGGTGTCATATGGCCAGCCCAACGATTAACAAACTTTACTTTCCCCTACAAATGTCAGGTACCCATAAAAGTTGGGTGAACATAGAGCGCCATAAAAATCCCAAAATACAAAGTCCCTGTCTTCACCAAGATTCGAACCCAGGACCCCAGGTTCGGAACACTCATCCACCGTGCTCCCTATGTATGTATTACACTAAAAATTCAAACATAAAAAAGTAAGCCTTCTTTTCCCATTTCAATACTGTGCACAAATAAAGAAACAATGCTTTTAATCGATAGATAGATAGATGATGACTAATGAACAAGCTAAAAAGTTCTGATCGCCTTCGCCAGATTTAATTGGTATTTGATAAAAAAATAAATAAATACAGACCTTCATCAACAGATGCCCGAGAAATATCCTAAAAATACACTGGTATAACAAAGTAGAAAACTTCAAACTGTGGGAGATGAGTGGGCAGAGAAATATGGAAGTGCAGATATTAGAGAGGAAGTGTAGATGGATTGGTCACACCCTTAGAAAAGATACCACCAACAGAGCTAGGCATGCCTTAGAGTGAAACTCCCAGGAAACAAGGCGCAGAGGAAGACCAATAAAGAACATGGCGACGCAGTGTACTTGAAGAAGCAGAGAAGACCGGGAAGAGCTGGGAAATTTATAAAAAAAACAACTAGCAAGAGACCGTGGAGAGTGGCGTGTTTTTGTCGAGGCCCTATGTTCCATGACGAACTCAAAGGAGTGATGATGATGATAATGATAGAAAGAAGACTAGAAAACTGTGTATTCTTTGAATAATGCGCAAGGAATGTGACAGAATGTAGATCACAAATGCACCTGCGTAGTCACATGAAACATTTCACATAACCCTTAAGCCTTGATCTCGAGTAAAATTTATACAGACTAAATTGAGAGCAAACGAATGCCTATAGTTTTTACTTGTTCATTTTAAAAACCTTTATAACGATCTTGTTTTAATTCGATTAGATCTCTTTTGCTCATCCAATTTGGGTGTATGCATTAAAACAAGATTTCTGGGAAGTTTTCCGTGGCTTAGCTCAATTGAAATATCAACTATAAATAATAATGAGCCTATTTCTTTAGTCGTTAAGCAGTGATGCCACTCAGCACGAAAAACACTGTCATTTAATATAGTACCAGCTTTTTATTTGACTATATAGTTGGGGTTTTTTTTTTTGGTTTTATTGGGGGGGGGGGGGGGATGTGTAATGAAACAAAAATACTAGTAGACCAATAACATGGCTTTATTTGACAAAAGAAGACTACAGTAAACAGTGAATGAAACCAGCACGTCTCACATAACACTGATGAAGTAATATAAACACACACAGACACGGGACATCAGTGGCGTAGCTAGCCATGTGCGAGTGGTGCGGGTCGCAAGGGGCATCAAGTGGTAAGGGGTATCAAACTAAGGACAAATGTTCTCAGTTAAATCAACTCATTGTACATATATGAACAAAAACAAACTACTGACTTTGAAAAGTTTAATAGAAATTAATTTGCTTTGCTACTTTTGTTAATGTCCTCTGTTCTTTATACACGCTCACGCACATTTTGTTACTCCATTGTTCAGTACGCTGGTTTCTTCTAGACCTAGAGCTTCTAAATTAATACCTTGAACTCTAAACTAACAGAATCTGGCACGTGATGGACATCGCGAAGAAGTGGCAGAAGATTGAGAAAGACAAAATCTAGGTCATTTCTAGGAGTTTGTGACATTACTATTCAAGTACAATCCACTCCTGAGATAACATTGGCTTTGAACTAAACTGAGTCCCAGACCAAACACGTACATGTCTCCATCAATACAAAACGAACCTATTGTAATTTTGGGTGATAATGAACCGAATATTTTTCGATTTTTAAAACAGTTTACCTAACATCACAAAAACTCGATCATTTGTTCCAAATCTTGAGTTTACGTTGTCATGAATACTGACGTGGTACACATTTTGTAGTCTTTCATTGGCATCATCTTCATTCATTATCTGCTCAAACCATTCTCTGACTTTGGCTGGAATTCGGGCTGAAGCTGAAATCTATTCAGTAACATTTTTCGGTACACTGGAGCGTTTACAGACCTTTTTATCGACTTCAACACACCGCTAGGACGCCCTCAACAAAATAACTGAAACTAACCTTAAGCGCTTGGTTGAAACGCGCTGGAGCGCCAGAGGAGAAGTCGTTAAGATAGTTATGGATTCAATTTAAAAATTATAGAAACTCTAGAGACAATGACTATAACAGATGAAAACTCGTCTTCTAGGTTGAAGTTGGCTGATTGTTAGTTGCTATGCAGTCTTCATTTTTTCACCCACGCAGGGTTTTTGGTCCCTTAATTAGTCTACCTTCAAAAACAAGGGATTGTTGATTCGAGACTGCGCACTTAAACGGAGAAGATTAAAAACATTCTTAACTTCTAGTAGGGAGAACATCGCTGAAGCCAGTGCTATCTTTACAGAATGCATGTGCTCAGATTTGGTGAATAGCGCAGAACCCCAAAGACAAGATGCCAGACGAAAAAGGTGAAGATTCTGTATTAAGACACACGAAAGAGCTACGGATGGAAATGTGTATCTCTATGGAGAGGATATTTCAAGAAATAATAACCTGATATGAGCAATATCATGATATGATAGGTAAATATAAATTTTTGTGGCCAAACCAACTATTGAATCCTCAGATCGAAATCAATCTCGATAGTGCATCATAGCTAATTTGACAAAAATGAATTTCATCTGGTTAGTAAGAGACTTCAACGATTTGTCGCAGTTTCGTCAGAAGCTGAAACAAGCTCCTAATTAAGATATTGAGTTTAAATTTTAAAATGTTGGCTATATGATTCAGCTGTAATATTGTCATTATTTTTATATTTCTGACAATTGTGGTAAGTGAGGTTCTATGTGAGCAAAGTTTTTTCTGACTCAAACTGATTATTACTTATGGCAATTAACGCCGAAAAATTTGCGACTCACTAATTTGGCTATTGTTGGGTAAAAATAGATTTCTATTTTGCCAGCAAGAAAAATTTTGTAGTATCTTGTAAAATTTTTTTTTTTTTTTTTTTTTGCAAATTAGCAAGACTTTAACAATAAATACACATTAGTTCGAAATAAATCCATTTCGCTGTCTTATTTCCTAATTTAGAAGGATTGGGGGGGGGGGGGGTAGGGTATCACGAAAAGCTGTCGCGCTGGGCATCATATACCCTAGCAACGCCACTGCTGGGCATGAAACACACACACACTGGACATGACCTTCTGACACGCTGGACACACGCAGAAAATCAACTCAGTTACACTACTGTCACATAAACATGTAAATAATAGTGAAGGCCTAAGTATCCCTACAGTATACTTACAGAATTACTCTATTGAAAAGCATTGCACGACAATAAAATTATCAGAATTAAATATCCTCTCGTGCGGTGTCTCGTTTGTAGCGGTACAGAGGAGAGAACGAAGAGAGTGCAGGGCTTGGTTTAACACCTGCTCCCATTTGAAAACCGGGAGTTCTTGAGTTTTTAAGGCCAGGATTATAGTTTTTCATAATGAGCCGTTTAGCCTTTCTTCTTGAGAGTTTCCTCTGGGATTTTAAGGGATCGTTCTGCTTGTGGCCACCCCTATCTCGTGTAAAATTCCTGCACATCTTTTGACATGAATGAGGTACCTCTATCAGAGTGTACATAGTCAGGCATTCCGTATAGTCCAAATAAATTATCTAGACATCTGATAAGTGTTGAAGCCGACATATCAGAACAGGCGTATGCAAACGAGAAACTTGAAAATGTGTTAACTATGGTTAGCAGGTATGTGTTTCAAGATGTAGAAGGAAACGGTCCTTTGAAGTCCATACTTAGTCTCTGGAAATGCTGCATTGCCTTAATTAGAGTTCCATTAGAATAACTGAAATATCTGGGTTTTACTTCGGCACTGATTGACAACCAGCCTGACATCTTCACAAGAGAAAGGTAAGTTTTTCGCTCGCAATAAATGTCATAGTCTTGTTACTCCCGGATGACACAGAGTCATGGAGCAGTTTCAATTCATTTCGACTCATAGCTGACGAACACCAGTTTCTCGAAAACGTATCAACCGCTACATTGGGTTTGCCTGGTCTATACAAGACATTGTAGTGACAACAGATCAGTTCCAGTCTACACCTTTGAATTTTCTCATTCTTTTTTTTCCCTTTGCTCTGTTCGTCATACATGAAGGCCACAAAGCATTGATCCGTGACAAGATAAAGCGATTTCTTACTAAGTAGTGGTGTCATTTCCTTAAAAATTCTACAATCGCGTAGGCTTCTTTTTCTATTGCTGAGTGCCGCCTTTCACATTTGGAGAGTGTTGTTGAAAAGAACGCCATGGGGCGACAATCCTGGTTGAGGGTGACAGCTATTGCCACATCCGAAGCGTCTGTTACAACAGTCAGAGGTCGAGTATAGTCGATGGTGAAGATGTCAGCTTTCTCCAGTTCCTACTTCAATTCGTTAAGGGTTGTCTTTACTGTCTCTGAAAGAGGGAACGACTTATTATTTGCCAAAACTTTTATTTTGTTAGAAACATTTGGGATCCACTGCTAGTAGTGCGACAACTTGCCCACGATCCGTTTTTGTGAGCGCATATCATGAGGAGGAGGAAGGTTTCTTAGAGCCTGGAATCTTTCAGGGTCTGACTTGAGTAGGCCTTTAGAAATTTCGTATCCCAATAGGCAATCTTTGTCAGTGACTATCGTACTTTTGTCTTCATTTAATGTGATCCCATACTTTCTAGAAGCATCTAGATTCTCATCGTGCGACTCTTTATCATGACCACATACCGCTACATCGTCCACGTATGCAAATGTGTCCTGCAACTTTTCATTCTCAATAATTTGATTTATTGTTCTCTGAAAGCATGCAACTCTGTTGGGGGATGCAACAGAACAGGTAGAATTTGCCACATGCCTCAAATGCAGTAAACGGCCTTTCCTCAGTCTATATTGATATTTGATGTTAGGCACTTTTGAGGTCTAGAGTACTAAAAACGGAATAGTTGGATATCCGTTCTACCAGTACATCGACTCGGGGCGTTGGGTATGCATCCACTAAGGTGAAGCGATTTATTGTTTGACTGTACTCAATGACCATTCTTCTTTTGTGTCTCTCGTTTGCTTTTCACAAGCACCTGTGCTCTCCAGGGAGACTTTGAAGGTTCAATGATTTTGTCCGAGAGGAATTTTCTAACTTTATACTCAATACATTTTTTATCATCTATTGAGTGCTTTCGGGACTTAGTAGCCACCGGTCTTCAGTCAGAAGTTAGATTACTGATATGGCTAGATGTTTCGACTCGTGCTGCTTTAAGACCACAGATGTATAAGGGATTGCGTTTTCCCACGTACGTTACGTTCTATTTCTGGTAAAGACTTATAAAGTCTACGCCAAGTATTACGTCCGAACACAATCCAGCAAGAATAGAAAGTTTGACCTTTTCGTAGTGTTCTCCCTTGTACTGGACATCGGCAAATGTATGTCCTAATGTCTTTTCAGAAAGATGTGTAGTGGTCATAAATATTCAATGTAGAAGGCCGTACTGGCCATTTATTTCTCTTGACGATAGCCTCTGATATGTAGCTTTCACAGCTGCCAGTATCTATGAGAGCTTGCAACAACCCGTTGACGTTCACTGGACCGCAGACTGTGTAAGCCCATAGCAATGCGTTGACGACAAAGTACATGTAGTTATCAAGCAGGTCAGTGTTATTTTGCTGGCACCTGTGGTGGATGTTGTTTTACTTGAAATACAAACAGTTTGGAAGTGTCCCTTTTTTACCGCCCTGATGACATAATGCATTTCGAGTAGGGCATTCAGTCCCAGAGTGTCTTCTTCTACCACAGAAGTAGCATAGCGACTTAATGGCATTCAATTCCTGGTCTTCATTAGAAATGGATGTTTCTAGATGGGAGCGAGTCGGCGTTTTCATTGCCCCACAAGAGATTTCGTTCGTTGAATTTTAAGCCTGCGCATGCGTTGTGGCTGTTTCTAACACTCTGGCTTCGTCATAAGCACTTTGTAGAGTACGAGATGTCTTTTCCAGTAACTGCTGTCTAATAGTGTTGGATGCCAGACCAGTTATTAAGGCGTCTCTAATGCAAATGTCTCTGTGCTGTTCTACAGTTACTTCTTTAAAGTCACAGTCCCGGGCCAGGCTTCGCAACCTTAGCATAAATTATTCTACCGTTTAGCCCGGTTGTTTACATGTAGCAACCAAATGTCTAGCAAAAAAGTCATTCTTTACCTTAATATAAGTAGTCTTGAGTGTGTCTATGGCCATCGAATAGGACGATACATCACTGATGAGCATATAAACCGTAGCAGATACGTGATTTTTCAACTTAAGTTTTAAAGTCTTCTGAATGTGTCATACCATTGAGTCCATTTTTCGGAGGTGATCAATGTTCAACTCTTTCGGTCTGAGTAATTTTTACATTGTAGATTAAGAAATCCAACACTAATCTAGATACATAATTTTGTCAAATAAATTGTAGTGAAACAACAACTACTAGTCTACCAATACCATGGCTTTATTCGACAAAATAAGACTACAATAAACAGTGAATGAAACAAGCACGTCTCACATAACACTGATGAAGTACTATAACCAAACACACACACACTGGACATGATCTTCTGACACGCAAGACGCACGCACTACAAGGGGTCAAGGACATAAAAAGAAGACATCGGTTTTCGTCCCAACATAATCATCATCAAACTGCACTTGAGTGAGGGCTTGAAAGGTTCACTCTTAATTCGCGAAAGCCCTTGACAGATACCCCGATGTTTTGAGTATTGAATGTAGGTGACGTAGATCGAGAATTTGTGGTCGAGAATTCGTGGCCGAGAATTTGTGGTGGAGAATTTTTATTTCGATAATTTGTGGTTTCCCAGACAGGGCCATCCTCAGGCATAGGCAAACTAGGCAGCCATCTACGGCCTCCAAAAGTTACAAAACTTGGTAACAGATCTCATTCATAGAGCACTATGGCCCATTCCAGATTTGTCAAGTTGGAGATCAGACAACCCGAGGGCTCAAAAATTAAATAAAATAAAATATGAAACAGGGTTTCTTCTTCCTCCTCGCTGCGGGGGGAATAGTGAATGAAAGTTTGGCCTTGGACTATGCCGCATATGAACCAACAGTACAATGGTCCGTCCTGCACTATGCTATAATATATTCCACAACCTCGGGGAGGGGCAGTGATGACACCTCATATGCTCCCATTAAATGAGTAAAAATGGTGACGTGGCATCTGGGTTAGTTTGGTCTTGTGAAATACAGTATAAATATATTTATAAAGGTCTAGGCATAAAAGACTAGATCTATGTCATCATATTGTTGTCAATGGTATGTACTATGTCGAAATGTGACTTAGCCTAGCGGTAGCGTATAATTAGAATACATTTCTATGTCAAATGTGCTAGCGCTAAATCTAACTATTATAAAATATCTACTTAAATTACCTTCGTTTTGCAACATTATCCAAATGATACTTATCGAACACATTAGTTTTCTCATGATAAAAAAAGATTTAAAATTCTATTATGTATGTAGATTTCTTGAGACATTTGGCTAGAAATTGAGTCCGCCGGAAATGTAATTTTCACAAACAAAAACAAACAAAAAAAAAAAGAAATCTTGTCTAGTCAAAAAGAATACAAAACAAACAATAAAAAAACTGCCGTAAAGTAGGCACTAATGAAATGTCTGCCTTGTGGTCGATATTTCCACTCATCCATGCTAGCTCAACAAATTGTAAGTGTCGGAATTAAGTTTTTCCTTTCATATGTTATGTGTTTTACAGATCTGTTTTTTTTTTTAAACTTGAAGCACATCATCACGCCATAAGTATCATTGAAACAGAGACAAAAATATGTACAAAATACCACTTAAGAATCTAAACATATACAGCAACGTTTCTCAAACTGTGAAGCGACGTCCTCTCATGGGGACCAAAATATCCTGGTAAAAAAGGAGCAGGGGTGCTGAAGCCAGTCAACTTATTTCTCCAGGCTCCTAATATTTCTGTTAACGAAGCTTAAATCAACTCACTGCGTCTGTTTGATAGTACGTATGTAGGGCCTACATGTTTCTTGTTCGACACCCAATCTCGAATCAAGCTGAAATTATGCACAATTATTTCTTTAACCTGGTAAACAACAATCAATCCAAACAAAATAACCAATTAGTTATATGACTTGTGGTAATTATATATTTTGTTTGGTATCGAACAAGGGAAAGAATTGTAAATGTCTTGGTAAAAGCTGAATTATTTTGTAGGTCGCCACTTAAAAGCGTAAAACTAACTCTAGATATTAAAAAGACCATCTGTTTTCACAAGATATACTAATACTCTGAAAGGTATTTCTCTAATGAAATGTGAATATTTGTTTGTTATGAATCTCACATCTCTATTTTGTGTATGTTCCAGTTTCTTAATGTTTTCTTAATTCAATTTAAGGGGTCGTGTTTTCATCTAAAGTTTATACATGATCTCTCCTAGCAGCCTTTGTAAGGCATTGGTTCAGAATCACGATAAATATTTTATACTTATGAATATAAACAAATCGCATTGTCACATTATGATTGATGTACCGTGTTAGTTAAATATATATCTTATATTTTTACGTAACTAGAAATAACTCACTGTATAGGCTACATAGACAATACTTTTCATTATTTCTGTCAGACAAAGTCATGTGAGTATTCTTTGTTTATAGTACCTTTATTCTGGAAAGGAATAATAAATATATCAGGCCTCCTCCAGTAGAAGGGCGACTGTGGTTCATCTCGAAAACTTTTTCACGGAGCCCTAATTTGGAGAGATATTCCAGTTCATACATATCGCTAATTAAGGTGCCTTCAGCTTTGATGGTAGAGGAATCCACCCTTTTTCGTAAGCACGCTTTCCTTCCAGAGGTGGAACCCATGTTTTTTTTATGTCTTTCTTGGTCTTCATCTAGTGCGGTCTAGGGCTATGTCTGGTCAGAATCAATATTCACTGTTTTGACATCCCGTTTTATTACATCCACGTAACGGAGGTGGGGACAACCATTTTTTTTTGAGCCAGACGCTAGTTGCCGTAGAGAACTACTTTATAGATGCGATTGTTCTCTATCGGGCAATTATGACCAAACAAGTGCAGGCGGCGTTGTCTGAGGACTGCAGAGATGCTGGAAAGGTCCGTTCGCACAAGGATCTCAGTATTGCACATTCTCTTCCCATGTGATTTTCAAAATCTTTCAGAGGCTAAGTGGAATGAGTTTAGTTTTCTCCCTTGCTTTGTGTAGGTAGACCAAGACTCACTGCAGTACAATAACGTACTCAGAACGTATGAGTTGTAAACCTCTATTTTGGTCGCGTTTTTTTTTATATTCTCTTCTAGAGACAGGTCATCTTGAATTGTAGATACAAGATAATGTTTCATTTACGCATCCAGCTTGTTATCGTCAATGAGGATGGATGTTGGTGCTTTAAAATGTAGTCCCATAACATTCATTTTCTTCTTGCTAATTGTTAGGCCATACTCTTTACAGGCCAAAGAGAAGCGGGACATTAGTGACAGAAGCTCCTCTTGTGAGTGTACCACTACCGATGCATCGTCCGCGAATAGCATACCTCTTACGATGGTGGTTCTGATTTTAGTTTTGGCCCTCAGTCTGGTAATATTTATAAGTTTGCCATCAAATCTGGAATGGATATAGATGCCATCGGTAGATTTGTCAAACGCTTTGTAGATTAGCAAAGAAAAGAGTATTCCGAAGAGGGTTGGGGCCAGGACACATCCTTGTTCAACTCCGCTGTTTATACTAAAACTAATAAACAATTATAATTGTACAGGAAAAATAATAAAAATTTGTTTTTAATACGCCCAGATCAGTAACTGGTTTTGGTAAACATAATTCTTATCGCACAGATTATTTGTTAGACTAGATCATTTTTATTTGCATAACTGATTAAAACTAATTAGATTCCTTGTCGTGCGGTATGCGCGCTGGCCTGTCATTAGGACATGTTGATGGTCTCTCGTTCATACCCTGCCCGCTGCCATTCCCCGTCGTCATGCGGAAAGTTTGGACTAGAAAGTAGATTATATTTAACTCTGAAGGAACATCCGAAACATATAAAACATTTTACATATTTGCTTATATTTGTTTTGCTTTACATTTCTTTGTATTTGACCTACCATCCAATTTTACTTTAACTATTTTACTAGGAGATGCCTCGAAAAACAACTTCTGAAACTCAGAATGAATGAAAACTCCTGCTGCGGGAACTTGCAGCCCCCCTCCCCCCAGACACTTATGCTGAATGTAAAAAGAATCTATTGCATCTCTATCTGGTCATGCGGAATGCGCGCTGGACCGTAGTTTGGTAGTCTCGATTTAACAAGGGTTCATACCTGCCCACTGCTATCCCCGTTCTCCAAAGAGAGGTTTGGCGTAGATTGTCTTCAATTTATGTAAAAACTTTATAGAAGATGCAAAAATTATATATAAATATATATATATATATTTATATATATATATATATAAAGCATGTATTCGAGTCCCAAAAATAATAAGGAGTTCAGTATTTCACGTGTCTACGGAGGTCCCATTCAACCCATTACCCGCGGGTGGTCGATCTACTCTTATCTCCGTCTACGTCCGTCCTAGGCAGTTGATTTTCTTTTGGCCTCAAATGTGTAACCCGCGACCTTTTTTTAAGTGCTATCTTGCTGTTTCTCTCTCTCTCTCTCTTGTAAGTTCAATTTCTCACCTAAGCTGGTCTTCAAAGCTATTCCGCGGGGCAGCTCTGTTGCATCGACCAGCTTTCAGCTTACCAAAAACAAAATTTTCTTTGTCATAGGTTCGTCCCTCATACGACTACGTGCCCAGCCAAGTATAACTGTCGGACCACAAAAAGTCCTTGGTTACTGTTCATACCAGCGTCTGCAAAACATCGCCGTTTGTATTACGGTCTTGCCACGTACGTTTATCGTTTCTAAAAGCATTTAAGATGTCTTGATTGCTTTCTGTATAATACCCATGTCTCAGATCCATATAGAAGGGTCAAGGGAATTAGTGCTTCGTAGACACTAACTTTGTAGGCTGGGGGAGTGATTTATGCCGCCAAACTCTCGCTTGAAGGCGTCCAAAAGCACTACTGGCCCTGAAAAAATGATTATCTACATACCTTGAAAGCGATGCGTCATTCGATACTATGCTTCCTAGATATATCAAGTGGTCCACCACATTAAGGGGACGTCCATTTACATTGTTGTTTGGAGATGAGCAGGTTTTATGGAATGTCTTCTGGAACATGACTAACCCTAACCTGTTTTTCTCAGATAAACTAAAAAGAAGCGGCAGTGTTTACAAATTTGTTGACTGCAAGCTGCATAGTTCTGTTTGAGCAAAGTGATAAGATAAATGCAAACCAATCCTCCAATCATTGAGAATATAGCGAAACCATCAAAGTTCAATGTACAGAAAGAAAAATATATCATGCTTAGTCTCTTGTACTTCATAAGTCTGCAGTATTTATTAAAGTGTTGTTTGGGCGATATCATTGTCATCGGATTCACCTCTAAATACTGGCACAATGAATGTATTTTGAGTATTCAAATTTTAGAACTTTTCTGTGATGTTACATAAACTGTTCTCGATAGACAAAAAAAACAACCTTTACTCTACGGGAACACAAGAAGTCTTCTGTAGGGCAAGGTTTTCAACATTTCCCAACATATCAACATCAATAATTTTCTGAGAAAGAAATAAATAAAAGCTCATCAGTATTTTATAGCATGTTTTTTTTTTGTCAAGGAAATGTGTTAAAATGTATTTTACAGACTTGGAGTTACAGTTGCGCTATGCCTTTTTTTCGAGGTCATCGGGTTAAAATTTATATTAGATATCTTTAACCTCTTATAGGCTAATGTCTGGAAACTTTAAAGTTTAGTCTAATTTGATTGGTAATAAATAATAGCACTAAACTACCAATAATTTTTTTTTTAAATGGAAGCGTTTAATCTCAAGTGTGGTCAGATATTGGGTCACGTAGAAACTGTTAGCACTGTCAGGAGAAGGGGCAGAGAAAAGTAAAAAACGTCTAAACCCAGAGCTGAATGTTAGGTTCTTGGGCTAGACTTTTGTGGAGGACACTACAATCTTTCGAAACCTTAATAAAGATCCACTTATTAATAACAAATACTTATATCTAAAAACATGTTATATTTTAGAAGAAATAAATAGATTAATTTTGAATTGAAAGAAAATTTGCTCTCTTTTGAAAGTATTTTGTTTAAAAAAAAGTGTGTATGTTTGAGTTTGTAAGGCCTTTGGTAGACGCACAGCTGTACCGGTATTTACATATTCCGAGCATGCTACAACTACAAGCGGACACTTCTTAATCACGATATTGTTGACACTCGATGTAAGCTTTAAAGTTTTAGCATTAAAAATGAGAGAAAAAATACTTAAATGTATTTGACCCATCTAAACTCCGATGTTTTTTTCACATTTTTGGAGGCCACTTTCTTGTGGAGGCCAAGTGGGCTGTAGCTTCGCCTGCCCTACCTTAAATCTGGCACTGCATTAACCAATTAACTTTTGCCAAGAAAGGCAACTTAGCTTTGGGTGGCTAACCATCTAGGAAAAGAAAACCTCTGAATCTAAAATTCTGCTGCCTTGCAGTTATATCCTAACCTTAGAAATAGATTTGGGAGTCAATCCTGTGGAAAATATCAGGAGCGGGCGACCCGTAAGTAGTTTACAGCACACAATGTTGAACCGTGGCAGAGTCTTCGAAGCCGCTGATTCGCTTGGTTACATACGCTGCATGGAGGGATGAACCTCTGTGTTAGCGACATTGTTCTTACCATAGCTAATTCCAAGACATTGACATCACTTCTGAGATGATTCGTTGTCGTTAATCGATTAAAGGAGGCCTAGAATGGACATGCCTTTAACTGAACAGTAAATTTTAAACAAAAATAAAAGTTTTTATTTAAGATACATTCCCTGAAACATTTTAGAATATTTAGTAATATAATGGTTTAAATGTTGACTCATATCAAGAATTTATTATATCTTTGTAAATACTACTGACTCCTTCATTGATACAGAAATATCTTAAACTGTCGTATGAATTCGCATGAAATTTCGTACACAAGTTTTTTTTAGCTCCTAAAAGGTTGCTAAGAGCAGGTTTTTACATATTCGCAACCTTACTTTTTCTTTTTTTTTATATATAAAGCTTATATAAACCAACTCTGTCTGTCTTTCTATTTGTCTGTCTGTCGTTCTGGTATATAAATGTCTATTTGTAATAATAAATGAAAAATTATCATGGAATCCCCATATGATGAAATTATTTTAAAAAAATGAAGCAAAACTTTTGGGTTAAATAAAAGATTTTTTTTTACAAACAACAACAACAACAACAACAACAACAACAACAACAACATAAAACTTGTTCTTTATTAAAGATACGTCTGTAATATATAAGATCAGATGACACATGAAATGCTTAAAAAGTAATTATCTTCTATTTTGAAGTAACGTCTGTAATATAGAAGATAAGATACCGACACACATTCTAGAGAAATACTAGATATGAATTCTACTACAATGTCGCGAACAATTTGAGTGCATCTGTTATTGACAGTAATAATTTTGGGCAAATTTAATCATTGCGTTTGGGATTGAAGAAAGCTCATCAAATTTCAGTTTCAGTACAAAAACGATTTCAGATTAATAGGTACCATGTGAAAGAAATTTTTAGAGTATTTCGTTCAGTCACTCAAAATGTAATTTATAGTTATAATATAATAATTATATTTATAATTTACAGTTTTCCGCTTCGTCAAAATTATGATACCCACAATTCAATATATTCTGTAGAATTGACTTAATTCTCAATACTTTGTTCTTTTCAATGTTATAATCGACTCGAATAATTTTTTTTTCAAATAAAAGACCAAGAGTTTTGAATTTTGAATTAGTGACGATATCATTTACACAGCTAGAAGACAACGTGGTGTCTTTGCTCATTGCCTTGCAGTTATACATTCAATAAGATGTCTAATAGTGTCAAATAAAAATGCTTAATCAAACATTCAATTTTCATCTGAACGCCTCTTTTTCTCTAGCAGCACATCTTTCTTTCTAGAAACTCATCTTTCGTCTAGACTCTAGAAAGTTAACGCAACTCGCAATAAAGGATCTAACAAGTCACACATTTCTCTTAATATTCTACTGGTAAACCTCTTTTTTCATAATTTCATTTCAGAATTTTGCTACTGGTGTCCATAACAAACTGCAAATTAAGATTTTACAACACGTATCTTCTTGTGTAGACCGATATATTATATAAGAGGACAATGTAAAAAAAAACTTTCAAGAATTATTTTAGTTCCAGTAACTATACAAGTCATTGACGGGTTTTAGTTTACTAAAACTTAATCGCTGACATGACATAACATACTTTCGTTTTTCCTTGGAGTGACTCAGATTCTATCAATTTCTCAAATAATGAAAGCTTAACCAAGTAACATAAAAATAAACCCCAACAGATATGTCGTAGCTTAACGAAAAGGCGATGGCATCGTGGTTACGAAAAAATAAATGATGTAAACAATTACTTAAAACTAATATATTATGGGTTTATGATCCGAGTGGTTTTATAAACATGCCAATCGATTTTGACGTTGTAATAGCTAATAATTAAATTTTCTATAAATCATTTTGTATATAAATCGGTTATTAAAATTAGTTTGCGAACAGATATCAGATATGCTTTTTCTTGATTTGAAATGCACCACTTGTAATTGTGCGATGCGCCACTTTTGACGTGAGTCAATAACATACTATTAACAATAATGAGATTTTTGTAACGTTTTAGCAAGAAAAATATCTTTTTTATTTGCTATATATAAATAGATCGATTTCAAAAAGTCGTTTAACGTTAGAGTAAACATTTAATTTTTCAAAAATTGGAATAATCTTTCTTTGTTGATTAAATTTGAGCGAGGAATGGTCTAGGAATAAATAGGTCATTTTTGTGTTCAAAACAAAATCCGGAAATTCTTTTAACTATAAAAATTCTTATGTAATTTTCAGCAATATATATATATATATATATATAATGATAAAAAGTAAAATAAGTCTAAGGAGTGATTTTTAACAACCGTTTGTTGTAATTGAATTTCTCCTATTTAAATCTTTTTCTTATAAAACAATACCCGAAACAACATTTTAGGTAATCAAATATTAATCAGTACAGCGTTTACATGTTTTTTATTTAAAAAATCCGGAACAACTTGATCATGAGTTTCTTCGACGTCTAAGCAAGAAAACTAAATTAAATTTAAGTTAGAAGACCAAACATTCTTTGATATTTATATGCTCTTCACAAACACTACCCTAACAAACTATTATAGATATTAATTAATATTTGCAATGGTTTGGAATGAAATATCAACGTGAAATCAGATTTTTTAATATTCTTTTATTTTATTCTTTTTTTTTGCGATTTAAACGGAAGGACAGACAGACCGACAGACAAAATGTACAAAAGTAAGCTATTTTTCTCCTGACGGTGGCACTAATAAAATAATAAAACAAAATATTATTTTTTAAAAACTTTTTATAGAGACAAATTTGTAGCCGTAAGGTTCCACGCTATTATGTTGGACGATTCGGAGAGGGGTTGGCAATTATATCTACTGCCCTCCCCACCTTAACCCTTTGAGGGGGGTACAGTCCATTTTTATGCAGAAATAGGAGTTTTTGAACAAAATTGGTTGAATATATATAAGTTGCTCATTGATATTTAAACCTATTTTTAATGGGACATATCAATTCTTTTTTCTTTTGTATATAAAAAAATGTCATTATTATAAGTTATATATGCTATATATTAAATTATGAATCGCCTCGACCCCATTTCTTTTTATTAGCAATAATTATAGAATGGAGAGATAATTCTGAGTTGATTAATCGCTTTCACTCTAACCTTAACCCTCCCCTTTTCAGATCAAAAGATGACCGTTAAAGCAGAATAGTCATATATGGCGAAATAGTCTAGGTAATAGCGCGTGAATAAGACAAAATTAATCAACCAAAGCCATTGTTTTGGAAATTTTAGAATTCACGAGAAACTTTTAAATAGTTGAGTAACATTTGAGATAAGTTCTGAACCCATTTTGTTACCTATTTTTGTTAGATGTAGGCCTCCACAATGTAAGTTTTTTCGATTCTATTGATAACATTAATAATCTACACATTTATGGTACAATCTAATTGGTTTACTTCAGTTCTCGTGCTTCTTACAAACTTTTTGTGTTCAGCATTATAGTTGTGTAGCAAAGATTCAGTTACCATCAGGTGTATTGAACAACATTCATTATTTATTCATGAACGTCTTTATCTAATATTTGTGTGTCACATTTTATTTTTCTAAATGAACATTCTAAATCTGTGAGTTATCATTTCTTTTTAAGGAACAAATTGATTGTATTTCAATGAAGTTTTGGCAATAAATATATATTACATTTTTTAAAAGTAAAAACATTTATTAAAATTTAGACATTCTGCGCGCGTGAAAATTGTCAAAAAGAGAGTTTAACCATCCTTCTGTTAGCGTCTGATTCTTACCAAAAAACAGGCTGACTACAAGAGGTAACATGAGATAATATAATATAAATATGCATCATAAAGATATAATTACGTTACATCTATCTCGAGTATAGGCTATGACCCCACGTTTCTTTATTTTCTTATTATGACTTGCCTTTATTGGGATTAATGAGATTTAGATGTCAGGAGAATGCGTTTCTGAGAGTAAGAAATAAAAAAAACTCAAAGCTTTTTGCCTAAAAAGAAGAGCCACCCAACGCAACTCTATTAGTTTTTTTTCTTTTTTTCCTGACGAAAGTTGAAAACGCTGCTATTATTGTAATATAGACCACTGTTTTGTCTCTCTTTTGAATATATATATATATATGTATGCTGTGTGTGTGTATGTTTATACATATGGTTAGGGTTTACTGGGTCCCCGACTCAAAAGGGCTGCATCCGATTGTGGATTAGATTGAGCAGAAAAATATTTATTCCCTATGAAAAGTACGCACATTAACAGAACCATTTGTATTAACATTGCAATATAAATATTTTTCAAAGAATAGTCTTCTGTATGGCTAAAATCATCGGCTGCAGCAATTGCTCTGGCTGTCAGAGATACATATTCACTATCATTACGGTCCTGGCAGTAAATACCACTGTGTCCTGGCATACAACTGAAGCATTGACCTTCATAAGTACAGACCTGATCTAGACATGACAGGTAGCATATATCTTGACAAGTTGGCCCGTAATATGGCTTCTCGCAATCTGTGAACAAGATATTTTTACAAATCATTTTATATTTTATAAACCTTATGATGAACTATCATTTTTAGCGGTCAACGAAAGGGGAAAAGACGCTATTAGTTTTGTGTGGCTTGTCTGTCCGTCCGTCCCGTTTAGATCTCAAAAACTAGAAAAGAAAAGTGAAAATCCTACATCATAATATTTTAGACCATTCAAAGTTCTGATGCAACGCTACTTTTTTCTATTCTAAAAGTGAAAAATCAAATTTTTTAAATGTTTTATGCAAGCAGCATTTTCATAAAATACACCACTTTTACAAGTCCCTAATAATAGTAATAAACACTTGAGGCTCATTATTAGGAGAGTCGACTTTTTACCATATTTTTAACACATTTATGCTAAAGGTTTTGTAGATTTTTTGCCAATTTTTTTCTTATATATTTGAATTGTAAAGTTATGTAAGTTCTATTATACTAAGTACTATATTTTCACACAAAAAAGGTTTACTATTTTTTTTCAAGAGAAAAAAATTATTTAGTATGCATATAAGTCAGGCATAATTTAAAACAACAACTAATAAGTAGTTTTTCATATTATCGTGTGACCTGCAATGACAGGCTCCATTATCAGAGCACTTAACCAAATAACGAAAAAATATATATTTTTTTGCACTTTTTTTTATTACGGAAATGTTTTATTCTTGTGGAATAAGAGATTGGCCCTTTACAAAACAATAAGATTAATTATATATTCATTATGAGATATCTGTTAAGGCCAGGTTCACATCTAACTTCACATTCACTTTCACCTATCCTTTGGTCTGCTGGACCGCTGGGGCACCACACAAGATCTATTAACCTTTTTTTTCTCCATTATTTTCTATAATTTGTCTTTGAAAGAATTTCATTCTGATATTGAAACCTGCCTTTTTACCTGCCTTGCTGGACCACTTCGGGGGCCGATTTTCAGTTTGTGTTTCCACACACACTGTCTTTGTAACCTTGTTTCTTATTCTATATATTTCGTGAAATGTTTCATTATTGCCAGGAATATTTCCAATGATCTTCAGCCTAGACATTAAACAAAACCTTCACGAAAAAATGTGAGCCTTATTTAAAAATTCAAGTTTGGATATAAAGATTGTAAACACTTTAATATAAACTGAATACTTTATCTTGTTAGAGATATAGTATTGAACGATCTAGTTGGAGATTTAGCATTGATGGATCAAGTTAACGATTGACAGTGACATTGTGTATTGATCAAATAAATAAATATTATACACAAAAAAAGCAAGCATAAAAAGTCCTTTTATTTACAAAGCTTATATTTAGAATAATTCTATCAATTTATTTTTAAAAAAGGTTGGTATTTGGGTGAAGCTTTTTAAATGTATTTTATAAAAAAAAAATAATTGTGCTGTTTAATTTCAAGTTTAGGACTCAAGCCTCCTTAAGCAAATATACTAAACAATATGCCAGCGAAATAAATATAAAAATAGAACATCTATTGTTAGTTTCATCATTTAAGCGACAAAGTATAAAGTGGACTAATTATACTTATACCGCCATCAGTCAAATAAAATTTCTTTCCCTTGTTCCATACCAGACAAAATTATTTATAACCAATAATCAATTAACTAAATGGTTAAATTGATTCTTGTGTTGTCAAGTAAGAAAAATAATTGTGCAACCTTTCAATTTGATCAATGATTAGGTGTGGATCAAATACGATTATATTTAACATATAGTTGTTAGCTAGTCTTTTTTCCCCAGAAATATACATAGATGTCTGCAACTTAACAAATGTATAGTCGTTAGAGTCATTTTGAATGGTTGTAATAATAGAAAATGCAAAAGAAAAATATTTAAAGAACAATTCTTTAAAACTAAAATTACTTAAACATAATGTGCATTTATTTACCTCCGTAGATTTCCACTTCACAAAGATGCAATGTCCCACTCAATACTCTTATGTTTACAGACCTAAAAGAATAGATTGCTCCAAAATCGGCTTTCTGAACAAATACATCTTTTCCTCTGGTCGAGGTGTTAAACGCAATATCTTCAACCTTGTCAAGGAGCTGCACAGAGAAGGTTCCAAGTCCATCCTCTCGTGAAAAGTCTTTGAAACATAAGACATTCATTCGTGAATTAGTTCACAACATTATGTATATTTAAAAGCATGTTCCTGTACATATATTTACAAAGCAAGAAGAGGTTAAACTATTTAGCGTAAAGTGAATTTTGCACAATCTGTAAAATACAGCAGAAGTAACGCCTATGTAATGTATGTAATGTATGTATGTAATGTGTGTATGTAATGTATGCATGTAATGTATGTATGTTATGTATGTATGTAATGTATGTATGTAATATATGTATGTAATATATGTATGTAATATATGTATGTAATATATGTATGTAATGTATGTATGTAATGTATGTAATGTATGTAATGTATGTAATGTATGTAATGTATGTAATGTATGTAATGTATGTAATGTATGTTATGTATGTTATGTTATGTATGTTATGTCTTGTATGTTATGTCTTGTATGTTATGTCTTGTATGTTATGTCTTGTATGTTACGTCATAACACCCAAACGTAGGTCTGCAGGCTGCGGATGATATCCTGCTACCTATTTCCTAATTTTGAAAAATGTAATCTCCCTGATATTAAATGGTTAATGACTTAGCACGTTGACCTAAATTTAATAAAATCCGAAATAAAGTTAAGAGGCCTTATCTGGTTGTAGCAGTGGCGTAACTAGCGTGGGTGTCACCCGGTGCGGTAAGTTCAGGGTGTCATCCCCCAAATCGCCTTCAAACATTAGAACATTCTTTCACAGTTCTAATAGTAGTATGATGAGTGCTATAGCGAGTTGTTTAGAGCCATTTTAATGTTACTCCAGTATGAATAAATAAAATAGCGCTTCGAGGGGTAAAAGCGATGAAAGATTTTATTTAAGACTACATAAAAAGTCATGTAGGAAGTATTTTCGGGATTTCGACCACTTAAAGTCAGAAACAATATACACATCATTAAAAATTGCGTTTCTGATTTTTTTTTAAATTGCTTGCACCCCTTCATTAACTCCCATATATAGTAGCTACATTATCATATCCATGAGCTTAACACATCACAAGTCGGGACCAAGCATTTTAAGATATCAGAATTGGTAACATCAGCTTTGGTTGTCGTTAAAGGAGAAAAATCCTAAAACATTTTCTGTCATTTGAACGCTACCAATGCTAATATTAAAATTAATCCCTTATGACTTCAGAGATCAATGTTAGGTGTGCTATGATACAAGAGACCACAGTACTTTGTATCATTTGTCGCTTTACGGGGTCTGTTAAAACATTTATAAACAATTTATAACATTTTAGTGCACAGCGTTGCCTTGCACTCTTTTCAAGAAACATTGTGATGTCAAACAGTCTGTGCAAGATGTTCCTCTTTATTTTTCTCTTCGTTACATTAATTATAGCAATGACTTCCCTGCCAATTGTTGTTTTACAAATCTTAAAGCCTGTTAAAGGTTCGTCAGTTTTCTCGTGATTTTCTTATTCTTAACATGTCCACCTATTATCAAAACAACAAAAGTTATAAAAACCTATTGCTTTAGAATTTTTACTCATTATGTGAGATTTTATATTAAAAAACAATCTAATTCCTTTGAATATTTTTACTGACACATTTTTTAAGTTATCTGTTGTTGGGTTTTTTTTTGTGTTTTTTTTTTTTGCTAAAAGTACATTTTTATCACTTGGGTGTCACACCATACCGGGTATCGTCCGGTGCGGCCCGAACCCCCGTGCACCCTAGTGACACCACTGAGTTGTAGACCTAGATCTATTTTCGCTAAACATTCTTGATCTATCAGTTTTAGAGTGAATGGAAGGGAAAATAAGCTTATTAATCAAGTATTTTATTTTAGTATATTGTTACGTATCTAGGTAACAATGCCTAGATACTATTTTTTTTTCTTGACCTGTAGGTTGTCTGCCCCCTTGTGTAATAAGTTTTTTTTTATTTTTCACGGTGAGTCAAGCCACACAGACAGTGACCGGTCCTTGACCTATGTGTGTACCTCTGGTTGAAAGGAGGGTGTTTTTTTTTTTTTTTTTCTTTTCTTCTGTCTCTTTGAAGAGCGTTCTAGATCTGGGTGTTGATGACTTTCTGTTCTAGAAATTACCAGATATCGACGCGCGGTAGATTATATAAAGACCGCTCGCGTAACGTTGACAGACAGACATACGGAGACAGCCGTGAGACAGAATAGCGGAGACATTGCGTGACCCGTGCGTGGTATACCAATTGATCGTGTAAGTTAAGATTTTTCTTTTTTCAAGGCCTTGCTTGTATTTGTAATTATATTTTCAAACTCTTGTATTGTAATATTTTTACATGCCATTTTTGTAAAAGGGTTTTGGTCAACCCTTCCATTTTGTATTGAGTTATATTATGATTAAACATTAAGTTGATATTTTACCTTCCGATTTCTTGTGTCATTTTTTTTTATTATTCATTGTAAGTCTTTGATTAAATTCAGACTTAAGACAAGTGACACAACTGCTTTTCTATTGTCACGTTCCCCTAGGCAAGCCATTTAAAAGTAGAATTCAATTCGTAATACGTGACAAAAGAAGTTTGAGGGCTTTCGTCCCGGATATTTTTCTGAACCTATTTTCGTCTTACTTGAGTAATTTTGTAAAGGCGAAGTTGACTTTAACAAAAATTTTTTTGTGTCAAAGAGTCGGAAGTAAAGTATCAATAGTATTGACCAAACTCTCTTAAGGTTTTTTTGTTGTACTGATTTTGTACTGTATATTTACATTGTATACATATTTTTTTGCTTGTAATAGTTGTTAGTTAGTCATGGATATTCAGGTTTTTCTTGCAAATCCCTCTGTGGAAGAGCTTGATGCTTTTACTAGGAAGGAACTGGTCCTTATTTCTAAACATTTAGGGTTAAAAATAAAATCAAATGCCCTTAAACAAGAAATCAGAGATAACATTGTAATCCATTATGTAGACGAGGAAGTGTTTTCTGAAGACCTTTTAGAAACCCTTAGACCCGATGAGGGTAAATCAGATTTAGAACTTCAGATAAAATTAAAACAGATGGAAATAGAAGCCCAGAAGGAAATTAAACAAAAAGAATTAGAGCTTGCAGCGGCTAGAGAGCAGAGAGAGCAGAAAGAAATAGAAATGAAATTACAAATAGAGTTTAAAAAATTAGAGTTAGCTGCTAATGTAAGACCAGATTCTTCCCCTGCCAGTCATGCTGCTGAAGCAACAAAATTTTTGAAAATAATTCCACGCTTTAATGAAGCCACAATTGACAATTATTTTCCACAATTTGAACTTGCTGTGAAAAATTTTAATGTACCTGAAACTTTGTGGCCCACTTTGCTGCAAACAGTTTTGACTGGTAGAGCTGCAGAGGTATTTTGTTCTTTGACCATTGAACAACAAAAAGATTATAATGTTGTTAAGGCCTTAATTCTTAAGGCATATGAACTTGTTCCGGAAGCTTACCGAAAGCAGTTCAGGGATTGTCGCAAATCGGATGGCCAAACCCATGTAGAATTCCTGCGGGAAAAGGAGCGACGCTTTGAGAAATGGCTCACTTCCAGGGAAATCGGCACCGACTTTGCAAAATTCAAGAACCTAATGCTGATGGAAGAGTTCAAGAGTTGTGTGCGGCTGGACGTCCGTACGCATATAGCTGATCGTGGCGAGGAAGATGTGCACAAGGCTGCAGTGTTGGCAGACGATTATATAATATCACATCAATTTGCCAAGTATACGACGGATGTCAAGCCAAAACAAGTCAAACAGCCTGAGTCCACTGCTAGCAACTCCATCAAGAACAGCAGTACAAATGACAGAAAACCTACTACAAGTAAAGCTACTTGTTCCTACTGCAAACGAGAAGGCCATAAAATTGACGATTGCTGGAAATTGAGGAAGAGAAACGAAAAAGCTCCTTCGAAAGTCAGCGCTTGCACAGTACAGTGGTCGTCGAGGTTTACTCCCTCATCATCAAGTCATATCAAGAATACCTCGACACCACCTGTTTCAAATGTATTGACTGTACAAGACTCTCCGAAAATGTCTCCACGATGTTCCAATGACTCAAACAAGAGTTTTTCAAATACATCAAGCCGATGTTCCAATGACTCAAACAAGAGTTTTTCAAATACATCAAGCCGATGTTCCAATGACTCAACCAAGAGTTTTTCAAATACATCAAGCCGATGTTCCAATGACTCTATCCAGAGTTCCCATAATACATCACCCCGATGTTCCAATGACTCTATCCAGAGTTCCCATAATACATCACCCCGATGTTCCAATGACTATATCCAGAGTTCCCATAATACATCATCCCGATGTTCCCATGACTCTATCAAGAGTTCCCATAAGACATCACCCCGATGTTCTAATGACTCCATCAAGAGTTCTCCAAATACATCCAAAAGATGTTCTACTGACTCAAGAAAGAGTTTCTCCACTGCGTCTCCTAGAGATGTCAATGACTCCAGCGAGAGTTCGACCCAAGTCCAGTCTGCATCAACTAAAATTGATGTTTTATTAGAGGATTTTAAGCCTTTCATTTCGGAAGGATTCGTATCACTACCCGGTGATTCTACAAGTCTACGACCTATCACCATTTTGAGAGACACAGGTGCCTCACAATCGCTACTTTTAGAGGGTATCTTGCCCTTGTCAAAATCATCATCGACTGGGAAGAGCATCCTGTTACGAGGCGTAGAGCTTGGATGTATAGATGTGCCTCTACATCTAATCGACATAAAGTCAAATCTCATTACTGGACCGGTTGTTGTAGGTGTCCGACCAACATTACCATTGGAAGGCATCTCGTTGCTGTTAGGCAATGACTTAGCAGGTGGAAAGGTGATAGCCGAACCCATCGTCACTCAAACACCCGACTTATCTGCCACACCCGAGGAAGACCTAGAGTTATATCCAGCGTGTGCAGTAACAAGGGCAATGAGGTTGAAAGCATCTCAAGAAGAGAACGTCATCAAGGCCAACAGTAACCACGATGATGTGGACTTGAGCACCACATTTTTTGCTTCTCTTGAAGAAGAACCAACGCCAAATTCTGAAAAGCCGGCATCAACTCGAAAACAGTTGATTGAGGACCAAAAGAAGGATCCAGAGCTCGCCAAACTCCGAGAAACCGCAATGACATCACAAGAGGCAGAGCTAGCATCAACGTGCTACTACATCCAAGATGATATGCTCTTCAGGAAATGGAAACCTCCAGACGCATCCAAGATTATGTCACACTTCTTCTGGCCACGTTTGAAGAAAGATGTCATCCAGTACTGCCGATCCTGTCATGCCTGTCAGATGGTTGGCAAGCCAAATCAAAAGATCCCTGTTGCTCCTCTGAAGCCGATTCCAGCCTTTGAAGAACCTTTCAGCAGAGTACTTATTGACTGTGTTGGTCCTCTCCCAAGGACAAAAGCTGGCAACCAATACCTGTTGACCATTATGTGTGCTTCAACTCGTTTTCCTGAGGCTATTCCTCTAAGGAACATAAAAGCATCAAACATTGTAAAGGCCTTAATCAAGTTCTTTACTCTATTTGGTCTACCAAAGTCCATCCAATCGGACCAAGGAACGAATTTCACGGCCAATCTTTTCAAGCAAGTCATGACTCAGTTGGGCATCAAACACTGCATGTCGAGTGCGTATCATGCCGAGTCGCAAGGCGCTCTTGAGCGATTCCATCAGACTCTCAAGAACATGATCCGAACCTATTGCTTTGAGCACGAAAAAGACTGGGACGAAGGAATCCACATGCTGCTGTTTGCAACCCGTGAATCCGTCCAGGAATCGTTGGGATTCAGCCCTTTTGACTTAGTCTTTGGCCATTCGGTGCGCGGTCCCTTGAAATGTATAAAAGAGACTTTGTTGTCACCAACAGCCACTGAAGGACTTTTAGAATATGTAATTAAGTTTAAAACTAGACTTTATGATGCTTGTGTTCTGGCCAAAAATAACTTACAAAACACCCAATCCAGCATGAAACGCTGGTATGATAGAAAGGCCCGTGTTAGAGAATTTTCTCCCGGGGATAAGGTGCTTGTATTTTTGCCCATACCAGGTCAACCCTTGCAAGCCAGATACTTTGGTCCCTATGAAATTGAGACCAAAATTAGTGACCTCAATTACACAATCAAAACTCCTGACCGTAGGAAAAAGACTCAGCTATGTCACATAAACATGCTGAAGCCTTATGTATCTCGGCCAGATCACTCAGAGAAGAGTAATTGTGTTTTAAATACAGTCAAAAGTTGTTCAAATAGCCATGTTTCTCCTATTGATGATGATATTGTAAAGGAGAAATTTGGACAATACAAAATACCTAATTCTTTTGTATTACAGAATTTGGATGTAAAACTGTCTCATCTGTCTTCGACAGAAAGGCCAGTTATCATGAAACTCATTAATGAATTTAATGACATTTTTTCTGATGTACCAAAACAGACTAATGTTATAATGCATGATGTAGATGTTGGCGAGGCTACTCTAGTCAAGCAGCATCCTTACAGGGTTAACCCTGAAAAACTTGCCATACTTAGGTCAGAAATCAAGTATATGCTTGAAAATGACCTCATTGAACCAAGTTCCAGTAGCTGGAGCTCCCCATGTGTCTTGATACCTAAACAGGACAAGACTTATCGTTTTTGTACAGACTACCGTAAGGTAAATGCTGTAACAAAGACCGATTCGTTTCCTATCCCTAGGATAGACGATATCATAGATCGTATTGGTGACGCTAAGTACATCACCAAAATAGACCTACTTTCAGGTTATTGGCAGGTTCCCCTGACTGATAGGGCAAAGGAAATCTCCGCCTTTGTCACCCCTGATGGTCTGTACCAATACAAAGTGATGCCATTTGGCATGAAGAATGCTCCTGCCACTTTCCAGAGAATGATAAATGCCCTGCTTGCTGACATGGAGAATTGCCACGCATACATAGACGATGTAGTAATTTTTAGCCAAGATTTTTCTAGCCATTGTAAACAACTGCATTGTCTTTTTACTAAACTTTTACATGCAAAAATTACTGTAAACCTGAGTAAGAGTGATTTTTGCCAGGCTTCCATCCAATACTTAGGCCATATTGTAGGACAAGGCCAGGTGAAACCTGTAATGGCCAAAGTAGAAGCTATCCAAGCTTTCCCTATTCCTGCTGATCGGAAACAACTCCGAAGATTTTTGGGAATGTCTGGATATTATAGAAAATTTTGTGAAAATTTTTCTGTCATTGCCAGTCCTTTAACAAACCTCCTGAGAAAGAACGTCCGATTTACTTGGACGGATGAATGTCAGAAAGCCTTTAACCAAATTAAGCAGATATTATCTAGCTCCCCCATTTTGATGGCTCCTGACTTCGGAAAACCTTTTAGGTTAGCTATTGACGCCAGTGACACAGGTGTTGGGTCAGTCCTTTACCAAGAAGATAATTTCCAAGTAGAGCACCCTATTTGTTTCTTTTCCAAGAAATTTAATAGACATCAAAGAAATTATTCTACTGTGGAAAAAGAATGTCTTGGGTTGATTCTTTCTATACAACACTTTGATTTTTATATCAGTGGGTCCAGATGGCCACTGGTTGTATTTACTGACCACAATCCCCTTACATTTATCCACAAAATGTCTGGCAAGAATCAACGACTTCTCAGGTGGAGTTTATTTTTACAAGAGTACAACCTAGATCTTAAACACATAAAAGGCAGCGAAAATGTTATCGCCGATGCCTTAACTAGATTGTAAAAAGTATTTTGATGTATATATTTTTTTTATATATATCATGATAAATACATTCTGTAATGTAAATATCATTTTTGTAATTATTCTAAAAAGATTTCCATTTCGTGGAAATGTAAACTTTTTATTTTTAGGAGGGAGGTGTTACGTATCTAGGTAACAATGCCTAGATACTATTTTTTTTTCTTGACCTGTAGGTTGTCTGCCCCCTTGTGTAATAAGTTTTTTTTTATTTTTCACGGTGAGTCAAGCCACACAGACAGTGACCGGTCCTTGACCTATGTGTGTACCTCTGGTTGAAAGGAGGGTGTTTTTTTTTTTTTTTTTCTTTTCTTCTGTCTCTTTGAAGAGCGTTCTAGATCTGGGTGTTGATGACTTTCTGTTCTAGAAATTACCAGATATCGACGCGCGGTAGATTATATAAAGACCGCTCGCGTAACGTTGACAGACAGACATACGGAGACAGCCGTGAGACAGAATAGCGGAGACATTGCGTGACCCGTGCGTGGTATACCAATTGATCGTGTAAGTTAAGATTTTTCTTTTTTCAAGGCCTTGCTTGTATTTGTAATTATATTTTCAAACTCTTGTATTGTAATATTTTTACATGCCATTTTTGTAAAAGGGTTTTGGTCAACCCTTCCATTTTGTATTGAGTTATATTATGATTAAACATTAAGTTGATATTTTACCTTCCGATTTCTTGTGTCATTTTTTTTTATTATTCATTGTAAGTCTTTGATTAAATTCAGACTTAAGACAAGTGACACAACTGCTTTTCTATTGTCACGTTCCCCTAGGCAAGCCATTTAAAAGTAGAATTCAATTCGTAATACGTGACAATATTTAATATCCCCCATAAAAAGCATCATATCAAGTTGTTGAGTTTTTGCCGTGTCAAATCATATTGGCATCATTGTTTACACGTTATTAATGTGCTTACACTGTTGTTGTGCATATCTGTAAATATCTTGTTGAGAGGTGTAAATAAAGTAAAAAAAAAGTAAAGTTTTCCCTTTCAGACCTTGCGATTTCTGGGGCAGATGATGTAAAGGTCATATGTTTATGCGGCCCATAGTTAACGAGGGTGTCATGTGGTCAGCACAACGTCGAAACGTCTTTAATTTCGAAAACTAATGCCAGGTACCCATTAGAGGTGGGTGGACTCAGAGGCGCCCAAAGATTCCGAAATTAATAATCAGAGTCTTCACCAGGGTTTGAATCCGGGATCCCCGGTTCCAAAACCAAGCGCTTTACCGCTCAGCCACCGCGCCTCCAACAGGTTTAATTACGAAATTTCACACGACTTAACCTAGATTAGATTGAAAATAAAGACTTATAATTAAATTGAATGTGTAATTGTAATAAGCTTTTAAAAACACAATGTAAAGTAAATTGAATCATGTTAGTACTTTATTATTAATATTCAATAATATGCCTTTATTCTGCGCAATATAATGACCTGTAACGTTAGTATCACTACGCGGAGCATGTAATGGTGCGCGAGATATGAATGAAGTTATGAAAATGTAGGTCAAAACGGTTAAAGCTATTCACATTTCTAGCCAACGAATTTATGTAAAAATCTTTTCGAAACACACATGGTAAGGTTTATATTCATTCAATAATATAATGAATGGACACGATTCAAAATGTGTATGTGTAAAAGTAAAAATTAATTTTCGCGAAACGTAGAACATAGTATTAGATCTAGCATAGGCGAATGACAACATTGCGAGATACATACTTACATACATACAAAAACATATACATACATAAATACGCTTTACTTTGTTCTTTATATTATAGATTTGTAAAAAAAAAATGTGAAAGTAAATAACTCTACCTGTAAACATTATGATTTGAAATGAGAAAATATCATTCCAGAAATCAAATTCTAGTATTATACTCGAGTTCATTATCAAACAGCCATCGCTGCCATAGTAACCGTCATTTAGTGTCTCAATGGGTGTCCATCTTTTGCCTATATTCTTCCATCTCACTTTTCTCGCAGCTGTGGCCATATTTCTTTCTGGGAAACGTTTTGAAGTCACACAAAGTCATTTTTTATAAGAAAATAGGTAATATCTATCTATCTATCTATCTATCTATCTATCTATCTATCTATCTATCTATCTAAGTATTATCTATCTATCTAAGTATTATCTATCTATCTATCTATCTATCTATCTATTCCCCCCCCCTCTCTCTCTCTCTCTCTTTATATATATATATAAATTAAATATAAATTTTATTATTCATTATAGACCTCAATTTTTTTTCACTGAAGCGAGTTTCCCGAAACTGCTGGTCTGAAACTAAAAAGGTTCGTCACAGATTTCCTTTTTTTTTTTTTACTGCTAGAGGTATAAGTAGTCTTGAATTGTGGATTTCAATACATACATATATGTATACATATGTGATTTTTTGGGAATAACAATTAATAATTAAATCAGAAATTTTCAATAGTTGATTTTTTTGGGTATCTAAACGTGACGGGCAGACAGACTGACAAACAAAACACACAAAAGAAATAGCGACTTTTACTCCGACGGAGACAATATGTGTATGTAATAGCGTCTTTTCCTCTTACGGGAAAGCTAAAAAAAAAAGCATAAATAGATTTTTGAACAAATTATATACCTCCGCTAACACGTACAGAACATAGAGGGCTGTCACTTTGCCAAGTTATGAGGAGTGCACCACTGAAGTACGAGTATTCACAATTGAAATCTATTGATGTGTTTCCATACTTGTGATATCTTAAGTCAGTAGGGCCACAGACTAAAGTTGTACCCTTCAACATTTCATCATAATAATGTATGGCTATTTCATCGGCATCTTCTGAAACACCCCATTGAAAATATTGTATTTCTAATACATATAAAATGTTACTTTTTGTTTCAAGATCTGACTGAATTTCACTTTTAATAATCGACAGCGGAAACAAACAAACAACTTTGAAATGTTTTTATATAGTGTTATTTTTTTTCTGTATGTCAAAGTTTACCAAAATTATTTATATAAAAGTAGCATACATTAAACAAGATTAAAGTGACTGTTTGTGTTATTATTCAAACGCACAAGCAGCCCCTGTTGGATTAGCCTATGTGAAAGAAATATTCTAGGCGGAATTTTACTTTGTTGGAAAATCCCAGGTTTGCACTGTAGCTTGTGTTCTAGATGAAGCTAATACGTTTTATAGTTCCCCTTTTTAGAACTTGCTATTTATAAGGCAGATGATGTCAAGGTCATCTGATTCTTTGGCCTAGGGCTTTTTCTTTTCCGCAAGTCAGATACTCTTTAAAGTAGGTTGGACTCAGGCGCACCTCAAAAACCCCAAATTCAAAATTCCAGTCTTTACCGAGATTCGATCCCAGGACAGGCACTTAACCACTTGCCACCACGCCTCCAAAAATCCTTTAAACGTAGGCTCTAATGAATCACGAGAATTAGATAAGTTTCTGCTTTAATATATTCTTATACGTGCTTCTACATGTTTAATGCCTATTGATCGTGTATATTAAAGCAATTAAAGATGTCTTGAATCACTTGAATTGCTGTACTACTTTTTATCTCGTATGTCTACTACCATTAGTACAGAACAACTGATATTAATAGTAATCATTGAAGTCTTCACGTAGCAGACATTTATATGATCTACACTATAAAGTAGAAAGTAAGGTGTATGTATGTATGTATGTATCTATGTGTGTATCTATGTATGTGTGTATGTATGTATGTATGTATGTATGTTAGGAATAGAAATAAAAACCGCTTGACCAATCTTGATAAAATTTGGCTGAAATGTTCCTTGGGTACTAACATAGACCATAGGGTATGTATTGTAGCCCTAAAACAAACTTAAGACCCTCTAAAAAAACAGTTGACCGACTCTATTAAAGCTATAGTATTATATGGATCTAGGCTTTGTTTACAATGTTGACAAGAGAAAAGATCAAAAGGATTTAGATCTAGATCAAATTTTAACAACTACACTTTGCACATATATTTTTTTTTTACTTTGACACATGAAAGTGCAAAATATAGTGTATTGATTTTATTATTTAATAAAATTAACCTTAAATTTGTGTTTCAAAAGCACTTTTACATAAATTCGTTCCATATATTTGCGAATTCAGAACGTCCTGACTTACTTATAATACCATTCATTTAACAAAGCGGGTAAACCCGTTTTAATTGTACTTTATATCCTATTCATCTATCGCTCCTTTCGTTTTTAATAGATATGAATGTATCAGCTTCGGGAAAACCCATTTTCGCTAAACTAATTTTATTTTCGTAGCGAAAGAGAAAAACTTGAAAGGATCATTAGGTTAGTTTTCAATACATCTAAATCCAATCCACTAGATTAGTAAACACAAACTAAGACCCGCAGGCCGCAGGTAATGTCAGGCCAGTTGACTATGAAATAGAATACACCTTAAACTGGCAAATTCCACCATAAAGAAATACATATTATGTTACACAAATCCAATGAAATATTCTAAGTGCACAACTGATACTAAATTATTCAAACAACTACGTAAGACATCCCTCTAGTTTCAGTAAATGGCGACTACTACTGAATCTCTAACCAGAACGAGATTTTCTGCCCATATATCTCGATTAGGTTTCACTTTCACGTGAAACACAACAAAAACTTATTCTTCATGATTCCCAGCTAATTCATGTCACAAACAATGATGTGAAACCCCCAAAAAGAGAATAGACGCTATTACTTTAGTGCGGTCTGTCTGTCCGTGCTGGTACAAACTTGGCAGAGAGCAAAAGAAACGAAGCTGCATCAGTCCAGAGAAAGTAAACAAAAAGCTGCCCCGTCAGCTAGCCCAAGGACAGATGTATATACAGGCAGACGAGCCATGGCCGAAATTACAACCCTGACATATTAATCTTAGTTTTATTTTATTGTTACGAGACCTTTATAAAAATAACATATCCGCAGATCTTATGCTGTTGGCCAACTTTAGTTGTCAATATGAGATGAAAGTCTTGCCATTGCTACTATCAGAACGACGTTGCAAACAAAGCTTATTTGCAAAAAAAGAAAGCTGCTGATTATACTTTGGCGATCAGCATGACTATTGCATTATGTGGTGCAAGCTGCCTAAGGTTCACTAGTTTCTAATTTTCCCTCAGTGTTGACTCAAGAGTGATTTGGAACAGTCTCAGGTGGGTAGCCATCCAAGGCTATCAAGACCTTTACGTCCGAAGCTGGTTTAGGCGCCAGTTACTCGATTTGGTCAGTTCTTCTACTAGAGGTTACAGTTCCGCATGACACAATAGCTGCGCCACGCGTAAAGACCAAATTTTCGTTTCGCGACAAAGCGTCCTAGGTTGGAATTTATATTAAAATCCCTTCTCTTATTTATTAAAGCTAACCTGGCAATTCAAGCCTTATTTCAAAAAAAAAAATGAAGTTTGAATAAAAAAAAATAATTTTCTTTTAAGAATTACAACATTATTAACTCAATACAACACTTAGCTATCGTTTTATGAGCCGTGAGAACTCTGTTACCGTTGCTCTGGAAGACCAATCTAATCCATGTGATAGTTTGTATCTCTTGGTTCCAGTGAATTCTAACACTGTTCTCTTTCACACAGGTCCTGTCGTTGTTGTCGTTCAGTACTCTATAGTCCATGATGGCTAGCAGACCCAGATCTTCTGTAAGGGAAGATATACAAATAAAACATAAAGACATATATGTAAACCAATACTTCAAACAATGCAAATTTATATATAGAAAAACAAAACAACAAAGCTTATATAATGGAAAGCACAGAATCTTATCTTATCTTATATAATACAGACGTTATTTCAAAAAAGAAGATGATTATGTCCTATGCGTCATGCATTTAGTCATGCATATTAACCAATGACTTAAATTCTGCCAAGTCACTGGTTTTCCTGGCTAGCTCAGGCAACCCATTCCATGCTCTAATAGCACTAGGGAAGAAGGAGTATTTGTACAAATTTGTCCTAGCATATGGGACGAGGAGTGTGCCTTTATCTTTGTGTCTTTCAGAGTATTTTATTAAATTTTGTTTTTGTATTTGAAAATTATGGTTCAGTGTTTTATGTATAATTGCTACTTTACTTTTGAGTCTTCTGTCCTGAAGGCTTTCTAAATTTAGTGATTTTATTAAAGGTGTTACTCTAGTCAAATGTGAATTTTTCTGGGTGGAAAGACATGCTTCAATTTGATTCCCATTTCTGTAATTCATCTAATTCTCTTTGTAAAATATCTGTGTCTTGTGTTGTTTTTATTGTTCTATATATTATGCAATCGTTTGCAAATAATCTGACTTTTGTTCCTGAAGTAATGCAATTTGGTAAATCATTTATGTAAATTAAAAATAGTAGTGGACCCAAGACTGTTCCTTGAGGTACACCTGAGTTTACTGTTATCAGTGTTGATTTAGAGCCATTTATTATTACAGTTTGTTCTCTTCCTATCAAAAAATCTTTAATCCGCTGATGCAGTGGGCCATTAATGCCAAAATATTTTAATTTTTTAAGCAAACTATGGTGGTGAACTTTGTCGAAAGCCTTAGAAAAAATCTAGTAAGATAGCACCTATTTGTTCACTATTATCTAAACCTTTAGAAAAATCATCAATTAGTCCTATTAGTTGTGTTTCACATGATCTATATTTTCTAAAGCCATGTTGGTATGGTGTGAGGACATTTTGTTTGTCTAAGTGGTTTATAATGTTGCTACATATTATGTGTTCTAGGATTTTACATGTAATGCTGGTAAGTGATACTGGTCTGTAGTTTCCTGGGTAAGATCTTTCTCCTTTTTTAAATAGGGGGGTGACATAAACCTATTTCCATTCCTTTGGTACTCTGCCCTGGTTAAGCAAAGCCTGAAAGAGTATTTTGAACACTGGGGCTAGCTCATTGCTAAGTTCTTTGAGTAATCTAGCTGGAATACCATCAGGTCCAGTAGCTTTATTTGGTTTGGTGTTGGCTAATAGTTTTTGAATTCCATTTTCTTGTAACTATATCTTCCATGTTGTCTATTTGGTTCAAATTCAGTATATATGTTTTTTGTCTCCTGGGGCTGAGAATGCTGATGAAAAGTATTTGTTTAGGATGTTTGCTTTAGTTTCATTATCATTATGTATTATGTTATGTTCATCTTCATTCCTGTTGTTTCCATTTTCTTAGACTTAATGTATGACCATAGGTTTTTGTTGTTATCTTTAGATATTACATTGTTTATGCATTCACTCTGCAACTGTCTGCTTACTTTTTGGGTTTAGTGTTTAATTTTTATATACTTTTTGTAAACTCTTTCTGCCTTAGTTTCTTAAATTTTCTACATAGGTTTTCCTTCTGTTTACAAAGCTTCTTTAGTCCATTAGTCTTCAGAACTTCCATTTCTCACTGCTGCAACACTTATCTCCCATTTTTCTACATAAAACAACAATAATTAATTACTAATAATTCATGAAGTAATTGCTTTATTAATTAATTAATTACTTTTTATTATTTCGTGTATTGGTTTCGACAAAAGAAAAATCGTGCAAAATTTCAACTGATCCGAGGATTGGAAGTGGGAAGAAAAAAACAAACAAGTCAAAGAATCCTGCATACAGACTCATACAGTAGGAATTTATATATATGTCATTCTTTTCATGGCTCAAGAGTTTCGACATTAAGTAATGGAAAGATCACTCTTTTTTTTCTGCAAGTCGGAGGGACTAGAGTTACCCCACGTAAAGTCAGAGGCGAAAAAAAAAGAGGGGGTGGTGGGAGAACAAGTATTATTAACCAGTCACTAAATAGCAGGGCTCGACTTAACCGTTGTGACCAACAAAGAGAACAAGTAAACTACTCTGTATTCACCCGTCACTTTATAGCATTAACGTACTTGGCGGGGCCAAGTTTAGATAATAGATAAAATTTAAGAGTTTTATAAGAAAATAAATTAGTTCTAGTCGACCGGCGGCGTAGCATACGCCGCTGTTTTGCAGGGCCGACCTTACGCGAATGCAACCTATGCGACTGCAGTGGGCCCTGCACGTTTTTAGGACCCGCGCTAATTTTAAGTATTTGAATTATTAAATTAAACCATTTCATAACTTATAACAGATTTCCCTCGGCCACTTGTCGATTTAACATGAGGTCCTGTAAATCTCCTGAAATTGCAAAATATACGAAAAAGTCCTGGAAATATCCGGAAAATATTAAAATCTTTTGAAAACTCATTATAAATCTCCTGAAATATATAGACGAAAATTGTCATAATGATGTGTCTTTTAATGTGGAAAACACCACTCCTACGCGTGTAAAAAAAAAAACAAAAAAAAAACGGCATTATGCAATACCCGCAATTGTGCAATCTAGTGAAAGAAGTTTCTTGCACCTCAAACTAATGAAGAATTACTTGAGATCAACAATTCTGGTAGATAGATTGAAACAATAGGTAATTTTTGCTATTGAGCTTGGTCTATGTAGGAAATAGATGTTCTGTATGATTCCCTACATGCAAGGCACGTAAAGTAGTTCTGTACGTAGTAAAGGATAAATAAAATGCAAAGACGAATTTAGTTTCTAATACAAACTCTTAATTTTCACTTATTATCCGTATCCGTACCCAAACTTGGCCCCGCGAAATCCTTTCTACAATGGTTAAGTCCAGTTCTGCTATTTAGTGACGGATGAATACTACTTGCTACTCGGCCGTCTTTTTTTTTCGCCTCTTGAATGACCTAGGATAACTCTCTCCGTTCGAGTTGCACAAATTGTGTCCAAACTCTTGAGCGTGCTCTGTCACCTAGATAGTTACTACAAAGTTGATTACTCCCCTTCCTTTTTTTTAACGTGAGGTAGAAATAAATAAAAAAAGAGTGATATTTCTTGGTTACAACAGTCCGGCCCTGCTATTTTGTGACTACGTGTTCTCTCCCCCCCCCCCTTCTTGTTTTCTCGTGGACTATCCGCAGAAATAAGAGTGATCTTTCCTTTACTTCTTCTCGTTTAAACTGTTAAGGGATTCGACGCTATTTTGCATAGCCGGTCTTAGGCCACTGCAAACTATGCGATCGCAGTGGGCTCCCCACTTTCAAAGGATCCGCACTTTCATAGGACCCTCTTTAATTCAAGGTGTATATATTTTTTAATTAAACCATTTTATAACTTAAAACAGATTTCCCGCGCCCTCCTGTCGATTTACCAGTAACTCCTGGAATTCTCCCGAAATCGCAAAATATACAAAAAAGTCATTAAAATATACGAAAATATATACAAAAAAATGTCATTTTGGGGTGTCATTCAATATGAAAAACAATTTTCAAAGCTAGATTGAAACATTTGGTATCTATGTAGGAAACATAATTATTATGATATACTGTATGACTTTGCTACTCGCAAGGCTCGTAAAGTAATTCTGTACGTAGGAAAAATTAAAAGAAAAAGAATTTTAAAAGAAAGCAAAAACAAACAACCTATAAAACATAGTTACGAAATTGATTTATTTGGTATCTAAAAATGGGAAATTCCTACAAAACAATTTTCTTATTTAAAACAAGGTTACAAAAGACAGTTTGTGTGGAAACACAAACTCAAAATCGGCCCCCGAAGTAAAATGTTTTACATAATTCGGATAATCCTTCAGAGTTGAAGATAGTTTACTTCCTAGTCCAAACCTCCCGCAGGACGACGGGGGATGGGAGCAGACAGGGTTTGAACCTTCGACCGTCGATAAATCCGAAGGACAGTCCAGCGCGCAAACCTCACGACCAGTGGTCCAACCAGGTAGGCTTTAATATTTTCAGAAAGAACATCCGAATGAAATTATATCAAAGACAAATGAGAGATAAGAATGGAGCAAGAAGGTTAACAGATCTTGTGTAGTACCCCAACGGTCCGCAGATCAAAGGATAGGTGAAAGTGAATGTAAAGTTAGATGTGAACCTGGCCTAACTAGTTTCCCTTTCAGACCTTGTGGTCTATAGGGCCGATGATGTAAAATTCATCTGTTTTTGTGGCCTACGGTTAACGAGGGTGTCATGTAGCCAGCACAACGACCAACCGCATTTACTTTTCCCCAACTAACGTCAGGTACCATTAGAGCTGGGTAGACTTAGAAGTTGAAAATCCCAGTCTTCACCACGATTCGAACCCGGAACTCTCGGTTCGGAATAAATAATTTAATTGTATTGAAAAGGCTCAATCTCATATTCGAATGCTCAAAAAAAAAAAGAATCCCATGACCGTGGTTCAGTACTCTTGAAAATGGTGTAACCCAAAATTTATAAGATTACTATTCATTTTAAAATAGGTCTAACTTATAATGCATACCAATTAGCTTTTTCTCTTTAAAAAAACTGCTTGCATAACTGATTCTAAAAATTAGAATTTTCGCTTTCAGGAAAAAAAAAGTAGCCGTTGCATCAAAACGTTGAATGGTCTAAACTATTGTGAAGTCGGATTTTCAATATCTTTTCTAGTTTACGAGATCTAAACGGGACGGACGGACGGACAGACGGACAGACATTTCACACAAAACTAATAGCGTCTTTTCCCCTTTCGGGGGCCGCTAAAAATGCAATGTATTTTATCAATTGGTGACATCTCTAATACTTATAACTTTATGCTTTCCACAACCTTTTCAATACGCATATATCAATTTATATATACATATATATATATATATATATATATAAATATATATATATAAACATTAAGAACAGGATTTTTGCTATAATTTCAAGTTTTAAAAAATTGCAATGTAAAAAGAAATGAATTGTGATACAAAATCAGCACTCACTGTATTGACATGATTTACCAAACCAGCCTATGGAGCAATGGTCCGATGTAAAATGTTTTTCTTCTGAGCCGTTTCTCTTACAATGACTGCTCCATTTATTTCTTTTGTCCAGGATACCAGCTGTTGTTTTTTTTTACAAAATAGTAATTAAATGTTATTAATCATCTCAAATGATTTTCACTTAATAAGAATTCATGTAGCATTAGATTACTTAGAAGCTAAGAATTTTCTGCATGATCGTGGTATGTGTACGATCTGTTGGTCCCTAGTTCAAGACAAACTAACCCATTTTTTTCTGATCTTCACGAGGTCTGGTCTAGGAAGTTCTAATCTCTTTTTGAAGGAACTATCGAAACGCCATTGAACAAACCAAAAAATATAGAAAATAAATTTTATTTTCCCTAAAGCTGAATGGTTGGTCTCTAGAGGCTGAGTTGTCTACGCTGTTTGGTAAGGAATGAAAATAAAAAGAAAGTAAGCGATATTTTAGGGCGAGTATCAGGTGTTCTTCTTCTTCTTAAACTGTCAGGTAGAGTTGAGCCTTTGGCTCTTGGAACTCTAGGCCAGTAAAAGTGAACAAGAGCTCTCTCACCGGCCTGGATGAGAACAGTGTACACTTTTCTGTCTGCGGGTGGGTCAGACTCGCGGCAAGACACTGCGTACACTAAGACCCCCACAATTTTCCTTTTCTATACCAGGCTAACCGTGCGGGACACGCCATTTATGTAATGACCCCTTGAGGAACAGCGCCTGGATTGTGACAAAGTTGTGGGTGCTTTTTTTGCAACTCCGCACAGTGCAATGAGGATGCTCTCGCACCCCCTTGGGCACCCCCACGGGAGTTTTGCTACCCTTTAGCCTAATCGTTTCCTCTTACGATAGTTTCCTAAGCGTTAGTTAAATGTTAGATTTTTAAAAATAAATAAAATAACCCAGGCGCCACTATGAGGCAGGGTAGCATGCCCGTAAAAAAAATACGTCATATCGAAAACACTATCATACATACAAAATTAGTTTTTGGCAAGGAGCGCTACTCAAATTTCTGGCATTTTCGCCCCTTACCACTTGATCCCCAAAAGCGGCCAGCATCACCCGCACATTGCTAGCTACGCCTATGCCTATTTCTCTCTACCAAGTATAGAGGAAACTAATTTTTCTAATACCAACACATCAGTCAAGTACAGTTTGTTTCCCTTGTTCGAGATACCAAACGAAATAATTAATTACCAATAGTTAATTAAGAAATTTAAAAAAATTGTTTTGATTGAATCTTGTTAAACGAAATAATTGTGCAAACCTTCAGCTTCATTCCAGAGTCGAAACATTTTACTAGATAGAATGAGCTGATATAAGCTTTGTAAAAACCTCGCATATTAAGATAGTTTTTTTTTAATGAAATGCTTACTTTTCAAGCACTTGTCACCGTAATATCCTTCCTTACAATCACATCTGCCGTAGACTTTGTGACATAAATGGTTAAGACATCCTGGGCTACAGCCTGAAAGCATTGGGTATTTGATTAAAGAGTATAGAATTTGGGCGTGAAATTAGATGGATACAACAGTTGAAGGTGATATATATATATGTTGGATACTTAAGTGAATATTTGATAATTCGGTCTAAGCTTGGAAAACGTACTGTCTTTGAAACAGTAAATTACGTTGTTTCAAAAATGTTGTTGCAACAGTATTTGCCAAAAGGCCCAGGTCAGTACAAAGGTTGAGGATGTTTCTGTTTTCTAAGATCGCAACGAAAGTCATCTTCAACGTCCAGTCCATCTATGAATTTAGACTTGATAACTCACAAACTAGATGTTTCGCAAAGATATCTTGTTGGAAGAAGAAGGCGTAAAAATTTTTTTTAGAAAAGGGATATGACTGTAAACACTTGGTTCAGAATTGTTTTAATGTTATTGAAAATAAATAATTTTTACCTGCATCGCTATTGACGCGATGCTTGTGATTGTGGCTTCGTTGCTAATATATGTTCATGCATTATACAGTGAGTTTCGATGACAATTTTTGGTGGCTCATTCTGTAGCCAACTAAACGTTGAAATCCAGACCGACATCAAGGCATACATGGAGAAACATCTATGCAGAAACTAGAACTATGTTTCTATGAAATTTGTGCACTTCTTTTAACAAATGAACCAACGTTGTCAAGCATATCACGTGATGTAGAAGTAGTTTCAAAAGGTTCGCAAAATAGAAAACCTGTCTTTAAAATCACGTAAACCAGTAATTTTGAACAATGTTCAGTGTTTGTGAATTCATCAAGCTGGATGCTAAATATTGCCGGTGGAGTAGATATCGTTTCTCGAATTATCTGATGATATTATCAGCAGACTTGTCAATAAATTTCCTGTGAAAAATGTCATTCGATAAGGAAATTGCACTGAATTTAGCATCGAATACGGCTCAATCATAGCTCGAACAACCAAATACGAATCTTCAATGGCCGCTATGTTTTGATTGTGTTGTTTGCCACCTGAGTTAAGTCTGTTTGTCTTGACTCCGTCAGCTGTAAAACTAAAATACTGAATGTCCTGATCGACAAAGCTCGGACGTCTCTTCATACAGGCCAAACTTCATTACAAATGATGCATGGAAGTTTTTCAATTCCTGATGGAACTATTGAAATAAAAACAAATCGCCATTACATTTTCTTAGCGAACGTTCTTTTTTTGTTCGAGATCTCTGTCCCCCCCCCCCCCCCGGGCGCGGATGTTCTGTAATGTACATATATATTACCTTCTATACAACGATGGCGTATTACTAGTTTCAATTACTTCACGACGTGCTAAAATCTTCTCCATTGAAATATTGTTTGATCCCGCAATAGAGTAAAGCTACGCGTTTGATGGACAGTAATTTCTAAATATTTATGCTACATTAATTGCAATGTCGGCAATATCTTTTTTGAATGGCGATTATATTATTTAAAAAAGGGAAATAAAAAAAAAAGTAACTACCAATGAAAAAATGCCTAACTAAAACTACAATTGTCTTTTGAATCCTCTGGTAACATGTCCGTGTTCTTAAATATGTATTAACCGAGTTTTAATTTATTGTATTGACTCTATGTATCCAAATGTCAATGTAAACACGTCTATGGAACAATGGTGCGTGTAGAAAGTTAGAAAAGACACACAAACAATTTATGAAAAAATAGGCGAGAAAACAGTTTACGATGGTCGTAAGTTATCCTTGGCAAATGGTCAATTATTATGCTATTATTATGCTATTGTAATCTAGCTCTATAAATTTTAGTTTATTACAAGTATCTAATATAAAAAGGGGGGAAAATCATGCAGCTATTTCCCTTTCATTAGATTTTTTTAAAAAATATTATTTTAGTGTACATGAACATAGGTAAGAATATATTTCGAGATACAGGTTCTCATATTATTTTCGCTGAGAGAAAAAAAATGTCTACATAAATCCATTCTACATGCCGCTCAATGCAGTAACTAGCTTTCAAGGTTAGGTCACAAGCACATTGACCACTCGATTGGTAGGGAACAAAAATCCAAAGACGAAATTATTATACAAAAAAACAAACAACATAAAAACAAACAACATAAAAACAAACAACATAAAAACAAACAACATAAAAACAAACAACATAAAAACAAACAACATAAAAACAAACAACATAAAAACAAACAACATAAAAACAAACAACATAATCTCATACCAAAAACAAAAAGATTGATATCGGGTAAAAAAATTATAAAAAATCGTTGTACGCCGATGTGTCAGCAGGCGAGTAATATTATTATTTATTTATGTAGCGCTACTTTCATGATTATAGCATGCTCAGAGCGCTTTTGGTCCAATCTCATATGTGGACCGGTGAGGGGGAGGGTGTATAGGAGGGTGTATAGGAGTTGGTTTTCCGTGCTGCCTTTAGGCGCTCAGTAAACACAACTCTGCCCGAGTCGGGTGTCGAACCTCGAGCACCCTCTCTAGGTAGCCAAGCCAAGTCATGTTCAAGCGCACTTAGCCTCTCGACCACGCTTCCCACTAATCTTAACAAACGAAAAAAAAAAAATCCTACGCTTTGAACAGTGTTGTCCATAATATCCAGTTTGGTTGCACACACAGCTGCTGGTCTCTGTATATATACACGGCTCATTTGGTATGCAAATGATCGAACAATCTAAACAAAATATTATCATTATATTATTTTTTTAAAGAAAAGCTGAAAAAACAGACAATGGATACCTTATATCTAATAGAATAACAAGAAAAAGTTGCGGCATTAGTTAATAACATTTTAACTTACATATTTACTGAGGTTATATCAGAAGAAGATAAGGAATTAGATGCGATAGCAGAACGACAACGATTTAGATTGAATAATAGCTGAAACTAATTTTGTTCCTATATACACAATCTTAACAATAGAGCCAGACACTGCTCTTATAGTGGGTCTTGAAATGGTTGAGGAGTATCAGGATTCTGCTTAATTCATTATGTATTATTAAACATAATAGCCCGAGTAAAGGTTGACTTAGCGCTTTAATTCCTTTTGTATTATTAAACGCAATAGCCCGATTAAAGGTCGACTTAGCGCTTTAATTCACTTTGTATTATTAAACGCAATAGCCCGATTAAAGGTCGACTTAGCGCTTTAATTCATTTTGTATTAGTAAAAGCAATAGCTCGATTAAAGGTCGACTTTGCGCTTAATAGGAATGTTTGTAAAGTAGTCTGTATTTACATTTGTAGCTAATGACATAGGATCATTTGTATCAATCTACAATACAAGCCTTGGTGTTGTTGATTTGTTAGTGTAGCATCACAACTAAACACAAACTTTGTACTGGACCCAAAATAACTGAAACTAATGTACGGAAACTAAATTCCTATAAAATATGTGCATGATATAAGCATACAAATTACAAAGTGATTCGTTAGAACAAAAAAATCGATAATAAAATTTCTGGTCCTAGTAGCATGAAAATTCTATATTCTATAAATAATAAGATGATGTAAAAATTGTTTGTAAGTTTAAAATTGTAATTAACCCATGTAATATAATTATTCTAGTTTAGCGTCATTTTCTTTGTACAATACGGAAGTCGAATTTCATGGAGGAACCTGTGTAGGTTGAATCTGAGTGAACAAGGATATTGCAAACGGCTCAACTGATTTTCTAATACATTTTGTTCACTTATGGTGTTTGATAAAAAAATACTAGCCCGTTAGCCATAACTCTATTTTGACTTTTCTAATATTTTATAGAATACAAATACATTTCTATTTGGTTTCTTGAACTATATCTAGATCAACATCGGTTTTGAAAAGTCTATATAGCGTTCTTGAGGCCTATAGCGTTCTTAAGGCCTATAGCGTTCTTGAGGCCTATAGCGTTCTTGAGGACTATCGCGTTTGTTTATTTACAATGCATTTATTAAACTCGTACCTCTGTGGAAAATAAAACCTTCAAGGTGGGTGGGCTTAAAACCCTGGACGAGGATCTCGAAAACGGCTCTAACTAATTTCTTAGAAATTAGACAGTTGATTATATCGTTGGGAAAAGAGTTGGGAAAACTCTAGTGTGAACATCATCATTGTTGAAAATATAAAAATAATACTTTTCAATTACACTAAAGAATAAAAATTGTATTTCTTGACAGGTCTTTGAATATGTCGGAAAATTCAAGATTTTAATAAATTAATTTTAATTCTGCGCAACCACTTCTAAGGCTAGATTTAAAGGTATGTCATATGAATATTAGATATACATTCCCTTAATCAGGATTCTGTCGTGGGGTAGGAAGATTGGGGCTGGGTAAACATTTTCCAATTTATTTTTAAAAATCTAACATTTAACTAACGCTTAGGAAAACTAAGCCATTTTCCAGATCAAAACCGCAGTGGATAAATTTACCAAAAACGATTTTTTTTTATTCGCAATGTTTACAAACTATGTATTTGACAGCCGAAATATTTCTGTCTAAAGTACACAACAATAATTCCTTCCGCTTAAGCAGTTATGATCACTTTTAGGTGCGTAACTTGTTGTCGAAGTCGTTTTCTATGTATTATTCTTTGTAGATCTAGATCTTTAATGTAATTCTCCTCTAGGTGGAGATAATTGTCAGAGTGTAGGTGATGGGTTGTCCTTAGTTCATAGTGATTATTTAATGTGTTTCTACATCTGCATGAAAGTAAGTGTGTGTAGAACAAGTTTAAAACGACTAGATCTAGATCTGCAAGTATGCTTCTATTTCAGTATAAACATAAACAAATCCAATTGGCACAGTGAATGTGAGGGCATATTAAAAGTGTGCGTCCGTGTGATTTGTTGCTTTTTCAAAAGGGGCTGTTTAATACGGCTTGTGAAGATGGGTTATTTTAAATAAGGTTACACTTATGTTGAAGTTCCATGATCCATGATAAAATAAAAATAAGATTGGACTATAATATTTTGTGAGTAATGTTGTTGTTGTTCAAATTGTTACGCGGAAGGGGAGGGTTCCATTTAAAAATAGTGTGTGTGTGTATATGTGGGTGGCATTATTGTGCAGGGAGTTGGAAGGCTACACTTAATGGGCCTAGGTTTTTTTGTGCATACTCTTTAATAGAAGTTTGTGGGCCCTTCGTTTGAAGGATGAAAGAAAGAAAAAAAAAAGACAAAGAATGTGTACCCTATGTGACGATATGAAACTTGCATACTAAAGTTCATTTGAGTTTCTCCCAGCGGCCTAATGACTTTTCACACCTATGACCCCTGTACATAGATACATGTGAGAAAATCACTTAGCTATCTTCCCCACCCGTTAAACAGAATGCCCCAACTATATATAGATAGAGACCAAAGCATTCTAAGTTAGGCCCGCTAGGATTCATACAGTCTCCCCAGTTAGGAAGTGTACTTGTGAGGTTTCATTAGGGACAAACGGATGAGTGTAAATATTTTACTATAATTATTTTATCTTATAGGAATGTGTGAGTACACATTAGTACACAACCACGTTCCCCGTCATTACATTATGACATTATTATGTATGTACATTGTGCTATTCTATGTCGATGCTATATCTTCATATAGTATTACTAATGCCGCTATGGTTGTCTACCTTTGAAACCATAGTTATTGTATTTGATTTGTTATGTTCCATCCATTCCTGTATCTTAGTGATTGATGTAAACAATAACCTTTCGTGAATCTAAGTACTGTCTAAGAACTTAGATCACAGTGCTCTAAACTTACAGAGCCCGTGTGAAATTAATCATTTCACATTTCTATTATATCCCTCATACATATTATTATGTCTCACACACTTGGGAACTTATAGTTCCTTGGATGAGTTTAATTTTGATTAATTATATCAAACCCTTATCATTGTATCTCGATTCCTATAATTTTATTTTCATCTTGTCCTTTAGTATACTATGCTCATTCCCCACTTTACTATAACTGATTACTTATCGTCGTAATCACATTTAATGGATGAATCTTGACTAGTATCATCCTACACTGTAGGATGACACATTTATTGTGGTTATCTTACTTGTATCTTTTTTGTTATTGAGTTATACGCATGCTTTAAGATTTTATACTTAATTATCTTAAATGCCTAATTGGGATTGATACCAATGCCTACATCTGATTGATTGCAAGGCATATGAGAATCCTTGCTCAATGCCTTTAGGAGGTTCTTAATTGTCTGTCTTATCCCCAGCCTGGTTGCTACACACGATTGCTATATATATATACCAAGTATTTCAAATGTAGCGTAGGAAGGGTCCGGGTCTCAGCTAGTGTAATATAATAATTGCAGCGCTATGGTGAACTTTCTGAATCGGTAAAGTTGGAGTTCTTATAAAAAAAGAAAATGTAAAAAGACACAAATCTTTGTTTAAATCCTGTAAATAAATAGTTTTAATATGGATATTTTTTCATTTTTTAATTTTTTTTAAATATAAAAAGGAAAGAAAACTGCCCCAGAGAGCAATCTTTGATGTCAGTACCACCACCTCTTGTCGTTGTTGTGTTCATAGGACATTTTACACATGGCTGATTTCCAGTCAAGTTTTTATAGGTTCCATTTGGGCAAATAGAGCTCGAAATGTTATCTCTTGAAAAAAATCCTTGTTAACAATGTACTGTTTGGCATATAAATAAAAATCAAAACTTTTACAGAGAATATAATAAACAAGGTCTTAATAGACTGGTGTTCTATGAGCTACTGTGAGCTACTGGAATAATTAACTAGGCCAACGCGTGAAAATTAATCTCTCTACAAAAATAAACAAAGTGTTCCGCTAAATACTCTCTCCAGTATATTAAAAGTAGCGGTTTTGTATTATGACCTTTCGAATAATGTAAAGCTATTTTTTTTCGGCCCGGTGGGGGGGGGGCAGAATAGATTAACTAGGGTGTTATGTGGTCAGCACAATGATCAACTGATTTTAGTTTTCACAAGCAATAAAGCTTGGGCAGCTCATGAATGTCATACACATTATGAAGTTCTGAATGTCGATTTTCACCTTGTTTTTAATATATTGTAATAAATCTGGTGGTGACACAGGTAGGGGCAGTTGTGTATTTTGACAGCCGACACAAATCGCCCAGCGCTAGACGAGCGTCAACCGTGAAGAGCCAAGATGGTCAACTGCGATGACTGGCGAAGTTTGTTGAAACATCTAGAGTCAATAGAGCTCAGGAGCGTCATAAGGGATGTGGTCATGTCATTAACCTGAAGAGTCGAGCAATGTTCCGTCCGGTTCTAGAAGGCCAGTAGGAACCATAAGTACGAGTCAAAGTCGGAGTCAAAAACCATTCTAGATGAAGTCGACCCGGAACATAGAATCAGGTGCAAGTCTAAGAGGCGGAGAGTTAATACAGCGTTATAGAGTTGATACGCCCGAGTGTGAAGCTTTTGTACAGTCTGTGTTACGTGCTGCCAATTGTACAGTATTGGCTGTGATTTATTTGACACTAAACTATTACGTTATATTGGAGCCCTGAGTTGTCAAGTTCTTTAAGTTGGTACTGTCGTGTGGTGCAGTTTGCAGAGAGCCTGGATAGTGAGACTCGTTACACTAGACAGAAGGCCAACAGAAAGATGTCTGTACTTGGCGTGATCTTTTTACAACATAGTCTTGGTGTTAAGTTAGACTTCTCTGTCGCGGATAGTTTTTTCACACAAAAGTCGTCAACATAATGAAGTGCAATTGTCGTAAGAATTTCGACCGTTCCGAAACAAATAAAAGATCCCGAAGAATCACACTAGCGGAAACGTTTTCAAATGTTTTCTTCAAACCGTTTTCACTTATATTGTTGCAGACACATCTCGCAAGAAAAAGGTCTACATTTGACAAAGTCCTATTGGAAAATAAAACGACATCTCCTACTTAACATATTTGGATGTTTAAACCATTGCAGTACTGTAATTTTACTAATATTCAGATACATTACACTGAAAATAAAACATTTTGTTTATCACCCCTACCCTTGTTGTTGGTTGGTCGTTGGCTTTTTGCTATAAACAGTTGGTACAACTGAACCAATGTAGGCGCTTTATATTTTCAATAAATAAACTTTAAAAAACTTGTTCAAACTTTTTATGTGAGCAAAAACTCAATTTAACTGTTTTTACAATCTTCACAGATTTAACTTGAGATGAATTATAGATCTAATAGTAATGAAATAAAATGATATTTAGACAGAATCTAGCTCACAACAAAAGACCATCTTTTTGATGTCTCAAGATCGTCTGCAGTTTCAAATTTGCATGACGCTAATTTCATCATCCTCAATGCATAACCATCAATCAAGTGCTAAATCCCTTCTTACCGTCGCCTGGGAAACACACACACTCTATAACACCCCCTTTTGTTAAGACGTCGCGCCGCCCCAACCTTTATATATAATTCAATATTAAGTAGATCTAATAAATATTAATAAAATAGATACAGTTTTAACTGATTTTACTACGAAAAGAAGATAATTAAAATGCATTTCTTAACTAGAACGCAAATGAACTTTATGTGGATCAACATCTAGACTCCATAATCGGCCAAAAATATTCTACTCTAAACTAAAAGCCATTTAAAATAAAATGGAAAATGTTTTTAAAATTAACTTTTTAATTATTAGATCAACGTACAGGATTCAACTTGAACAAATATCACAAACAGCCCGCGAAAATTTAAGACCAGAAATGAGTCGGCGCCAATAAAAAGAAACAAAAAAACATAAGAAACTCTCGCGCGCCACTCCATTTATTTATTTATTTATTTATTTTAATTATTTTTTTGTATAAGTATAAAGTTTCCAAAATAACTTCTTATGGTACGCGGTGCTTTTTTGTGACGGTACTCACCGGTACGGCGTAACGGTACCTTTTTCAAATTATTACTTTTCTTGCGTTAATAGGCAATTCATCATTGAGTACCGGACCTATTATTTACAAGAAGCATTGATTGTACGAATATCGTCCTACCCCCTTTCTAAGTTTTCAAAGGATACGGGAATCGTTAGAATTTATCTCAAATATTATGTAATTTTTTTTATTATTAAACCAAAATGTAAAAGAAAAAATAAGGAACCTTGGAATTGTGATTGGTCCACCCCCCCCCCCCCCTAAATTCGTCCCCCTGCTTGCAATACACACATTGCATAATTGGTGGCGGCGGCCCTGATTACATGTATACTTGTTAAATTATAATCTCAGTTTCTATTTTTTTGATCTGCCAATGAAAGAAAAAAAAAAGTTTTTTTTTTGTTCTGTGTTTTTAAGAGAGAGAGAGACAGAGAGACAGAGAGAGACAGATAGACACAAAATCTTACAAATATTACAACTAGAATTAGATGTAGAGCCTGTTCCTAATGTAGTGTAACCAGGAGGACATTTTGTACAAATATCATTTCCTGGAAGTTCTTTGTAGAACCCAATGTCACAATCAGTGCAGTTATTATTTACATATTCAGCTCCTTTTTCACAGTACTCTGAAATGTAGAATACTCGATTTGATCACAAAAGTGCTTGTAAATATACAAAGGTAAACTAAATAAATATTTAAATAGTGCTAATATTACCTACCTGCTACGTCTGCTGAATTGTTGACACGCTTTATTTATGAAGTTTTTTTTTTTTTTCGGAAAAAGGGGGGGGGGGGGGAGACTGTTCCTTCATTTTTTAGATACTTCAAAAAAAAAAACAAAAAAAAAGGCTCGTGTTTTAACGCTTCGCCAAATAATAGATTTTAATCCCGTTAATTCTAGCATTAGTTTTATTTACTTGAAAATGGCCGTTCTCTCTATCTTCTTTTTCTCTCTTTTGTGTCTCTCTATCTTTCTTTTCCTTTTAATGTTCTCCTCTTACACATAATTTTCTTACATGAAACATTAATTATTATTACCCCATATTATTACCCCATATTATTACCCCATATTATTACCCCATATTATTACCCCATATTATTACCCCATATTATTACCCTATATTAGGTAATCAAGCAGTCTATTCTACAAAGACACAACCTAAAAAAAAGTTAAAAAGAAAAAAGAAAAAGAGAGAGAGAGAGAGAGAGAGAGAGAGAGAGAGAGAGAGAGAGAGAGAGAGAGAGAGAGAGAGAGAGAGAGAGAGAGAGAGAGAGAGAGAGAGAGAGAGAGAGAGAGAGAGAGAGAGAGAGAGAGAGAGAGACGGTTGAAGAAATTAAAGAGGGTGAGGAAGATTGGCGGAAGAGTCAGAGAGGAGTGGAAAGAAGAAGAAAGCGGTTTGTAAGTGAGAGAGGAAAAGAGGAGGATTTGAATTACCTGCAGAGACTTGAATTCGACACCATTCTGAAATATGACGCAAATAATAATAAGAAAAAAAAAAACTTAACAAAAACAAAAAACTATAAAAATCTTCTATTAAGTGTGATTGTATCAAATAGTAAAGTAATATAATTGTAATAGATCTAGATTAACTATAATAAATCAGTGAAATTTGAATATTTTTACATATTGTTTTTGTTTGTTTAAACTAATGTCATGCTTGATCTAATTCGCTATGACACCGATATGATCCTTTTACTTGTCTAGACCGATTTGGAACATGATTTGGGGGAAGGGGGAGATTATTTGAACTAAGGTTACCGGTTAATTTTTTTTTTTTTAAATTTGTACTCCATGAATTCGAACTCGAAGACTCTAGTCTCCTCAAGCCAAGACACTAACCACTATGCCACTGTAGTGCTTATGAAAATAGAATGTTTCTTAGCTATGTATTGTTATTTTCAAACTGTTATGGGACGACCTAATTCTCTACACAAACTTTAAAGAAGACCTATGCACTTATACCACCATATCTGTCTGTACAGGTTCTTTTCCTTGTTCGATGTGAAACAAAATAATCAATTTCCAATAATTAACGAACTAATTGTTTACTTTATTTTATTGATTCTTATTTTTTCAGTCACTGGAAATAAGTGAGAGAAATAAAGTGAACAAACTTTTTACCAGACAAAGTGAGTTGATATAAGTATTACGAAAAAAAGATAAAAGAATGAATAGATAGATAGATAGATAGACATATAGGTATAGATAGATATATAGATAGATAGATAGACATATAGATAGATAGATAGATAGATAAATATAGATATAGATAGATAGATTAGATAGATATAGATAGATAGATAGATAGATAGATAGATAGATAGATAGACATATAGATATAGATAGATAGATAGATAGATAGATAGATAGATAGATAGATAGATAGATAGATAGATAGATAGATATAGGTATATAGATAGATAGACATATAGATATAGATATAGATAGATAGATAGATAGATAGATAGATAGATAGATAGATAGATAGATAGATAGATAGATAGATAGATAGATAGATAGATAGATAGATAGATAGATAGATAGATATAGGTATATAGATAGATAGACATATAGATATAGATATAGATAGATAGATAGATAGATAGATAGATAGATAGATAGATAGATAGATAGATAGATAGATAGATAGGCATAGGGGCAAAATGTAAATGTGAGCTCTCAGTATGACTACGGAACAGGCTAAAAAGTTCTGATCGCCTAAGTAATTTTCGTCTGATAGTAATGGACTAGAAAGCTTGAAATTTTATAGAGATCTTGTGTTAGTTTGCTCAGCTTTCTTTTGCTCATCCTATTCTGGGTGTATATATTGAAAAGAGATTTCTGGGAATTTTTCCGTGGCTCAGCTTATATTAAAATATCCATTTAAAATAATAATGCGCCTATTTCTTTAGTCGTTAGGCAATGATGCCACTCAGCATAAAAAACTCTGTTATTTAATTTAGTACCAGTATTATATTTGACTATATAATTGGGGGCTTTTTTGGGGGGGGGGGGGTGGAGGACATCGGTTTTGGTCCCTTCTCATCATCATCAAACTCCATTTAAGTGAGGGGCTTGAAAGGATCATATCTTCACTTGCGAAAGCCCTTGACATACCCCGTTTTGATGCGTATTGCATGTATGGGTAGAGAATTTGTTGTTTCCCAGACAGGGAAGTCCTTAGGCATAGGCAAACTAGGCAGCCACCGAAGGCATCAAATTGGTGAGGGCCTTGCACACGACTAAAAAAAATTGCAAAACTTTTGCATCGGATCTGTTGGGGGGGGGGGGGGGGAAACAAAAAATGAAATACGGTTTCTTCATTCTCCCCACTGGGGGAACCGTGAATGAAAGTCTGGCCTTGGACTATTGAAATGTGAGCCAACGGGGCAATGGTCCGTCCTGTACTATGCTATAATATCTTCCACAACCTCGGGGAGGGGCAGTCAGAACGCCCCATATGCTCCAATAAAATGAGGCAAAATATCTTATCTTATATAATACAGACGTTAGTAAAAAAAAGATGATTACGTCCTACGCGTCATGCACCTAGTCATGCAAATTAACCAATGACTTAAATTCTGCTAAGTCACTGGTTTTCCTGGTTAGCTCAGGCAACCCATTCCATGCTCTAATAGCGCTAGGGAAGAAGGAGTATTTGTACACATTTGTCCTAGCATATGAACGAGGAATGTGCCTTTATTTTTGTGTCTTTTTAAGTATTTTATTAGATTTTGTTTTTGTATTTTGAAGATTATGGTTCAGTGTTTTATGTATAATTGCTACTTTACTTTTGAGTCTTCTGTCCTGAAGGCTTTCTAAATTTAGTGATTTTACTAATAGTGTTACTCTAGTCAAATGTAGTCTCTAATGGATTTGCGTGTCCATATGAAATACTGTAAACATCCTTAGTCTTCTGAATTAAAGACGAGTTCTTACTTATAAAGATCTGGGTGTAAAAGATTAGATCTAGATCTATATATATATCAAAATCATGAAAATGATCAATATCATGTGACTAAGAGTATGATTAGAATACATGTCTATGTCAAATTTGAAATTGCTACATCTAACTATTATAAAATATCTACTTAAAATTACCTTCGCATTGCAAGATTATCCAAATGATAATTAAGAAAAACATTACTTCTCTCAAGATAAAAAAGGGTTTAAATTCCTATTGTTCATATACATTTCTTTGAACATTTTGCTAGAAATTGAGTACGCCGGAAATGTAATTTTTACAAAAAATAAAAAAGAAATCTAGTCTTGTAGAAAACAAAACAAAACAAAACAAAAACTGCAGTAAAATACGAACTAATTAATTTTCTTCTTTATTGTTGATATTTGTACTCGCTTATCTATTCTAGTTTAACACATTCAACACATTCTATTTGTCAAAATTTGATTTTTTCCTTTTATATTTCTTTTTGCAGATCTATTTTTAATTTAAAGCATGCCATCATGCCATAAGTCTCAATCATAGATATAAATGTATTTATGTCTATGGTCTCAATGTAACAAATTCAGGGAAAAAAATATCTACAAAAATACCACATTGAAATCCAAACCCATACAGCAGAGTTTCTCAAACTGTAGAGCAACGTCCTCACAAAGATATCCTGTAAAACAAAAGGTGGGGGCCGAAGTTAGTCAGTTTATTTCTCCAGCCACAAAATGTTTCTTTTAACAAAGCTTATATCAACTCTGTCTGTTGGGTAAAACATTTATACACCTCATTTCTCGACAGCCTATATCGGATCAAGAACCATTATTTCTTTTACCTGATAAAACACGAATTATTTTTTAAAATTTAACTAATCAGATAATTAACTATTGTTAATATTTTTTTTTGGTATTGAAGAAGGGAAAAATTGTACTTGAGTGATGCGGTGGTATATCCTGAATTAGCCTTGAAAGGTCGCCATTTAGAAGGAGCATAAGAAATCCCTCTATAGTGTCCATAACGGCGTTCGCCAGACACCACTGTTTGTTATGCGGTCTTGCCACGTATGTCCATGAGGAGTATGAAGATCTTTGGTGAACACGTTCAAGAATTCTTAATTACTTTCAGTATAAACCCCATGTTTCAGAGCCATATAAAAGGATCGAGAGAACCACTGCTTGGTAGGCACTGCTGATTTTTGTTGGCAGGCGGAGCGATTTATTCCGCCAAACTCTCGCCTTGGCCAGACGGTTATCAACTTCACTTGATAAGCAATGCATGATTCGATACTATGCATCCTAGATATGTGAAGTGGTCTAACACATTAAGGGGTTGTCCATTTATGGTGTTCTTTAGAGATGAGTAGGTTTTATGGCATGACTTCTGGCACATTACTTCTGTTTTCCCCATGTTTATAGATAATTCAAAAGAGGCGGCGGTGTATGCAGATATTGATAATGTAGCGACGCCATCGAAGGCAAAAGTACAGAAAGACAATCCGTGTATTGTTGTAGGATTTACTACTACGCTAAGCGAAATTGCCCTGCTTGGAGTTCAATGTGCTTACCGTATAGGGGAGACATTATTTTGCCCCGATGTGGCAAACAAAAAATTCAGCAGGTGTCAGAGACTATTTCTGTCGATGAAAGACAGCTACAGTCGGAGTGAAGAGATAAAGTCATGATGATCGAAAACAAATAGTTGATGTTCTTAGAGAACCGCAAAAAGAAAAGGATGAGCGCAGTTGTAGCTGTTAATGGTCACCGAGTATGGTTTTAAACAGATAGTAGAACTGGTGTAAACAGTAAGAAAAGATTGGCACAGATTGAAAAAAAAATGTTGGCATTAATTGTTGGTTAGGAGTTAGTGTAAAGACTATAGACACTCCTCTCTTGCCAGCCAAGGGGTTTAAGGAAGAGCTGTGAGCGGGTCCGGGACAGAGCCCTATTTGCAGCAATTAAACCAAAAATGCATATTCTGAGGAATCTACAGTACCTTAACTTGATATTATTTTAGTTCAGAAACCAAATCTGCTATTCACTGTACTTTATTAATGGAGCCCAGCGACTGGTAGAATTTTGAAACCTCTTTTGACTACGCTCATGGAGTTTGGTGACTGTAGTTTGCTTAAGATATTTTATCAAAAAAAGGGAAATTTTATCCTCAAATCCATCTGTTGGGGGGGGGGGGGGGTAAACTAAAAAATCTCAGGAGTTTTTTTTTTAAACAAACTGGTGACTGTAGCTTGCTTTAGAATTATACCTCAAAACTCTCTGTAGGGGTTTTAAACTCAAAACCATCTGGATGGGGTGTAAACTTAAAACCCTCTGCAGGGGGAAGTTAAACTCAAAACCCCCCTTGGCTAAGCTCATAGAATTTTGTGACTGTAGTTTGCTTTAGATTTTACATTGAAGAGGTGATTTTCAGCTTCAAACCCAGCAGAAGGGGGGGGGGGTTAAACTTAAAACCTTTGGAGGAGGTTTTAACTTAAAGCCCTCTGAAAGTTTTTTTTAAACTCAAAATCTCTCTTGGCTACACTATTAGAATCTGGTGACTGTTATATGCTGAAGTCCTATATTGAAGAGGGGGTTTTATCGTAACAAAATTTCGGAGGGAGTTTTAAACTCAAAATCCTCAAATTCTCTTAGCATTAGGTTACTATCATTTGCATTATTTTTTTGTTTTATAGAAGAAAGGGGTTTTAAACTCAACTCCCCTCCCGCATTGGATGCCCATGGGGGCAAGTGATGGTTAAACATTAAAGTCTTATCTAAAATAAACAAAATAAAAGTAAAAATCATTCACAAATCTATTTCGGGAGGGGGGGTTTGGGCCCTCCCCCATGGTTTTATAGCAAAGAGTAATGTCTTCTAATAACTGTCTCAGTGGCTATCAATGAATTCAGGGTACCTTTTACTAAGTGGGAGGGTGTTTTGAAATCATCCGCCAGACTCTTGAGTTACATCTTATGCTGTAAAATACGTAACTTGTGAACTAAGATTTTTGCACGTTTCTACATATCAAGAATAGTCTAAAAAGCATCCTGGCCCAAGAACAGGTTTACAGTGTTCCATGTAGAAGGCTGGTGATAAAAGACGTTCAAAAGAAATTGTCTTGTCCACAAGCACACGCGAGATCTTACAGCGAGCAGTTTGTTAATGCGGTACCTATTTATCCCGTACATGTGGACTCTTCTGTTGCAAGAGCGTTACAAGTTACTTCCTTTTCAAATGTCGCTCTGTTTTGTTTGACATATTTTGGTTGTTTCTTCAAAATAACCCAAACACCTTACAGAACATCCGGAAGGGGAGTGGGAGGAGTGGGCGGTAGAATTCGAACCAGGGACCATCGAGACGACACTCCAGAGTGCATAACACACGGCAGTTATCAAGTGTTTTGCTTTACTTTTTTAGTTACATCAAAAGTAATGTAATAAACTACTTACGATTGCGATTGAACTTAAGAGTGTTTTTTTTTTTATTTACATGTAGAAATACACTATGTTATTGGAACCCACGTTCGCATACATGCTTTCAGTAGTGTGTAAATCATGTGCAATCAAGTTGTGGGCCATATGCTTGGGCCTGGGCCGATTTCGACACCCAGTCGGCCCCTGACCAACACAACATCAAGCATAAGAATACTTATACAACATGAAGCATACAGTACTATGGTCGTATGCAAATTACCACCCCAGTGGTCAATGGTCCCATGCTCTAGCTAGCCCAGCCCTTCACCTAGCCATATTCGTATTCATTGACAAGTTCAACAGAGCCGACACAGCCGTTAGGCGTGTATAAGACAAACAATGGCTTTCGTTGTGTATCTCTCATAGAGACAAGTGGACAACATAAATACACTACATATAGCTTCAGTAAGTGTGAGCAATTAAGCTGTGAATGTAAATATAGATGTGAAGCTATGTCCTGAGACAAATGAATGTTACTTACATTACCTTTACCTATCCTTTACTCTGTTTGACCATTGGGGCACCACGCAAGATTTGTCGACCGTCTTTCTACATTTCTCTCCGTCTTTTACCTTCGTTAGAACCTCTTTCAATGGTAGGCTCGTACATTCTTTTAAAGTTCTTCCCATCGCTTTCTCTGTCTGCCTCTTCTACTTTTTCCTTGTACTGTTCATTGAAGGAAGGTTTTGGAGAGCCCCGACGACCGTGTAAAATGCCCATAGATTTTTAGCAAGAGTTTTTTTTTTTTTAACAATAGTTAGCAGGTCATCATGAAGTAATTCTGTCTCTTATTTCTCGATTTGTGATGCGGTCTTTAAATGTGATACCTAGGAAACTTCTTTAGCATCCTCCTCTCTAGATGTGCAGTCCAAGACAAAATCATATAAAAATGTGGCCATTAAAAATATGATTAACACGATGCATACATATCGAACATAAATGAACAGCAGCACTAAGTTTTTAAATGAGAGAAAGTAGTGAATTAAATGCGACGAAAATATAGGACTAAGTATAGAAGCTTCAGTGAGTATGAGCAAGTAAGCTGTTAACGTAGCTATAGATGTGAAGCTAGGTGCTAGGCCGTGTTGTCGTTTCATAGACCTTTGGTCTAAACGAATTCCTGCCCCTGTTAACGTCATCCTATGTTAGAAATCTGGTTAGGACGTAGTAATAATAATACAATAGAAATGCCTGAATTAAAATTAAATGATATCTTTCATATTGGGTACTTTCATGCTTGTAGCATGCTAAGAGCTCTATTGTCCAATTTCATTTGTGGCCCAGTGGGGGGGGGGGGGGGGAAGGGGGTATCTAGAAGAAGGTTTTACGTGCTGCCTTTAGGTGCTCAGTAAATAAAAATCTGCTCGAGTCGGGTGTCGAGCCTCGAGCCCTCTTCATAAGTAGCCATTCCAAGCCAAGTTCAAGCGTACTTAGCCTTCGACCACGCCTTCCCAATGCTTACCGAATGACCAGGTTTAAAAGAACTTTTCTTAATACTAGTAGGAAACAGAAGTATCCACGTGTCCACGTGACTTACCTTCTTACTGAACAACTAATTGATCTGCTGCTGAGCCAACAAAGTTACATTTGGGCAGACCAGTATTTTTTTTTACGGATGAGACCATATCAATATATTCATGTTTCATTGACAACGTACTTCTTAATAACTATAACCTCACAAATTAATACGTACTAACCTTGAGCAATATCTTCAAATTACAATATCTTGAAGTCCTTGTACAGAAAAAAATGTTTTTTAGAATTTCATAAATATCCACAAGACTGTACATTGTATGTCCTGTGGGATGCAATAAGCTTCAATTCTGAAAGAACATCCGAAACATGTAAAACAAAACAAATATAAAAACAAAACAGGATTAAGCTATTGGATATTTATACGTGCAGACTTATCAGATAATCTAGATCTTGCTACCACTACATGGATAGACAATATGCTCGCCCAGACTTTTATGTAGCATCACCAGAGTTTCTTCAATGGCACATTTCTTATTGTCATAGATAAGGGAATTATGGGTTTACAAAATTGCGCCATGGTCGTTTTTCTAGGTCTTGCTTTTGTGATCCAACAGGACGCCAATTTTTAAGTACTTCAAACACCAGAACTGTTGATTTTTTTTTTAGGAAGGAATAATATAGGCGATAGTTCCATCGCCTGAAGAAATGTCCTAAACATTTCTTCGAGATGGAGACACAGAGCTTGGATCGATAGCTAAGATAATTGCCCTTTGCAGAAAAAAGTTATATAATGAATGCCTTAATTTTATTAAGATAGATAATTAAATAAAAAACGTATTTACAATGTGGTTGAGTTTATCAACTTGACAATGACTATATTCTTATACTACAATACAAACTGAACATCATACAACTATCACATAACTTATGATTCAAGATAACGCCTAGTTGCACCTTTGTACAAAAGTAACCCAACGAAGAGATTTTAAATTTTACAAACATTTATTCCCAATGGAGAATAATGCGTTAAAGATGTGCACTCCAACACGCACAAACAGCTGGGGGGTCAAGTCTTGGGTCAGCAGAAGTATCAAGAACAACTCTGTCTAACTGACTTTCATGAAAGAACACATCCTCAGTGCTAAAAATCTGTTGGTGTATGACATATATCATCAGTCATCCATTTCTTTAAATCATCAATTCGTCCTTCATGTTTCTTTGTGTTTAAAAATGTGCAGGTCTTACAACCCAAGTCGAAACCTTTTTTCAAGTCATACATATTCTTGTTTTCTAAATATTTACTGTAAGCCACCGGATCTTCACTTAGCTGCTTTAAATATAAAGCTAAGTCTCTTGCACTTCTGAAGTCTGCAGTATTTATAAAAGTATTGGTGGGAAGATATTTATTGTAATCGAATCCACCTCTGACTACTGGCACAATGAATGTATTTTGAGTGTACAATTTGAAAAACTTTTCCGTGATGTAATCTTTACATAAACTGTTCTCGAAAGACAAATAGAACCTGTACTGTACGGGGATATCTGGGGAACACAGTAAGTCGCCTGTAGGGCAAGGTTTTCCGCATCTGCCAAAGATGTCAACATCAATAATTTTCTGGGAAGGAAAGAAAAAACAAAAGTTCATCAGTATTTTCAGTCTAGAAAATGTGTTAAAATTGTATAGACTTGGAGTCTTGGTTGCGCTAGTGTTTACCCCGCAGCCAACCATTTTTAAGTGAATCCTGTGTATACTTATGCTCACATAATATTTTGTCTAAAACCATTTAGAAATTGAGCTTAGGTTAGGCAGAAGACCTTTACACCATCTTATATTGCAATGAATGGTAGGTTCGGATAAATGTTACCAAAAATAACCAGTTTAGACTAGAAGTCAAAATTATTGTTTCCCCACTATAGCTTAAACTAGTGGGCTGCCACTCAGACACGAAAATACGCCCACACATCTAGCTTGGCAAAATCCACTTGCACGTCACGGAAGTAGAAAGATACGCATAAGAGAAGTGTCACTCACAAATCTGGCCAATACAAAGTGGGGCGCAAAAGCTAACAATTCAGCTACATGCACTCGATTACAGGCTCAGGCTCTTCTGTTTATTAGCTGTACGTATGAGAAGAACTGAAGATGTTACAAGTGGCTTCTCTAAGTCTGTGTCTAGGGAAGGCGGTGCTAACAACAAGAGCGCTATAAAATAAGCGATCCAGTTTTACCGACCCATTTTCTAGTGAAGAGAGATATACCGGATACTAAGTCTTTCGCTATGTCGCTTACATTTTGAGTGCATAGGTTTGACTGCCCATCGACCTGGTCCACATTCACAAATGCTTGACCTCTCTAGAGAAGGGCGCCCACCTCTTCAGTTTATTTAACATTATTTGGGTTGGAGAAGTCAGTGTAATTGTTTGTTTTTCCCTCACCGCTGGACAAAATAAATGTTCATACAAGCAATTACTGATTGTTATTTGATAGGCTCAGTGTTGTTTTTTGTTAATTGTAATGCTTTTTAGTTTAAACTTTTAACCCTAGAATTCTAGTATCTTTTACCCCACCCGCAACACAGAAATACAAAGATTCATACATACGTTTCATTTCGTTGTTATAACTTTGTAAACACAAGCACACGCACATACAATACAGTTTAGTTCATATGTAAGGAAAAAAGAGAAAAACATGCTTTTAGACAGTTCCGTTTATGTTTTAACTGTATAAACTGTTGGCCATTTGGGGGGAAATAAATTCACTGAACTACACAAATTTAATCAAAATCTTGCGAATTTTCACAAATTTCAGAGATAAGATTGACAAAATATCAAAGCGTTAATTAACGAGCACCTGAGGTGTTTGCAATACAAATATTGGATTCTTGATCAACTGAGAGGTCGAGTGTGACACATAAGGTAAAACAAATATCTTTATATTGGCCACATACGGAATGGTTGGTTGTATATAGTATATCATCAAAAAATTACCTTCATTTGTTCCACATATTCATCTCTTCTTGATTGCGTGTGACAGTTGGAGACGAACCATGCAACTGACTTGCTCTTATTTCTGGCTATTTCGTCTGTTTATTTAAAAAGAAGCTGATTTTTAATAATTAATAATTGGCTATAAATAGAAAACTAAAAAGGAGATAGCATTATAAGCAAATTCTCTTTACAAAATAACATTAATACAAGGGAATAAAAAGATCTGTCTTGGTATTACCATATATTAATAGGAGCGCAGCATTTCATCAAGGTAGATAGACCTAGTTTTTACAAAGCTTATATGAACTCACTTTGGCTAATAAAATGTGTGTACACATTATTTCTGCCACACCCGAAACCAGATCAAACTGAACTTTTGCACAATTATTTTTTTAACTCACAAAAGAAGATCCAATTTAAAAATTATTAATTAATTAATCAGCTTTTGGTAATAAATTATCTTGCTAGTATTTCGAACAAGGGAAAAATTTACTTGACTGACTTCACTAATTAATTTAATTATTCCCCTTTATATTTATTGGAGCGAAAATGTTGAAACTTACAATGGATAACTACTATTCATTCCAGTAAGTACCCAAACTTATTGATACAAAGCGCTTAATATAAGCTTTTTTAAAAGTATTTTTTTAAAATGTGTATATTGTTCTGCTTGTGGTCGACATATCAACCAAGTACATGACCAGTAACATGAAATATATTCCTTAAAAATAACTGTGTTAGAATCTGTAGGCAAAGAAGCGCATTTCCTTGTCAGACTATTTTGTAGACATTTCTCTTATTACAATATACCTCCATTCTAGTCAAACTAGTGAAACCTTTTTTTAATCAACAATCAAAAGTAAATTAGAGCAAAATAATAACTTTATGTATAGCGCAAAGGTGAAACCGCCATTGTCATTCAACTTTATGTATTGCATAAATCAGGTAATGGCATTGTCATAAAACTTTATGTATTGCATAAATCAGGTACTGTCATTGTCATTTAGGAACAAATAATTGTACACTTTTTCTTTTTAGCTTCAACAACATGACATTTTTGAAGAAGTAAGGCGGAATAATTTGTCACTAATAATATCTGTATGTCTATGTCATACATATCTAATACAATTCCTGCTATTAGCTTGACAACGCTTCATGGATTAAAAAAAACAACTAGATGGACAGATATTTCGAATTTGGCTGTAACAAAGCTTCTAGAAATTGAGAAGATTATGCATATCATTGAGTAAAGAAAAATATCTACATAATAGGCCTACAGGGAAAACTCTGGTTTTATTTTGAACACGGATTCTCCCTTTATTAAGTACTAGCCAAATACTACACGCTGCCTGTGGGCCTTAGTTGGGGTATTACTGATGTAGGCGATTTGATTTAGAACTATGTCAAACATGGCGAATGTTGCCTTTACTCTTTTATTTTGCCACGATAATAAAAGTAGAGTATGAAAATAGGTTTACCGTTTTGCCCACATGTTCATGCGATCAAATATAAATATTAAATACCGTGAAAACGGATTTACCCGGTTTGTTAAAAAGTTTCACTATTTAAGGATAAATTTAGGTATTTTCTAAATATAAATGAGTAACAAAAAAGTATTTTAGAAAAATACATTTCTTCATTATGAAGATGATAGTACCTTATAATTCGTCATCATTTATGTTTCTTATATTGAAATTCGCTCATACAAATTTTTCTACATAATAATTTATTCCTAAGACGACAATAAGTTCTTTTTATTAATTCATCTGAATCATTATCTTATATACATATATATATATATATATATAGCATAATGGAAGGCGTATGTATGTATGTCCCGCATGGACATCAAAACCGTTTGACCAATCTTGATAAAACGTGTACAAAAATGTTCCTTGTGTACAAACTGGAACCTTAGCGTATGCATAGTAGCCCTAAAATAAACTTAAGACCTTCAAAAAAAACGTTAGCCAACTCTATGAAAGTGTTATTATTTCATGGATCTAGGCCATGTTTACAGAGACAAGATCGAAAGGATCTAGATCTAGATTTAATTTTAAAAACTACACTTTGCATAGATAGTTTTTTACTTTGACTCATAATTGTAACGAGGTGTTTAATTTGTTAATTTTTGGCGGGTTTGTTTAAGTCTAGGGGAGCTTTTAATAATTTATCCCGCTCGCATATAAGATTTTGTAAAGAGACCATGCAACTAACAGTAAGAACAGACCAATATTATACGTTTATAAATAAAATAATTTAATAAATGAAAGTTTACAAAAGATAAATGATCAAATAAAATTATAATTAAGAAATGAAATGAAGGTGTTACTATCTAACAGAACTGCTCATCATGGATTGGTGAGTGGTTGGAAGAGAAGAAAGTTCCTAGGTCTGGCTACTTATTTTCTTAGCTGCTAGCCCGTGGGTCGTCTTCTGGTGGTCGCAGGACTGGCACTCAGAAGGATGAGTCATCCGGCTCTATCTTAGGACGTCGGCTCGGGATAGTCTCTATGCTGTAGGCAAGCTAGCTCTAGGGTGAGACCGCTGCCTGTTTAGCAGTAGAGAGGGTTGTGCTGCAGACTAAGTTGTAGTGGGACGATCTCTCAGCTGTGATCTCTAGCTCGTAGAGAGCCTTGCTAACTCAACACCATTTTATCTTCTGCAGCGAAGGTTGCTCTAATCAGTCGGCATTAGGCAATAGCTATTGGGCAGTGGACAGTTTGGGCCGGGTACTGGGCAGATGATACTGGGCAGTATAAGGCACTGTGGACACTGGGCAGTATTGTAAGGCCAAGGACAGTAGGCAGACAGGTATACAATTTGGGAAGCGGGGGGGTATCTGGTGTGGTCTGCTCCGGTTACAGCTTTCTATGAAGATCTGGTAGTTATAGCAATCGAGTGTAGCAATCGTGTGTAGCAACTAGGAGTAGAAACCAGGCCGTTTGTCCCTAAAGAAACCTCACAAGCACACTTCCTAACAGAGGAGACTGAATGAATTCTAGCGGGCCTAACTTAGAATGCTTTGGTCTCTCTCTATATATAGTTGGGGCATTTTGTTTAACGAGTGGGGAAGAAAGCGAGGTGATTCTCTCACATGTATCGATGTACTGGACATGTCAGGCGTCAGGTCAGATTTATGGTCAATATTCGTTGCCTACCGTGAGAGTAAAGTCTTAAGCGAATATGTATCTGTCCAGCCCGAGTGCAATGCTAATCTTAGAGCGATGCGTATCCTTCGGGGGGGGGGGGGGGGAAATAGGTGTAAAAAGTTATTAGGCCGCTGCGTGTAGCGCTGGTGCAGCGACTATTGTTTGCTGGTCACCTGTACAGCGGTCAAAAATTAAAAGTTAGCCCTAGAGAGGCTATTTAATGTTTTGCGTCGAGATTCGTCCCGTGAGAAACAGTGCGAGGGGAGATAAATCCTAAAAGAATTTAGTTATGGGTGGATGGGGTGATAATTGTTTTAAGTAAAAATAAAAGTTTCCCATGATTTGCTGGGAAAAACTTAAATGAACTTTTGCATGCAAGTTTCGTATCGTCACAATACTATTATATCATATAGTCTACTGATTTCATTATTTAATCAAAATGACCTTCACATTTGTGTTTCAAAAACATTTTTACATTAATTCGTTCCTTATATTCTCGAACTTCGACGATCTGACGTACTTTATAATTATTTTCAATTAACAAATTGGGTAAACCCGTTTTAATGTTACGTAATACTCCATTCATTGTTGGGTTTAGTCCCCTTAAAATATATGTTAACGGTATTTCTCTCTCACATATTCTCCGATCAAGTTTATATCTTAAACAAATTAATTATTGTAATTTGTAGAAAATAAATTAATAAACAAAAGTTTTGAATTAGTCAATTAATTATTGTTAATTAATTATTGTGTTTGATATTGAATACTGGTAATAAGTTGTGCATTATCAGTGGATATAGTTTGAAGGACGAGTTATTCACCTATACATAAGGTATGTTTTTTTTTTTTTAAAAAAAGGATTTTTTATATTTTGCTTTTTTGTTTATTACAAAGCTTATATCAGCTCATAACATCTGTTTGTCACGAAAAAATTTTTGACACTTTTTTTCTCTCAAACCAAATTACAAATCAAGTTAAAATTTTTGCAAACTTATTTCTTGCACCTGTTTAATTAAGAATAAGTAATTGTATAGGTCAGTAATTATTTTGTTTGGTATCAAACAATGAGATGCAACTATACTTGACAGATGTATAGTATGTATAGTATGAGTTATTTATTCCCTTTTATAATTTCTCTAGAGGATTAGGTCGTCGCGTAAAGCTTGAAACTAAAAAAAACTTTAATTTCGTAAGCACTTTGATGACACAGAGTTTAGTGTATTGACTGAAGGAGGCAAGAGCCCTCGTGTTCAAATTCAAATCGTATAACTTTTGTTTAATAAACAAAATTTAAAAACTATCACGGTAGACTTCTCCTAGATCCCCCTCCTTTCTCCCTGACCCTTACCACCTGATCTAGATTGGTGATTGGATCATTACGCATTGAGAACTCTTTTAGCATCTAACTGCGCTAAACAAAACAATTGGTCAAAATATTAATAATCGCACATATTATTATTGTTAGTCTAGACTCTAGATCTATTAAAATGTAATTAGATTAATGATCAAAACTAATTGATACAACCACACTAAGCTTTTTATTTATTTATTTCTTGTCTCTATATTAACATTTGATCAAAGAGACTTTGTATACTGATCTTTTGGATTCATGCATTTCACATTTTAGGTTTTAGGAAGGCAATCGTACTTACAATAATTTGGTCTTTTTTCAACAGGAATTGGTTGAAACTGAATTTCTCCATAAGGCACAAAGATATCTGCGTCTACTCGATAGGTGGCAGTCAAATTAAACACAGAGTTCCAATACGAGGTCCGATCTATAGAAGAAAAAAAATCAGAATTCGATCTATAAGATTTGAATTCGATCTATAAGATTTGAATTAGATGTATAAGACGTTTAGAGCGTTAGATCCTCATGTTACGTTCACTGTCACTAACACTTGGCTGGGATCATGTGACTACTGATACGTTAATATGGATATGGTGACTGAGATTGCGAATAAGTGACTTATGGCGGATACGTGACTGTGACTACTGATACAAAAGTGTGGATTAAGTGACTGTGATTGCGAATAAGTGACTTAAGTGACTGGTATCATGCGACAATGGATACGGGACTGGGATCATGTGATACTGATTATCTTATTGGGTTCATGTGACTGCAGATATGTGACTATAATTAATTGACTGTGATCATGTGACTACAATTAATTGACTGTGATCATGTGACTATTGATACGTGCCCCGAGTCATGTGACTACGGATACATGTCCCGGGTCATGTGACAACTTATACATGACTGTGGATCAAGTAACTGGATTCATGTTACTGCGAATCTGTGACTGTAATTAAGTGACAGGGGTCATGAGAATACGGGTACGCGACTGGGATCATGTGACTACAGAAACAAGATTCTTCATTAAGTTACTGGGTTAGGGTGACTGCGCATAAGTTTCTGGAGATTCAGTTAACTGAGAAAATTTAGATTCAAAATAGTTAAATGGTTTTCTTAGGTTTCTAGTACCTTAGTACTAGCAGTGCCTAGTACATTGTTTGAAAAATAAATCATGTTCGAATTGCAATTTTACCTTTACCTATCCCTTAGTCTGTTGGACCGATGGGGCACCAAGCAAGATTTGTCGACCGTCTTTCTGCATTTCTCCCTGTCTTATTCCTTGTTTAAAACCTCTTTCAATGGAAGGCCCGTTAATTCTTATATGTTATCCTCTGTCGCTTTCTCTGTCTGCCTCTTCTTCTTTTTCCTGGTACTGTTCTCTGAAGGAAGGTCTTTGCAAGCCCCACAGATCTTGTAGTATGGCCATAGATTTTAAGCTTGCGTTTTTTTTACAATAGTTAGCAGGTCATCATGGGATCCGATCGCTGCAGTGACCCTGTCTCCTATCACTTAGTTTGTGATGCGGTCTTTGAATGTGATACTTAGGATCCTTCTGTAGCATTTCAGTTCCATTGCTAGGATCCTCCTCTCTAGCTCTGCAGTCACCGTCCAAGACTCGCAAGCATATAAAAATGTGGCCATGACCAGCGAGCGCATCAGTCTGATTTATTTAGTCTTTTTTTTTATATAAAGAGACCAAAAGACGTGAACTTGCAAAATAGTAAAATACAAAATTGTGCCGAAAAAAAAATATATTGTAGAGACGCACTTTAGGTGACTGATAGTGAAGGCATAATTGTGACGATATAAATCCAAAGCGAGACTGTAGCTTAGATAGATTAAAGGGAAAGTTGAGGCTAGGCTTTCGTAGAGGTAACATCGTACGTGACAGTGACTGAGACTAAACTGCTCCCGTTATAAATTAAACAGTTATACTTCTTCATACGCCTGTTGATTGTTTATTCTATTTGTGGAGTTGTATTATTCGTCTGCATTGTCGGATGGCTGCCTGTTCGTGCGGTTTGCACGCTGGACTGTCGTTCTGATTTAGTCCCGGGTTCAAACCCTGCCCGCTCCCATCCCCCGTCGTCCTGCGAGAGGTTTGGACTAGGAAGTAAACTATCTTCAACTCTGAAGGAACATCCGTAACATGTCAAACAAACAACCAAAAACTCGCTAGTAATTTGACGCATACTGGAACACGCAACCTATTTGCTGAACAGTACAAATTATACAGACGCCGATTAGACATACATCTCTAATATATATATATATATAGCTCGTCCATCGTGGTTCGATGATTACCACTTTTGTCAACTAGGGTGCTGAGGGCTTTGCACTGGGGTATTTAGGGGGGGGGGGAAATGACTATGTGACTTACGCTGAAAATGTTTGTTAAAGTGAGGAGGATTCGCGCAACATTTCGAAGTCACTCTCTCGCCCTAAAGCCCACCCTTTATCAGACGCTAGATTTGATCAAGGCGTCCGGGGACGAGTTTAGGTGCAGTAGATGACCAAAAAATTAGCAACTTTTTCTATGGCCTACGGTTTAGGAAGGTGTCATGTGGCCAGCACAACGACCAATGTCAGGTGGACTCAGAGGCGCCTGAAGATCCCGAAATTAAAAATTCCAGTATTATCCAGGATTCGAACACGGAACCCCCAGTTCGGTAGCCAAGTGCTTTACCGCCCAGCCACCGCGCCTCCCGTAAGGCTCTTATTCTATTGAAATTATATAATGGAAATTCTAGATCTTGAAACAGATAGATAGTCTTTATAATTTTAGACGATCTAGAAATTCTACATTTAAAATGACTTTAATTTAGAATCTAGATCTAGATCTAGTTAAAACAAGATAAAAGTTCGTTAGATTGCAGTGTATACTTAATGTCCCACCCACAACCGGAAGAACCTAAACATGAATATATATATATATAAATATGTATATAAATATATATATAAATATATATATAAATATATATATAAATATATATATATATATATATATATATATATATATATATACATATATATACATATATATATATTAAAGAAGGAAATGTCTTAACAAATTAACAAATCTGTATAATATGACAGTATAATATGACAGTATAATATGACAGTATAATATGACAGTATAATACGACAGTATAATAAGACAGTATAAATTGTTACAAAAGAATAGTGGCAGGTAGAGGGGACTAACTTTGACCCCGACACATTAGCGAGTGTTTTCTGGAATGTACGTGTATCAACAAAGACAGGATGTGACGTATCTTCAATTGATGTTCCAGAAGGTACTATCGGTGTTTGTGCAGCATTGGAGAAACGATTAGGGACTCTAAATAAACCTGAGATTTAATGTTATAAGTCAGTCGTCGGTATGTTCGTCGTTACTATCGTCTACAGTGTGAGACAGTAGAAGAGATGTCTACGACTCGACGCAAGTTAATTAGGGTAAAGTTAACTTAAAGTCTATTCAATGTACTACAGTGGACTAGAGTTGTTACAGTCACTATAGTTAAAGTTAGACGTGTGCGACTCTGATTCGGTAGAGTTGAGTACGACTCGGAACAGCTGAGTTGAGCGGAATACGGCTGTGATTCGGTTGAGTTGAGTACGACTCGGAACAGCTGAGTTGAGCGGAATACGGCTCTATGTAAGTTGAAAAGAGTTAAAGTAAGACGCAGTACTTTACTACAAAGACTGTCAGAGTGGATAATATACAGTAGAATACTCGCCTTTTAACAGCTGTGCATTTGTGAGAGGAGGTGCTTCCCATATCGATGCCGCATACAATTGATGTGTCCATCTTTTAATAGGTTTGAACTCGTCATTCAGTAGTACTAAGTTTATGAAAACAACGCTGGTGGATTCGTTAATGTTACTATCTTGAAAGTAACAGTTGGTGTACGGACAGCTGCGCATGTTGAAACTGTTTTTGATGGTCATCCAGTGTGGCCGTCTGAGCATAGCAATTCCATACGATAAATTAGTTGGTGTTATATTACGAGTAGGCTTGTCACACTTCACAAAAGTAGTCGGGGAACAGCTGAGACTTTTGTTTATGTCTTCAGAACTTAACAGAATGTTTACAGTTCTTCCCTGTGAACTAAAATTAACAGGTTGTTTATATGAATAGTCTCTGGTGTTTTGAATGGGGCTATTAATGCCAACGATAGTCTCAAAGCTCGATCCGGAAGCATCAAACCCATGAAACGGGTCACCGAAGAGTTTTTCTTTCATGTGTTTAAATGCAGCTGACGTTGGGATTTTAAGCAGCAAGCTGTCTGTGCTGGTAAGAGCTATTAAGACTACAAATTCCAACAAGATGATACAGTAAAGCATTGGTTTAAGTTGCTTGTAGAATGCCATGATCTGAACAGATATAGGTCTAGCTACAAATTTTCTTTTCATTCAGTGAATATATAAATCTCTTACGGAACATATCAGACAAACATGTTGACTACTTCAAAGGGTTTTATAAGAAAATCTTCGTCAAGGATAATTTTTCATTGGTTTATAAGGGCCGCTGTTCATGAATTATGAATTCATCGTCGCAAACATTAAGCTGACAGACCTCATATTTCTGACCAAACTTAAACTTTAAAATTGTTAATGTTTCTGATCATGTCCTTTGTTTCCTGTGCAAGTTTTCATCCATTGCTTTTATTCCTCATCTCATGGACTTGGAATTTTGTTTCAAGTCAATCTCTTTTGTTACTGTCACAGCCAAATGTTATGCGACACACCCTGGAGTTAGACAACGATTTAAATATAAATGTGTCTTATTGTATCTAAAGAAATAACTTACAAGAAAAGCATGATCAAGTTGTACTCTAAAATAGCTTGATGTATTTTGACTCAAAGTTTCTACCTCGAGTCTTTATACTTTTCATCGAGTTCTTAATTGTATATTTGTAAACGGCTAAATAGCAATTCTTGAGGTAACAATCAACATCTCTAAAAGCTCTGTTTCGTCTATCACTGAGTACTTTGTACTATTGAGTTGGTACAAATGATCATTCTATATCATGTCCTTGATCATGGGAAGAACCAGGATCTTTTACACTTTGGGGGGGGGGGGGGGTGACTTTTTAAAATTTTCACTTTAAACAAGTACACACACACACACGTGTGTATACATAAATTCATATATACATATATATATATATATATATATATATACATATATATATATATATATATACATATATATATATATATATATATATATATATATACATATATATATATACATATATATATATATTTATTTATTTATTTATTTATATAACCTGCAAAGTGCGAAGAACAGATTTAAACTATTTACATTCTGGCAAATTCCGAGAAATATATAGGTCTATTATTAATAAACTAATTCAAATATCACATTGCTTCAATTAGTTCTTTTCATTGCGGAGAGCGCCTTGCCATTCTATACAATACCTAGGTAAAGTAGAACATTGTACCATGCCTGGCGTTTTTATGCATTGGATATAATGCCTAGGCCACTATCGATAACAAATAGAGATTCGATACGAAGATTAACCGCCAGGCACTGTGATGTTCTCAAAATTATATGTGAATTCTTTTTGATTTAGTTGGCGATAAAGAAGTTCAATTCAGCGTCCAGGACATTATTGAATCCGTCTTGAAAATGTGAATAAAATATTGACACGACTATAGACGATGATAAAAAGATAACGCCAAGCTGTGGCAGAGATATATCCCAAAGAAACAGAAGAGAAAAAAAAATCCAATATCTCCCTATCGATGACAGCATGGACAGATTGTAAGATTTAGCGAATATATAGGCTACACTAACCGCGTGTAAAAATAGTATAAGAAATCTATCCCGTAGTCTTTCTTAATAATGGCAATGGCCAGCTTTTAAGATAAAATAAAATCTTAGATTTTTTTTTTAAATATGTATCTATGTGGTAGATTTAATAGTTTTTAACTTCTCATCGTATTTTAGATTTTAAAATATTACAATCAATACCAATTTGTTTTCATTGGACTTGAAATTATATTTAGACTGAATACATTTTCGTTACCTGGAAATGAATGTACAATTTTAGAACTCTTACAAACAACTTAACATTTCAGAACTATTATTTAAAAAAAAACCATCTGTTTCATAACTTTCTAAATTATAGCAAACAACATCTAAGTGTTTCATAACTTTCAGAGCTATACCAGACAAAAATCTAACAGTTTAATAACTTTCAGAACTAAAACAAACAACATCTAACAGTTTAATAACAAGGGCCGGTCCTAGGCCACTGCAACCTATGCGGCCGCAGTGGGCCCCGCACTTTCATAGGCCCCATGTGCGAATTCTAGGTTTAAATTATTTAAATAAGCCATTTTAACTTATTATTAAAGGATTTCTTGATTTCTCCTGAAATTTTAATATGTACGAAAAATTCATGATAATCTCCTGAAATTATTAAAATCTTTTGAAAACGTATGCAAATCTCCTTAAGAAAAAGACAAATTTGTCATTTCGGGGTTTCATTCAATATAGAAAAATCCAATATTACTATACAAATATAGATCTAAATCTATCTTGGCCTCTTAAAAAAGCAATATTTTGCTAGTCGATAGTAAATCGAAAAGGCAGATCTGAATGTTTATCAGCTTTTTGTTGAAAAACTACCAGCTATTGTAGATTGCTCGTAAAGGTAATTTGACACTGATATTGTACTTTAAAGTATGAATAATATGCAAAGACAAATTAATTTCTAATACAAAATCGTAATTTTCACTTATTATTCTTATCACAACCCAGAAAAGGCCCCGAGAAATCCATTTTGAATAGAGCCCCGCAATATGTAGGGACAGACCCTGTTAATAACTTTCACAACTATAACAAACAACATCTAACTGTCTCATAAATTTCAGTTATAACAAATAACATCTAGCTGTTTAATAAATTTCAGAACTATAATAAACAGTATGCAACTGTATCATATATTTTACAATCAAAACAATTTCTGTGTCATAAATTTCGGAACTATAAAAATAACATCTAAACTGTTTCATAACTTTCAGAACCATAACAAACAACATCAAACTGTTTCATAAATTTCAGAACTAAAACAACATCTAACTGCTCATTAACACTCACCTACACCATAAGTCCATGTTTCCGTATTATGCAATCTCTTCTAACTCAACCTTAAAATGTTTGCTATTTGAATGCAGAAATCTCTTGTTCAAGTTATAATATAGAATTTAGTTAATCTGGTGACATATGCCTCGGAAGACAAAGAGCGAAAAGAGATTAATCAAAATTATTATCATAGTATTGTATCAGAATATTGACTGTTTCAAGTCGCTGAGATATTGTAAAATGTGACATATTTATTAATACTAAATATAGTATTTTAAATCACGAAGCTCTTGTTATAAAAAAAAATCGTTTGCTTGGTTCAATGGATCCCATTTGAACTATGGAAAGAAAAGATTGCCTGTGGTTTTCTCTTTGTATTTTATTCACTGATGTTACTTCTTCATAAGATTTATGTATATCATAAAGCCTTATCGTTGGACTTGGTTAATATTCTTAAAGGATTATCTTGACCCCTGTTTAGGGTGAGTTTTATTTCATATTGTATAGTTATTTTTTGTTTATTTGGATTCGATCGTATTCGTATTTTGTAATTAGATTAGGAAATTGGAAGAATTTGTTGCTTATCTAATTATAGGGTCTCAGTGTCAGGTTTCAATCTCAGCTCAAGGTATCTTATTTTATAAGAATCTTGGTTACAATGATTGCTGGTCTTTTGCAGTCAGAAGCTAGTCAGAACTTCATGAAACCTGAAACCATGAACCTGGACGCTGATGTCAAAAACGGCTCTAACGATTTAGAAATTTAACACTTGATTTATATCGTTCAGAAAAGAATTAAAAGCTCGTTCGCCACACGGGGAAAACTCTAGTTTAATCGTAATATTATTTTAAGTAAAAAAAAAATTGGGCTTGAGAACTAGATCTAGGTCTAGATCCAATTCCAGTTGTGAAAGAACTATCAGGTTTTTGTAATGACTGTCGCGTAGGGGAAGTTCCAAATCTAAGGCTTTATTGATTCAAGAGTTTAATAAATTAATGTTCAGGAAAATTTAGCGCATCGTCTTCTAAGAGTAGATCTAAAAATCTATCTTTGAACTATTATAAAGTGTAGTAGATTCATACATTCACTTAACAAGGGCTCTTTCTCTGGGTGAGGGGAGGGTAAAATATGTATTTTGTTTTTATTCTAACATTCATGAGTTATGAAGAGAAAAACAATCGCTCTATAAGTTGTACATAGGAGGTATTGCTATTTCGATAGACAGTATCACCAGAATTTTATATTTTTATTATACAAAAATTAAATAGATGATTGCTACTGAGCTGCTCTATGCGGACCAACCTTTCTTGCAGGAGCTTCAACTTGCCGTCCATGACTTTGCTGAGGAGGCTGCCTCGCTTGGTCTGTCCATTATACTAAAATAAACGGAGTCCATGCTTCAGAAGTCCCCAACTAATCCAGATCCACAAATCTATGTGAATGGCCATCTTCTTAATGTTTTTCACCACTTTACGTACCTGGGCAGCACAGTGTCTAGCGATGTCCAGAGAAAGAGAATAGGTCTCACCTTTACAAATAACTCTGTTCTGCTGGAGGCCCATGTGGACAGTATTGAAGCACTAAAAACCATTTGACAGCTGCGCTAGGTCGGACACTTATCTCACATGGGGGACGACCAAAGGCCAAAGGTGACCTTCTTTGGCGAGCTTAAAGGAAGAAGTCGTAACAGAGATGCCCCCCCTCCCTCACGTAAACGCCAAACTGTAAACTGACACGTAATTATAATCTTACACTGACATATACATATAATCTGACATATACAAATAATCTGACACAGTGACACATTCATATAATCTGACACATTACTTGACAACGAAAACCAAAGCAATTAAAACGTCTAATTCTACGATGTGTACCGACAAGACGACGGAGTCTCTAAAACATTGAATTATGTCTTGTCAACTAATTTACGTTTTCGTTCTATCTTTTAAGACCACTGTGTCACCTGAGTTGTCATATATCTTTCTAATATATCTTTCAAATATAAAAAAGAAATGAACTTATAAATGCTTGACTTTCCTTTGTTCTGACACACGAGTATGATTCCAGCTTTGCGTCCTTGCCTGTCAATAGATCTGCTGTCCGATTTCGCCAACGGATACGTCACAAACAAGTTCAACTGCAGCCACAGCAATAGTGCTATATCCGATGCTACAATGAAACTAAACTCAATAGTATTAACCAAACAATCTATGCTAAGGCATAAGTAATATCTTCACGAAATGATGACATGACCTGGGCTGACGAATAAAAGTTATCTTCACCAAGGGACTGGGCTGACAAATTAAAGTTATCTTCACCAAGGGACTGGGCTGACAAATTAAAGTTATCTTCACCAAGGGACTGGGCTGACAAATTAAAGTTATCTTCACCAAGGGCCTGGGCTAATAAATTTAAGTTATCTTCACCAAAGGCCTGGACTGACGAATATAATTTATCTTCACCAAAGGCCTGGGCTAACGAATAAAATTTATCTTCATCAAGGGCCTGGGCTAACGAACATAATATATCTTCATCAAGGGCCTGGGCTGACGAGTTTAAGTTATCTTTGTTCTAATTTATTTATATTTATATTTAGTGCCAGGTGAACGAGCCTCTCTCGTTTGAATAATATGTTGAGAAAATATATTTACTTACTGTTGGATTGGGTAAATAAATCCCAACTCGAAAAGTTCCTTTCGTTTTATTTAAGCTCTAAATGTCAAAGTACATGGCGATTAGAAAATAAAATTTTTAAATTCCACGCCGGTATGAACAGTATAGAGAGACTTCTTATGGTCCGACAGTTACGCTGGAGAAAGCACCATTCCGTACTGGAGGGACGAGCGTTTGCAAAAGGCATTCTTTTTGTGAGCTGAAAGGAGGTAGACGTAACAGAGCTTTCCTACAGAAACGCTTTAAGTTTAGGCATCAACTTGCTTTAACTGACATAAAAAAGAGTATCTAACTGCAGGCGGCTTCAGACCGAGATAGCTGGAGATTTTTTTTTATTAAGGCCACGGGATACACAAAAGAAAATCCATAGCCAAAGACAATATCATTGTAATTATTGAATAAATGTTTTAAAGTGCTAATTTTATGTTTATAACAATAACAGAGTGCTACGGTCCAATCTCTATGGTGGTGGAAAAGGGGTATCTGGAAGCAGGTTTCCTTGATGCCTTTATACAAACCTTGTCTTCGAGTCCGATGATTAAGGAGGAGTGCAGTATTTTACGTTGCCACGCAGCACTAGCTGCGACCCACATAGTTTGCCACATGCAACGAAAACATTACTATTATATGCCGGTGGTCGATTTAGATTCTCTTTTCGTCGTCTTCGTCTGTCCTTAGCATTGGCTCTTCTTTTGTGTATCCCGCGGCCTTTAGAAAAAATCGGGTCTTTTAAGCGTTTCTGTGGGACATCTTTGTTACGTCTACCACCTTTTAGCTGATCTCCGTCTGGGAAACCGTAAATTTTCGACCTGCATGGTGACATGTATGCACTACGCAAGGTAGCAGGGTTTCTGTCCAGGGCTTTTGCAAGAGAGGATTTGAGCCTTTTAAGAAATCACACTCAAATGGAGTTTGATGATGATGATGATGACCACCTTTCAGCTCACAAAAAGAGACTGCATTTTGCTAACGTTCGTCACCCCATACGGGATAGTGCTGTCACCAGCGTAACTGTCGAACTTTAAGAAGTCTCTCTGTACTGTTCATACCGTCGTTTGCTACAAAATCACTGTTTGTAGTGCAGTCATGCCACCGGATGTCCATAATGGAGCAAAAACATCTTTGGTGTAAGCGTTTAAGAAGTCTTGATTGCTTTCTTCATAGTAGCCCTGTCTCAGATCCATATACAGGGGTTGAGAGAACCACTGCTTGGTAGACACTGACACTTTTGCAGGCAGGTGGAGTGATTTATTTCTCCAACTCATCAATGTAGTGCATCTCTAAAAGCACTACTGGTCCTGGCTAGACGGTCATCAACTTCCCTTGAAAACGATGCTTCATTCCATACCATGCTCCCTAGATATGTGAAGTGGTCTATCAGGTTTAGGGATGTTACAGACGTTACTTCAAAAAAGAAGATGATTACTTCCTGCGCGTGTTCAACTTAGGGACTTAAAAGACGTTCTATTCTAATCGCCATGTACATTGACATTAGGAACTAAAACTTAATACGAGTCTTTACCCTATCTATTGTTTTTAGGTCATTACAAAAGTTTTCAAAATACGTAAATATCTTTCCTCAACAAGTTATTTAACCGAGCGAGGCTCAGTCACCTGGTACTACATACCTATAAGAATTGCTCGATTAAAAGTATAGGATTGTGAATGTTTGGCACGATTAGAAATTAATGAATCGTTTTGGAAATAAGAGAAAAACAAGACTAGGTTTTAGGCAGAGCGAAATATCAGCCAATGTAAACAGTCTACTTCCAGGACGCATTAGAGATAGGAAGCTGGTGATGAACGTAGAGAGTTAGCTGACATTTGATGGTTCCCTTCATTGTTAATTAACTTCTTGCTCAGTATCAGCGTCGACTAACTTCTATCAATTGTTCGGCCTTTGTTTCAGCCAGTGTTATTGGATTTTGTTCAGTGATACCTTCGTTTGATTTATTTGTATTAGACACAGAGGAAGCGCTGACAACAGATAGCTTCGTGTTGATTGAACACATCAGTCTTAATATTGCATCCTATCTCGGAGAAGGAAATCTATTACACCAAACCCGTAATTTGTGCAATATTCAAAAGTGTGGGTTTCGGGATCTTTGAAATGACAAAGGATAAAATAACCATACAGCCTTTTCCATTCGAGTTTCGTAAATAATCGCAGACTTTTCCCATCCACGGGTGCTTTTTAATGAAGCTCTGAATGGCACTACTCTAGACGGAGGTCTATGTCTTACTATAATGATTTTTGGAACTGGTGAATTGATAGCAAGAAAGAGCCTGGGCCAAGGATGTCACGAGTCTACATGTTATTCCCGGGGCACAGTACACTCCCTTACTACAGATAATTTCATTTGGAGACCTCTGTAGTTGGCCAAGAATGACCGTTGGCCAACCTCACCTTGTCTCATGGATATTCCAGTTACAGCTTGACTCAGACGTTCTATTACTTAAGCATTGGAGCAACTTTCAGGACCGAAGACTTCATTAAAATGTGGGGATTACGGTATATAAAAAGCCAAAGGAAACCCTTAGCTTACACTAAATTCTTCTACTTTAATATTATTACTACGTTTAGTGGTGTAATAAGGGATAGTAACATACTAGTACTAAAATGGTTCAACAAAAAGATTTAAAGTATAAAGGATATTTATTTACAATTAAAATTAGTATGTTATGGACTTGAATAGCAGTATGCACAAACAGCGGTCGCACGGACTTTATTATATCTTCTTAAAACAGTTCATGGTCGTAATATCTTTGGTATATCTTTTACACACAGTACAAGGGTGCCACCTCTTTGGTCGGTCTTCTACGTACAGTTCAAGAGTGTGGAGTACCCATGGAGTTGCCATTCAGGCACTGCTATCAGGTACTGCTGCAGACAGCTAGGTATCGCCACTGTCACTTGCTGGCATTGGATTCTTCCGGCTGCTTTGATTTTCAAAGATTCAAACAATTCCAGTGCTACAAGTCTGTTGGTAGATGACATATATCATCGGTCATCCATTTCTTTAAATCATCAATTTGTCTTTCAAGTTTCTTGGTATTTAAAAATGTGCAGGTCTGACAGCCCAAATTGTAACCTTTTTTAAAGTCATACATATTCTTGTTTTCTAAATATTTACTGTAAGATATCGGATCTTCACTTAGCTGCTTTAAATATAAAGCTAAGTCTCTTGCACTTCTGAAGTCTGCAGTATTTATAAAAGTATTGGTGGGAAGATATTTATTGTAATCGAATCCACCTCTGACTACTGGCACGATGAATGTATTTTGAGTATACAATTTGAAGAATTTCTCCGTAATGTAATCGTTACAAAAAGAATTCTCAAACGATAAATAAAACTTGTACTGTACAGGGATATCTGGGGAACACAGGAAGTCGCCTGTAGGACAAGGTTTTCCACATTTTCCAAAAATGTCGACATCAATAATTTTCTGAAAAATAAAAAAAACAATTATAATAAAATCATTAAAAAAAAAACAAAGCTTACATTAAGTGTAATTGTATTAGATATTTTGAATCAATCATTTAATTAATTTGTTACATATAATATTAAAGCTTGTCTTCGAGTCCGAATACTAGTGAGGAATGCAGTATATCCCGTGCCTGCGCAGTTCCAGCTGTGGCCTACATATATTGCCACACCGAGGGCAAGCATAACCATTGTCCGCTGGTGGTCGATTTGGATTTTCTTTTCACCGTCTGCGTCTGTCCTCGGCAGCGGATTTTCTTTTGGTCTTGAATGTGTTGTATCCCGCGGCACTTTGTGTGTGACCTCCAGCTGTCTCGTTTTGAGGCCGCATGCCACCAGGTGCTCTCTTCTATGTCAGCTATGGCAAGTTTGCGTCTAAGCTGGTCTTTGAAGCGTTCCAGTGGGACACCTCTGTTACATCGACCACCTTTTGGTTCACCAAAAAAAGAAAAGACTGCTTTTGGCATACGTTCGCCTCCTTTACGGGATACGTGCCCTGCCCAGTTATATATAGATCAAGATTAACAATACATCTTTGTGATTGGAAATATTTTTATTAATAATTTTTTTCAGAGCAATTTCATGATTTCATCATGCTTATTGCGTTATGGTCCAATTACTATTGTGGACCAGTTGTAGGGTGGTGGGGAAAGTGGGGTGATCTTGTAGAAAGTGTATATGATGTCTTTTTTTAGAGCAATTTTTTTTTTAAAGTTGTTCGACTTGAATTCCAACTCAAGATGCAAGCCTCCTTAAGCTCTTAAGCTGGCGAATTTTTCGTTGGGTCAAAATAAAAAAAACTTTTTGGACATGGTTTTTGAAAACGGCTAGATATTTGACAGTTAGTGTATATCTTTTGGAAAAGAAATGCAAGCTGATTGGCCACATTGGCAAAACTCCGGTTGACTTATACAAGTTTTTAAAAATATAACAAAAAACATAATTTAAATTTGGCTAAAGGTCTAGACATTCTATATCTTAAACAAATATTCGTCAGCGGGTATTTAGGCATTAAAGAGTTAAATAAGTAAATACATTTTTCTTCGACTTGATTTATAGTCATACCGTAAAATGTTATTACCTGTTGAGTAGATGCGCTTAATCAGTTGTTTCTTTTTCGGGTATTTTTTATCTAGTTGATACATATTATTGATTACTAAATAAGAACAAAGTAATCGCTCTTACAAAAAAAGTCATCAGCTTTCTATAGGAAAAATGTTCTTTTTTTTTTTACTTGTTCTAAAGTGTTTCTAGTGTTCCTCTTCAGGACTTTCAGTTACAGTTTGCCTACCATTTTCTGTATCAACCGGTTGGGGAAATATTTAGACAAATTAATGTCGTGCTGACGGCACAGAAGTTTTAAATTTGTTTTCAATATGCACAAGCCTTTGAACTTTAGGGATAGTATACATGAGGGATACTCACGTATTGTATGGTATACACAATGTCTCAACCACCATTAAACAAACAATAAGAACAAACAAGCAAAACACAGAACAAATATTTAACAAGGTTACAAAAACCGTTTGTGTGGAAACACAAACTCAAAATCGGCCCCCGAAGTAGTCCACCCAGGCAGGTAACAAGACAGGTTTCAATATTTTCAAAAAGAACATCAAAATTAAATTCGATCAAAGACAATTGACAGAGAAGAATGGAGAAAGAAGGTTGACAGATCTAGTGTGGTGCCCCACAGGTCCAGCAAACCAAAAGGATACGTGAAAGTGAATGTGAAATTAAATGCGAACCTGGCCTAACTGATGTCTTATAATGAATATCTAATTGATATAATTGCTTTGGAAATGGTCAATCTCTAACTCCACAAAAAAATAATTTTCGTAAGTAAAAAAGTAAACAAAAATTCATATAATTAAGTGTGCTATACTATTTCTTTCCATTGGAAAGGTGATTAATTCAGATTATACTAACAGTTAAATCAAGTACTGTTTTTTTCCCATGTTTTAGATACCAAACAAAGTAATTTATCACTAATTGTTAATTAACTAATTTTTTTTTTTATTCTTGTGCGAAATGTCAGCTTGATACAAAGTTGTCGGAGAAATACAGTATAAAAAGCAGACAGACACACAGACAGACAGATCGACTTAATATCAACTTTGTAATAAAAAAAAGAGTATTTAACATAAATATCGTTATTTATATAACTATTTTAAATGTTTGATACTGTTGCGTGGTTATCCTAACTCTGTTTTTTTTATTTCCTCTAGTCGTATTACTTGTACGGGGCGAGAGTGTCTTGTATTTGTGTTTTCAATTGTTTTGCTACGTCACTAAGTCCGGTGACATCTATTGGTCACTCTTTGTCATGAGGCAGTTCACCCTCTGACTTTGGCTGGAACGGACGGTGTGTCCGTTAAAGGTTATTATATCTATAGTCTGTACTAGTTTCTCGGACTTATTATTCAGTAGGAATTTAGGACCCCTGTTTAGGGTGAGTTTCTTCGTTTGTGATATCTCTTATTGTATGTTGTAGGAGGTTGTCACTATTTCTAGTTTTAGAGTAGAAGTTAAGTTTTGTGTTTAATTCGTTTATAGTGTATCAAGTGTTGGATATACTGAGCTCGAGTCTGTGCTAGTGTGGGTCGCTTGCCGTCTCAGAAATATATATTACAGTTTTCAGTGTCATTGTCGAATTGGCGATCATCTGAGGTCTAACTTTACTATTACCGAGGTTGGCAGTTTTGTGACGCCTGTCGGTCAGAGTCTGGTGGACTATGAAACCAGGGTGACAAGTTGATAGCAGTAGCAAAGGTGCTTAAATTAATTGTTAAATAATATCTTTATATTTATATTATATATATATATATATATATATATATATATATATATATATATATATCTAATATATATATTGTCTATTTATCATCTTCATTGTACATACACATATATCAGTTTCATACAATTAAATTCATTTAATTTTTGTTATTTAAACTATTCACATAGTTGGTCACTCTATGCATGACTGTGTGTGAGTGATGTCTTGTCAGGTGGAACCCCGGGACCTTAATTGTATACACCTATTCTAAACCTGACAGATACCATCTACTGCATAACAATAACCTAAAACTAAACGTTACAACAATGTAGAGATCACAACACTAATTAATTAATTAACGAAATGATTATTAAATTAGCAGAACGAAAGTATTACAAACATTCAAGAATGACATTGACTCCAAAATGCGCGTTAGTCACTGAACTAATTACTTTTCTTTTTATAAACTGGTCAAGGATTTTTACCTCTAATTTATATAGTAAAATCAAACACATAAGACTTCGTAGACCTACATTTAGAAATGTTGACCTCTTGACCAATCAAAAAAGAACGGTCACGTAATAATATTGATAAAACAACGAAAAAACTATCACCTGATAGCCATTATGTATTCAAAATTAGATCGTAATTTGTATAGAAAAGATAGAGAATCACGTGGCTAAATGTTGTTTGTTTACGATGACTTGAAAGGAAGATAGAGTAGGGTTTGAATATGAAGGAATGTAAACGAGGTTATTAAAGACAAATTATTATTTGTTGAACCAAGATTAAAGTTCTCATAATCTACTATTGATGAGTCTGTTTCTTGTCAGATTAAGAGTCTCGTAACGGTTAACAATTACTAAGCAAGTAGCTTCAGCCATTTAAAAACTATTTTAATATCTGTAATTCTACTTTTGGACCACCCTGTAGTATATGATTATATTATAACCCCCAAAAAAGTTACCTTCATTTGTTCCACATATTTATCTCTTCTTGAAGGAGTGTTACAATTAGACACGAACCAGGCAACTGACTTGGTCTTATTTCTGGCTATTTCGTCTGTCAAATAAATAACATTTTTTTTTTAAATTATGTATTCTACTGTATGTCTACAAAAAGATCCTAAAGATCATGTCACCAATAGAGTAGTGTCCCTTGAGAGAAATAGTGACCGATCGTCATCAAGGGACATATCCTTAGACAATACCAAACACGTTTATCAGAGTCGGCCACAACATGGAATTCGTGAAGGAAATAGAAAGTAAGGCCATATAAAATAGCATAACACCTTCTTAGAAGACCTAAATTCTATGGGCACAAGCTTGGAACAGTACGGGAACTTCGCCTCTGACCTACCTCTGTAGAGTGAATGGAGGACCTAAGTCTAAGTTAAATTAAGTCTATATATAACAAAGTTACCCACGTCATAACCATCTCACTTTAAATTTTAAGAAACAAATTTGACGACATGGTATAATAAATTAAGCATGTCTTTGAATCCAAAGATTTATGAGAAGTACAGCATTTAGCCTAACTTTTCTGTGCAAGTTTGAATTCATGTTTTGTCCTCTACAAATTAAACAACAGTCAACGCAGTTATTGTCGGCTGTCAATTTAAAGTTCTCTCATTGCATTCTAGATTTGCGGTGGCTGAGTGGTAAAGAGCTTGGTTTCCGAACCGGAGATCCTGGTTTCGAATCCTGGTGAAGATATTTTTTTTTTAATTTCAGGGATGTGTAGGGCGCTTTGAGCCCACCTAGCTCAAATAGTTACCTGACATTAATTGGGGAAAAATATAGGCAATTGGTCGTTGTGCTGGCCACAAGACACTCTCGTTAACCATGGGCCACTGAAACATGAAATTTACATCATCTGCACTATAGACCGCTGAAAGGGACAGTTTACTTTTACCTTACTTTACTTTTTGCCTTCTGTGAATATCTTCGGCCAAGTGAAATGAATATTTGAAAAGGTGACCATGAATCTGGCCAGACTTAAGCATACAAATAATGCTGAAATCAAGCTTTTTCTTACAAAAAAAAATGAAATAAAAAATTTTCCTCGGTTGGTTGATTAAAGCGAAAATTTGTAAGTATACATTTTTACCTAAAAATATTTATGCCGTGTTACCTCTATATAGAAGATTAAGGATGACTGTTTTTGCCCCGTTGCAATCTTCCTTCGACTGATGCCAAGCCTGTTCGTCAAGAGTTTATTTAAGTTTTCGTCACTTCATCTGCACCTGTTTTCGGCAAGGGTTCTTCTTCTATAGGTCTAAATGCGTGTCCTGCAGCCTTCGTGCGAGCTCTTCATCTGTCTCTTTTAGAATCCAATTACTACCAGCTACTTTCCTTTATGCTAGTGAAAGCCAACTGGCGTTTCTGTTAATGTTTATAGCGCTTACGCATTACTATTGGGTAGCATTCTTTTATTTGAAGCTCGCCAAAAGATCACCTTGAGAATGTGGTCATCTCCAGTGGCGGGCTGACTAAATAGGTAGTAAAGCAAATACCCGGTGGGCAGGTACCCAAAATGGGCATGTAAGGGCCACCTAAAGGGCCTCGAGGATGTCATTATGACACTTATTAAAAAGCGTCTCTATAATATTGTTACGTATCTAGGTAACAATGCCTAGATACTATTTTTTTTTCTTGACCTGTAGGTTGTCTGCCCCTTTGTGTAATAAGTTTTTTTTTTTTTCGTCAAGCCACACAGACAGTGACCGGTCCTTGACCTGTGTGTGTACCTCTGGTTGAAAGGAGGGTGTTTTTTTTTTCTTCTGTCTCTTTGAAGAGCGTTCTAGATCTGGGAAATTGATGACGTATTTGGTTCGAGAAATTCCTAGATTTGTCTTGAGATCGACGCGCGGTTGATTATATAAAGACCGCCCGCGTGACGTTGACGGACAGACATACGGAGACAGCCGTGGGACAGAATAGCGGAGACATTGCGCTACCCGTGCGTGGTATACCACTTGATCGTGTAAGTTAAGATTTTTCTTTTTTTCAAGGCCTTGCTTGTATTTGTAATATTTTTACATGCCATTTTTGTAAAAGGGTTTTGGTCAACCCTTCCATTTTGTATTGAGTTATATTATGATTAAACATTAAGTTGATATTTTACCTTCCGATTTCTTGTGTCATTTTTTTTTTTATTATTCATTGTAAGTCTTTGATTAAAGTCAGACTTAAGACAAGTGACACAACTGCTTTTCTATTGTCACGTTCCCCTAGGCAAGCCATTTAAAAGTAGAATTCAGTTCGTAATACGTGACAAAAGAAGTTTAAATCTTTTTAGAACTAAAAAAAAAATATTTAAACTTCTTTTGTCACGTATTACAAATTGAATTCTACTTTTAAATGGCTTGTCTAGGGGAACGTGACAATATTCTCTTATTAAAGTGACTCTTGAGGGTCGCAGTAAAAAAAAATCGTTTACAGTGTAATACCAATTCAATAAAACGCATTTTTTCGAAATAATCTAATCCAATATCCTTAGACACAAGGGGTGGTGAATGGGTGGTGAAGCGCTTGGTGAAGACTGTGTTTTTTTTAATTTGGGATCTACCTAGCTCTAATGGATACCTGACAATGGTTGGGGGGGGGGGGGTGTTATAGGTTTAGATTTATCGGGAATTTCTTTGGAGTGACGAGAATATAAATGGACTATTTTAGACGGAACTAGGGAATGATGGGAAATTAACAAAATAAGGAATTATGGGAAGATGACGGTTAAGTAAAAACTCACTCTTTAGCCAGCAGGACATTAATTGTGTTTTAGAACTGGGACATTAGGACTGCGCCCTAGTATTGTATATTAGATAATATTTCTCAAGTTTATAAAGTCTTATCAAGTTATTCATAGACTTTAATATATGTTGTGTGGTTTGAATCGAACTCCAGTTAGTAAGAAAGACTTCATTCTAGATCTACATTTTTAATGAAATACCACATCCAACAGGGGAAACGTGAAGGCAGTTGGTTTTTGCTGGCCACATAGATCGCAATTTACTTACATTTATACTTGTAAGTTTTATCCTTTTAAAAATTAAAAAGCAACATGATAATTATGAATTTGACACCCAGTTCGCATCTGTGATCCCCTATACTGGATAGGTGTCAGAATCAACTTTCATCATAAACATATATATGAAAGGTAGTCTTTTCTAATTATGTCCGCTAAGATAGTGTAGGTATATTCAATGGAAGCGTTTCAGGAACTTTAGATGCCTTGTATTGTATATAAATGTCTCAGAGGAATACAGAAGTGATGTGCTGACATAAATGAATCAAGTTAATAAACAAACAAAGAGAAACATTTTGCTTTTAAATTTCTATGTACTTACAGTAATTCGGTCTTTTTTCAATAGGAATCGGCTTAAACTGGATATCTCCATAAGGCACATAGATATCTGCGTCCATACGGTAAGTGGCAGTCAAATTAAACACAGAGTTCCAGTAAGTGTTTCCATCTATTGAAAGTAAAATATATAATATACTTAGATAAGTAAACAACTTTAGGATCGCTACTTGTTGGTTTTCCGTGCTGCCTTTAGGCGCTCAGTAAACACAACTCTGCCCGAGTCGGGTGTCGAACGTCGAGCCCCCTTTTAGGTAGCCAAGCCAAGTTCAAGCGCACTTAGCCTCTCGACCACGCTTCCCACAACTATAGGGATAAAGTTACAAGGATAGAGCTATAGAAATTAAGTTATAGGGATAAATTTAAAGGGATTAAGTTATAGGACTAAAGCTACAGGGGTTACGTAACAGGGATAAAGTTGTATGGATAAAGTTATAGGGATTAATGGAAGGTTGGATTAAGTGACAGGTATTTCTCTTGTAAAGCTGATTTCAAGTCAATTAGTTCTAAAGTCACGTTGCTTTTAAAAACTAATTGGTTTCGATGTTTTTATTTCGATTCATCGAAATGCATCACATGCTCCTGTTGCACCATGCATCGAGTACTCTCGCCGTGTCTCTGGTATATAAATAAGTCATTTATAGTGAGACATAATGCTTGTCAATTGATCTTGGATTTATAAAACAGTACGGTGTCAATGTTTTTATTAAAATATTACTTAAACATGATACATCTATATCATTATTCGAACTCAATGAGGTCTATTCAAATCTAGTAACTACTCACCTTTAAGAAGATGTGCATTAGTGTAAGGAGGGGCTTCCCATGTCAAAGCGGCGTACAACTGATGAGGCCATCTCTTAATAGGTTTGAAACTGTCGTCAAGGTTTATAATGTATATAATGACAACGCTGGTAGATTCGTTAATATTTGTATCTTGAAAGTAGCAGTTAGTGTATTGACAGCTGGTCAGGTCGAAAATGGCGGGAATGGACATCCAATTTGGCCTCCTGAGCATAGCGACTCCATACGATGTATTAGTTGGTGTTACATTGCGAGTAGGATTGTCACACTTCACAAAAGTAGTCGGGGAACAGCTGAGACTCTTGTCTTCAGAACTTGACCGAATGTTTACAGTTTCTCCCCGTGAAATCAAACTGATTCTTTGGCTATAGGAATAGTCTTGAATGTTTTGAACAGAACTGTTGACATCAATGCTAGTCTCAAAGTCTGATCCCGAAGTATCAAATCTAAACAGGTCACGAAAACCTTTTTCTTTCAGTTCTTTAAATGCAGCGGGCGTTTTGGTCTTTAGAAAAAAGCTGCCTTTGCTGGTAAGAGCAATGAAGACTACTAATCCCAAAGCGGCGATGCAGAAATGAAATGCTTTTATTCTTATGTTCAATGCCATGATTTGACCTGTAATGTTAGAAATGTAAAATGTGTTTTAATTAATTTATATATGCTTTATATATGTTACTGGCCAAGTGCATATAGATTGTACATAATGTTTAGATCTACGTGTTATGAAGTGTGCTTGGTTATAAATGAAGCACGATAGGTGTCATTGTCGTCAGCGGTGAGACAAAGGATGTGCTATTGTATTGAGTTAGATTTTGTTGAAAATATTATTATTACTAACGTTTAGTATAGGGTGGGCAAATTACACCCTGTGGGCCATATGTGGCCCGCCGGAGTGTTTTATGCGGCCCGCCGACACCTATAGAAACATGGTGTGCACACAGTAAATACATATAAAAATGCAAATATATTTAAAATAATTTAAAATAGCTATATAAATTATTGAAACTGTCTCATTACAAAAAGTTTCAAGTAAACAAAGAATATTCAAACTGGCTATACTCCAATACACTCAGTCAAAGACACAATCACAGGTCAGTATTAATTCAATGCTCTGAAGTAGTGTTTTGAGTGTTGGCTATGCTTGGAACAAGATGGCAATTGTAACAACTGATGTAGCTCGATCTTTGACTTCGAAAAACAGTTGTTGTTTTTTTTTTAATAAAGAATATCCCGACCATATAACAACAACACATATCAACATATTAGTGACCCACATATCTAAGTGATCAGACAATTCCGAAAAGTACTTGTAGATTTTGAAACATAATATTCTGTTGAATCCGCGGCTTATCATGGGCAAAGTAATGAGAAGAATTTAAAATCTCAAGGAAGAAATTATGTTCCTACAAGGACATTGGACTGTGACCTAGTCACTAAAATTTCTAATGAAGAGTGGATGACGGATTTAATGTTCTTTATAGCAGATATTGCAATAAGTTGTTTGAATATGAAATGTATGTGCATGTTAAATAAATTGCAAACTAATCTTTCCCATTTCTCCAGGCAAGCAAGTGAAAACAGGTTTTGTAATTTTTCTTTGCTGAAAAGTGAAACTATTTTTAGTGAATGACAAAACAGTTCACAATAACACAGTACACACACACAAGCTGACCTGGACACCATGACATTTTGACACACTAGAACAGATCAGTTCACAACAGGAAACATAAATACACAACATTCATCCCCCGTTTAGTTTCTTTTCGCTCTACTTCTGAGACTATTCGAGTGCTGTACTACCTTCATACTTAACATAGAAATATAAAATTTAGTATATTTGAGTTGAAATGAAGAAAAAACAATGTGCGTGATTTAACAAATCTCAGATTCCAATTTATTAAAATAGACACTTGTATAATATTTTATTATAATATTTTAACAAAATAAAAATAAACATAAACTTACGATTTAAGAAAACCACGTATTTTATTCCAACATGTATGTTAAGGTTTTAGTCAGGCACAAGTATACGCTATTTAACCAAAGTATTTAGACTTTATCGATTAATTATGTATTGGTTTCAATGTTAGACACGCACAGTACAGGCTTCTAAATCCAAAATGCAGTGACGTAGCAAGGTAACTGTGGAATCGGGTTCAAGAATATGTTGAAGGGCTCCTTACCTTCCGTGTGACAAATATTTTGTGTGACAAAAACATAGAGTGATATTTTATTTCTTTAGAGTACTTGTTTAGTCAACCCTGCAGACTTCTGGTTCTCACAAATATGAAAACCAACAAATGACCTACAAATGACTCTCTGCAATTTCTTTGAGTAGTTCGTCATCGAAGCTCACTAAAGTATTTCACAAAATAATGCTAATTTAATAACCTTTTAATACTTCTTGAGTATCAACATGATAAAGAAAAATGTCACAGTTTGGATCTCCTTCGGTATTTTTTTGCGAAAATTGCAATGCCCAACAGGTCTATTATATTATCTCTTTTTGAATCTGTGGGTCGAGGTAAGGGGTTCTGTTTTCTTGTTTCTTATGTACTGCAGATAAATGGTCGTTGTTACTTGTGTCACCTAAACGATAATCTCGCGATGAACACCAAATAAAAGGTTGGTGCATACAAAAGTTAAAGCTAATATTTACTATGCGATGAATTAAATTCGGTTAGTAATTGACAACTTCTTTAATTGGTAAGCTTGTTAATGAAGTTAGTCGATCATTAGTAGGCCTATCATTTTCTTTTTTTTTTACGATTTAGTTAGAAAACAAACAACATTAATGCTGTTTCAGGGTATACGCCTCATAACCCAAGACCATCGAGACCATCCGAATGACTGTCTAAAGCACATACCAGACGAAAAGGTAGCCGTTCAAGTGTAAGACACTATTCCATGATAAATATCATTATCGCTCAATCTTATAAAGTTTTGTTATAAACCTCCTCCACAATTCATTCATGATTAGTAGCTAAAAAGACAACATCTTTAACATTTCCCTAGGTAAAACAATATGTTTCTTTTTTTGCTTGTTTTATGGCTAATTTTAAGTCTAAATCTTTCTGGTAATAGAAAAATGAAAAAAAGCTGAAAAAAAGGTGATACTATCAGAGGTATAACTAACATAGGTAGGAAAAAAAAAACCAAAGAATGGGACCCAAACTTCACACCAGCGCACCGTCACCACATTACAATAGAAACTTATGAAAGCAGCTTCCTTACACCGACTTTAGGTGAAAACACGGGTTAATGTTTTGAAGTGAATATCAAGTTGGATTTGACGTGCAAGAAATTTTAAGGAAACGTATGATTTTTTTGTAAACCATTTTCTTGACAAATTTGAAGTCATTTTTGTCTCCCATTTGTTGTGTCTCCCCCCCCCCCCCCCGCCACAATGGCTCATATAGGGCAGGCCACAATTGGTCATTAGTCATGGCCCCATGGTTGTTACACTATCGGGCGTGGGCCCATATATAGTTGTGGGCCCGGGTTCAATGAACCCCTTCGCGCCATGGATGCCAAAAAGTCACCATTAAACTGGGTCGACTGTCAGGGTATTAAGTGACAGCATAACATGAAGCCCGCTTAATGAGACCAACTACTTTTTGGAGGCACCAGCCTCGCGTGACGACCTTTGTTAATCCACCGTTTTCTACCAGGCTTTCTCAAGCAAATTAGCTGGGATGAAGCCAAATCTTTTGTGGTGGATATTTTTTTCTTTCAAAACATTTTACTTGTTAGGTCACTAAAACCTTTCACGTGTTACGTCACTATAGAAAAAAAGTGAACGTAGTTCGCGCTTAATAAGCAGCTAAATGATCTAGATGGGGCAGCTACAGGGCAAACTACGCACTCAAAAGCTATGGTGTAGTCAATTCAAAACCCCCTTCAGAGGGGGTTATTGCTAAAAAATACCAGTTCAATATAAAAAAAAATAAATAATTACTCACTAAAATTCTTTGAGCGTAGCCAAGCTAATGGGGGTTTTTGAGTTTGAATCCCCCTGTTCCGGATGCCTTTTTTTAATTTTAAAAACCCCTCCAGATGGTTTTGAGTTATAAATCCACCTACAGAGAGTATAGTGGTTGAAAACCTCTCTCTTCAACAGTATTCTAAAGCAAACTACAGTCACCAAATACTATGATCGTAGCTAAATGGGTTTTTAATTAAATAAAAACCTACTCCAGAGGTGTTTTTTTTGGTTTAAAACCCCCGAACAGATGATTTGATGATAAAACTTTCCTTTTCGATATAAAATCTAAAGCAAACTACAATTCCAAGAGCGTAGAAAAGAGAGGTTACACATTTCTACCAGTGGCTGGGCTCCATTAATATAGCGCAGTAAATAGTCATCTGCCAAAATAATAAAAAAAACACTAAATGTGGCTCAACAAAGATGGCTGAGACGGATTTTAGGAGTCAGTTATAGAGAACGGGTCTCAATCAAGGAAAACCTATTCCGAAATGGGAGTCGATCACTTAGTAAGTTTGTGACAGAGCGTCGCATGAGGTTCGCGGGTCATGTTCTCCGACAAAATGAATTACTAGTTGCGATGACATCCAAGTACAACTTGGCCCCACAAGTTCATGGAGGTCCTCAGAGCAAGTGGCAAGAGGCTTCAGACATTGTCAGTGACAGATTTTTGTGGAAACAGCTTGCCGCGCAATGCGCCTAACGGCCGGGAGGATCTAAGTCAGTAAGAATAACAGATTAGGTTTTTGAAATACAACTTTTTAATAGCAGGATAATGCACTGTACATGCCTCAGAATATGCATTTTGTTGGCTTTCAATACCGGAAATAGCGTTTAGGGGCGGGGCTCCGCCCCGCGATTGGAGAGCTACCAGAGCTACTCTAGAACCCCTTGATAGCTAGGGCTGGAAGACAATTTTTTCAACTAACTCCAGGATGAGCCTATTCTAGGGCAAAATATACGTCTTCCAAAAGAATGAAGTGTAAGAATGTAATAAAGATTAATTATGTACACACACACACATACACACACACACATATATAATATAATCTTTTTGGCCGGGGGGGGGGGAGGAGAGAAAAAGAAACCCAAACCCAGCCCAATAGTAAATATATATATAGATAGATCTTTTCTGAAATCACATAAAAATTCGGGGCACAAATGTTGACTAGATCATAAAAGTTAATTTCGCTATTGTTCTCAGATATTATTGTAAGACTTGTTTCGCACATTTTATATCACTGGTGTGAAAGTAAATTTACTATTTCTATGACTATCTTCCACTCATTTTTTTTCGTGGCAATATTTCTTTCATTTTCTTTCTATCATACACTAATCAATGCATCAGATCTATATCATCCCTGCACAGTTTGTATCTCCTTATAAGAAACATATAGCAATAATCTTTGACATGGATTGATGTAATAATAATAATAATAAAGATACTGTTATGTCTACGACAACATTGACTTATATACAATACACAAATTCAGAATGAGCCAAGCATCTACTACTTTACACATGTACTCTACTAAACCGATACAGAGGCTTAACTGGCGCACGGGAGTGATACCTTTGGGGCGCCTCTCCCTCAGCCCAAACGTCTACAAAAAAAACACGTAGTAAAAAGGCTAATATATAAATGTATTCAAATCACAATAGAATATATCATCTAATGGACCCCATTCTCCAATCGTAAACAAACAAAATTTAGCCACGTGATTCTCTATCTCTTCTATACAAATTACGATCTAATTTTTAATATACAATAGCTATTAGGTGACAGTTGTTTTTTTTCGTTGTTTTATCAATTTTATCACGTGGCTAAATGTTTGTTTACGATTGGTGAATGAGGTCATTTCAAAATATCTCCAATTAGTCCTGGTCGTATATTAAAAATAGTCACTACCTAACGTCGCTTCTACCTAATATTGTACCAGTTCACCGTGACAGATTGAGGTCACTATGTTTGACACCTAAACCTAACACGTTAGCGCGTTCTCTAAAGTGTACTGGCACGAATCGATATTGTGACCTTATTATACTTCTTTCTAGAAATGGGGTCATGTGAAAGCATGGCGTAGCATACCCCGTTATTTTGCAGGACCGGCCTTAAGCCAATGTCACCTATGCGAACGCAGTGCGCCCCGCACTTTCAAAAGACCCGCCCTAATTCTAGGTGTAAATTATTCAATTAAAACCATTTTCTAACTTATAACAGAATTCCCGCTACTGATTTACCAGGCGCTGCTTGAAATCTCCTGAAATTGCAAAATAAACGAAAAAGTCATGGAAATCTCCGGAAATTATTAAAATCTTTTGAAAACTCAAAAAAAAAAAAATAATTCCTGAAATAAATAACAAAAATTGTCCTTTTGGGGTGTCATTTAAAATGGAAAACGCCAATCTTACGCGCGATAAAAAAAAAGGCATTAATTGTCGAATCTGGTGAAAGAAGGTTTTCGCGCCTTAAACTAATGAAGAATTACTTGAGGTCAACAATTCTCGAAGATAGATTGAAACATTTAATATTTCTTGTTATTGAGCAAGAAACATAATTCTTATGATTTACTACAAAATAAGATAATGAAAGGTGAAATGCTGTACAGGTGCTTCGCTACGCGCAAGGTTCGTAAAGTAATTCTATAGGCAATAAAGAATAAATAAAATGCAAAGAAGAATTTATTTTTTATACAAACTTAATTTTCACTTGTTATTCCTATCTCTAACCAAACTTAGCCCCTGCTTTTTAGTGACGGGTGAATACAGCGAAGATAATTTGTCCTCCCCCCCCCCCCCTCTTTGTTTTTGGCCGCTAAAACTATGTGGGGTAGAAATAAAAAAAAAGAGTGATCTTTTCATGACTTTTTGGCCCTGCTATTATTTGACGGGTCAATACTACTTATTCTCCCCATCTTGTTTTTTAATGGGATAACTCTTTCCGCAGAAATAAAAGATTGATCTTTCCTTGTTGACGTCCAAACTCTTGACCCATAAAGAGAATTATATATATATACTAGTCTACTGGCGGTGACCGCAGTTGGCTCCGCACTTATGCGACCGCATTGGGCCCCGCACTTTCAAAGGACCCGCACTAATTCTAGGTGTATTAAATTAAATCATTGTATAACTTATAACAGATTTCCCGCGGCCTCCTGTCGATTTACCTGAAACTCCTGGAAACCTCATGAAATTGGAAAATATACGAAAAAGTCCTGGAAATATTAGGAAAATTATATAAAATCTTTAGAAAACTCATACAAATCTCCTGAAATATTAAGACAAAAATTTTCATTTTGGGGTGTCATTCAATATGGAAAATGCCGATGTCAAGAGCGATTTAAAAAAAACGGCATTATGGCGTAATTTTGGAATCTGATGAAAGAAGCTTCAAGTGCCTCAAACTAATGAAGAATTATTTTAGCTCAAAAATTCTCGTAGATAGACTGAAATATTTGTTGATTCTTGCTATTGAGTGCGATCTCTGTAGGACAGGGGTGGGCAAATTATGGCCTGCGGGCCACATGCGGCCCACCGAGGTGTTTTATGCGGTGTGCCCACATTATATAGATATAAAAAATGCAAATATAAAAAAAAATATCTATATTAATTATTGAAACTGTCTTATTATAAAAAGTTTTAAGTAAACGAAGATTGTACTTATTGGCTATACATCAATACACGCAACTCAAGACACAGTGTTGGGTAGGCTTGGAACAAGATGGCAAGTGTAACAACTGATAAAGCTCGATCTTTGACTGAGAAACATGAAAGTTTGCACAAAGCTGCATATAAGTTATACATTTAATAATTTAATACCAAATGGAAACGAAACTTACTAGAACCAGGGAAGTTAATCACGGGTAGTTTCGATTTATGAATAAATAATAATATCCGCTATCTTAGCATGGGCAAGGCAAATGAGAAGAATATATATTGAAGGACATTGACTGTGACCTTGTTACCAATATTTTTAATGAAGAGTAGAAGACAAAATTTCATGTTTCTTTCAAATTGAATTGCAATTGATTGTTTACTTATGAAATGTAAGTGCATGTTAAATCTTTACGTACACGTCAAATCCATTTCTACAGGCAAGAAAATTTTGTTTTTATCATTTTCCTTTGCTGAAAGGTGAAACTATCTTTAGTGAAATGATTAAAAGTACAACACTTATTAAGAGAAGCCGATTCATATCCAGAGGACATAACTCAAAGCAAAGAGAAGTTCCATTCAGCACTACCACGGGAGTTTTATGGGTGCCAGAAGCTGTATTTCCACACTTAAAAAAACTTTTCTGCTGTTCACACTATTTGTGTACACATACATCTGTTCTTCTTCTTCATTCTCATTTTACATGTTGGAGGGTTCAGATAAGTAATCCTATATCTGAGATGAATCGCGTAGTGGTTTCCCAGATCAGGCAGTTCTCCGAATAGTCTTTGGAGAGTCTAGCTCGGGTCCCTTGATTTAGTATGCACCATTGAAGGGCATGGTCAGCATTCTCTGGTGATGCTCCACAAGGGTTGGCTTCGCTCGTCCCGACATTTAACTTCCGGAACATATATTGTCTCATTCAGTGAGCAAGCATTTTTTGTGGAAACTAAACAAGTATAATCACTGGTCAATGTTGATTGACTGTAATTTGACAGCAGTCATAGGGGTAACAATTAGTAAGATAGTTTCACCGTTAAGAAATACTATCCACCAGCTGTCTAGAAATGAGGCATCTAGAAATGAGGTATCTAGAAAAGAGTTATCTAGAAATGGGGTATCTGTGAAAAGATGGATTAAAGTATTGACCGTTATAGGTGTCTAGGGGATTTTATGGTTTTAGAACCCACACTTGCACATAATAACTACTAGCACAGCGTTATAATGCAGGCAATAAATACTTTGATGTAAACTTATGTACAGTTTTTATACAAAATAAGATAATGAAAGGTGAAATGCTGTACAGGTGCTAGGATGGGACCTAGCGTATTTACATTTATAGGACTATCATCATTAGATATGAGTGCCAAGTGGTCTGAGTGTCATTAGGCTGGTTGCTTAGCTTTTGGTTCGGTGCTGCACTGGTGAGACGGGTGTGGCTGGTACTGATGCTGTCTGCTGGTGGGCTGGCATAGTCAATCCAGGCTCCGATTGCAGTCCAACGTTGTTTGGTTGCAGAGCAAAGCTGCGTCTACCAATCAGTTAAGCCAGTGACGAGTCTGTGGCTAGCGTTGTTACTGGGACTCGTGTAAGATGAGTAGGACTGATGTCTTCAGATCTGGTGCCAACAAATCTGTTATTAGCTTTAGGTTGCTAAGATTTCAGGCGGATGTTGCCTATAGATATAAGCACCAATCCAAAGTGAAATAAGGGAATGAAAATATTCCAGATCTCAAGCAAGAGATACATGTGCTCCCTGTCAGCTCTCCAGCGAGAATGAGATCGGAAGATGAAGTTTTGTCCATATACACGTGGAGATGAGGGGGGGGGGGGTGAGTGGCGGTAGATAAGTGCAAAGGTGGTCCAGACTATCTGGCGTCTTTGACAAAGAGGTCCTCGCTTGACCGTGGCGGCATTTCCAGGAGATAGACACCGCGCGAAGGCGCGAGTTGAAAATTCAGGGAGTTCGCCCAGGTGGTCAGAGGATAAAAAAGGGGGGGGGATTATCAGAGCTCGGCCGGATCAAAGGAGATTATACCTTGATAATGGCTAGTGCAAGACGAACAGCGTTGCCCGAGGCGTAGAGTTGAATGGGCTCTTTGAAATGACCAGCCGCTCCCCACAAGAGGGGGGGGGGGTCAACTGATGTTTGCCAAGATAGGAAAAGGGGAGCGTACTCTTGTCAAGAGTCGAGTGTGGCACGTGTCAAGGTGGGGATAGTAAAATGTGACATTGATGCCAAAAGGGGTGGGGTTGGATTTGAGGGGTGGTGGATGTGTTTTTAGCGCTTGATCGCTAAATTAGTAAAATTGATGATTAATAGCGTGCAAATAAATTAATTAAATGCTTAGACCTGAGTGATACCTTGAGTGAGCTAAAACGGTTTGTCACAGTATCTAAAAATGAGAATCTTCGAATTTTAGAAGTGGGGTGGCAATCATATTTCATTAAAAAACTGTAGAGACCATTATTGTGAAATTACTGCTATGATTCGAGATTACACAAGTGGCAGTTGATAGCAAATTTTATATTGAATAAACAAAACAAAATAAAGCTTTCTTAGAAAACATCTCTGATTAAATTAGGTAATAGTAGCAAAGTAAGATCCAATCGTTTTAAAAGTTTTTATATACCTTTTTTTTTAAATATCTCTCTCTTTTTCTCACTATTAACATTAAGATTACATGACATTTCTATTTCTTTTGCTAATAGATACCGGTGGCTCAAACAGTTGCACGGCCAAGCATTTTCTGGCGATGTAACTTGTGTAAGCTTTAAAATTTCACTATCCTTTGGTCAATACCGCAATATTTCTTATAGGTAAGATACGTTTTAGTGTAAAAAAAAGTCAAATTACAAAAGCGTTAAACAGGTTGATACTGAATTGTTAGAAATTCAAGGCAATAAGCAAGTTTGTTTGTAATGTTCCTATCAAATGGTCAAGTCATTCTCAAAAGACATCTTGTAGTGTGTAAGGTGCCTAATGTCATCTCATCTGTTCCTTACAACTTGCCAGATAGGAAGCTCAGGCCACAGCCTATCTCTAAGCATCAAACACGTTTCTACAAGGTAAGGCACAGAGTACATAAAAGAGGGAATGCATAAACACTGCCAGGACTCCAACAAAGCCTGGGCTGTACGGCAGCCTATGGGTGACCCGTAGCGTGACAAAAAAAAAGGAAGCAGAACAATCGATAACCGCGCATTGGTGGGAGTAAAATTATTTATAGTTCAGTGTTTCCCAAACTGTGTTCCGTGGAACTCTAGTTTTCCGCGAAGCCTGAATCCCTCGGCCACCTGAAAGAAAAGAACTAGTCCGAATTGAACAAATCCCTCAGCCCCCCTGTAAGAAAAGATCTGGTCCGCATTAAACAAATCCCTCATCCCCATGAAAAAAGAACTGGTCCGCATTGAACAAATCCATCAGCCACCTAAAAGAAAAGAACTGGTCCGCATTCAACTACAAAAGATGTCAGATTTTTTTAAATATTGTCTTTTACGTGGTGGATTTCATATATCCACCTCTTTATCACAGATCAGATTTTATACTGTTAGGCTACAAAATTCACACAAACATGTCTTTATCATTTGACTCTCTATTTGGAACTCACGTATTTTCACTATAAATTATTCTGAAATTCCTGAAAAGCTGTGATAATATTTAACGAGACTTTGTAAACTTCTATATCAAGAAGCTCTAGATCTAATAGTTTGATACATCTCACCTTAATCGTAGGCCTAAGTCTAGATTTCTTGTTCAAGTGTGTTTTAAATATGTATTGAATTATTTGATATTTTAATGGAGAGCTCTCTATATCGTGTTACAATGTACAATCCAATTCTGTTAATTCTGTCCCAACAAACTGAACCAACACTGCTGTGTGATAGATCAATGAATAGTAACACAGTATTGACCGCTTCAAGCAGCTTGGAAAATTGGAGGAACTGGTCCAGTGATGAATTTATTGATTCTAAAGGGATTTTTTATTTCTGTTTTTTAAATCTTTTATTGTAATACTAATCAGATTCGGCTCCATTAACAAAATATGCGTGTCTCAACAAATTTATTTTTTTATTTCTGCGTTCTCTGGTTTATATAGATAGATAGATAGATAGATAGATAGATAAATAGATAGATATATAAATAGATAGATAGATAGATAGATAGATAGATAAATAGATAGATAGATAGATGCTGAAAGATGCTTTTCGCACCGAAAGCATTGGATTTGGCATACGATATCGCATCGATGCAAGTTTATTCAATACTCAAGGACTCATGAGACCAAGGTAAACTACGATTGCATCAGAGATATGCTATACGCAGATGACTGTGCCCTAAATGTCGCAAACGAAGAAGACCTTCCAAAGAGACTAGATGGCTGCCTGGTCGTGCGGTTTGCACGCTGGACTGTCGTTCGGATTTATCGATGGTCCCGGGTTCAAACCCTGCCCGCTGCCATCCCCCGTCGTCCTGCGGGAGGTTTGGACTAGGAAGTAAACTATCTTCAACTCTGAAGGAACATGCGAAACATGTAAAACATTTTACAAACATTTTTACAAGACTGTCCCTCTTCACTTATGCCTGCAAAAATTTTGACCTCACCATTAATGTAAAAAAGACAAAAGTGCTGCACCAACCTCCTCAAATAAATCTGTCACATAACCAGACATTCTCATAGATGGCCAGACAATAGCACACGTCAAAAAGTGTCTCTATCTGGGAAGCACCATATCGACAAACGCCAACCTAGATGATGAGGTAGACTTCCATATTGCTTGTGCCAGTGCTGCTTTTGGAAGACTTCAAGAACAAGTGTGGAAACGGAGAGGAGCATATCCACAAAACTGAAAGTCTACAGTGCTCTCTTCCGTCACTCTTATATGCATCAGAGTCCTGGACCCTAAATTCCAGCAACACCAAAAAGCTAAACTCCTTCCACCTACGCTGTCTAAAGAGTATCCATAAGGTGCGTTGGTCCGACCACATACCAGACACAGAAATATTAAAGCTGTCCAACATGCACAGTATCAATGCGATCGTAAAAAGGTCCCAACTTCGATGTGCGGGACAAGAAGTCCGCATGCCAGGCAATCGCCTTACCAAACGACCTATGTACGGGGAGCTGTGTACAGGAAAGCGCTCCCATGGAGGCCAATACAAGCGCTAAAAAGACACTCTCAAGAGCATCTTTAAGGAATGCGATATTCAAGGCTAAGAAGCTATATCTCTCGATCGCTACTCATGGCGTGAAGCTGTGTCTCAGAGTCTCAAGATTTGAAGCAAGAAGAGTGGCCAGGGCGCCGAACCAACAAAAAGGCTAAGAGAAAAGGCAGGCCTATCTGCAACTGACCTAGCCGACCCATGTCACGTGTAAGCCGGCTTTTTAAAGCGAGGATTGGACTTAAAAGTTATCTTCGAGTCCATAGGAAATGAAAAATGTGCTCAACTTCAACCACGAAGGAGGAGCTAAATAGATAGATAGATAGATAGATAGATAGATAGATAGATAGATAGATAGATAGATAGATAGAGATAGATAGATAGATAAATTGATAGATAGATAGATAAATAGATAGATAGATAGATTGATGTAGTTAGATAGATAGAGCTATAATATATATATTCTAGCCATATGTTACCCACGGCCCGCGGGTCTTAATTTGCGTATCACTGTCGATGCAGTCACTGAGAGTGTTTTGTAAACAATTAAACTAACATATAATGTCATAAGTAAAGCGTATGCGGAATGAGTGAATGTAAAAATAGTATGAATGGAGCAATCAAATTAGCTAATCAACCTAAATCCATTTTTTCAAATAAAAACTTTTGTTTGTAGGCCTACATATATTTGATTCAAGTATGAAATGAATAAACTTTATTTTGTACCAGTTTATCTATGGGGTCGGGGCATTTGTCTTGTGTAGACTGCTATTGAAGAATGTATTATTTTAAAAATTATTATGTATTAAGTTTAAGTTAAAAAGTAGATTTAGACTTTCTAGGTCTAGAATCTAGATATTTCTAGTTATAAGTATCATCTAAAGACTACATAGATGACAGAGATAGATGGTTTACCCATGCAGAGAATGATTGTGTACAGATCTATATTATAGACCTAGATCTACTTGTAAAATAACTCTCAATGATTTAAATCTAAAAATAACTCAAACTAGAGTTTATTCAATTTATTAGTGAAAAGCCAATATCTGTTTTTAATTTTTTTTTAGAGCCGAAAGTTCATGACCTCAATACGCGTTGCTTTGGTAAATACTGTAAACTTAGGTGACAAAAAGCAATAAAAAAATATTTAATAATAAAATCGAAAGCGCGAATGTAATTGTTAAAATAACATTATTAGTTTAATTTTATTTAGATCTGGATCTAGAATTTGTTCAATTTGAATGCCACAGTAGTCTAGTCAATACAAAGAACTTTGAGCCTTTGTAGTAAAAGACTATACACTTCGTGTTAACCTAGAAAATAGCTTAGACACAGTAGATTAGAGTGTTGACCTAGAAACCGCGCTATGAAGAATGTAACATTTTTGTCAACACGGCAAATGTAATTTGTATACTATGTTGGTAAGAGGTTGTTGGTAAATGCTGGTTTAATAATAGACTAAAGAAGCTTTGTAAAAAGAAGGAAAACCTATATAGAAAATTTATAGAAACTAAGGCAGAAAGAGTTTACAAAAAGTACATAAAAATTAAACACTTAACCCGAAAAGTAAGCAGACAGCTGCAGAGTGAATACATAAACAATGTAATATCTAAAGATAACAACTAAAACATATGGTCATACATTCAGTCTAAGAAAATGGAAACAACAGGCATAGCGCCATTAAAAGATGAACATAACATAATACATAATGATAATGAAACTAAAGCAAACATTCTAAACAAATACTTTGCATCAGCATTCTCAGTCCCAAGAGACAAAGACATATTACTAAATTTGAACCAAGTAGACAACATGGAAGATATAGTAGTACAAGAAAATGGAATTCAAAAACTATTAGCCAACACCAAACCAAATAAAGCGTCTGGACCTGATGGTATTCCAGCTAGATTACTCAAAGAACTAAGCAAAGAGCTAGCCCCAGTGTTCAAAATACTCTTTCAGGCTTCACTTAACCAGGCCAGAGTACCTGTCCAAGTTCCTCAGCAACCTGTCAGCCACAAGACACCCCCTGCAGGAACTCACCAAGAAAGAAAAGGAGTTTGAGTGGAATGAAGAATGCGAAGCCGTCTTTAGGAAATTAAAAGCGATGATAACAACAACCCCGGTGCTGGGTTTCTACAACGCAGCCAAATCCCTGGAAATCCAGGTCGACAGCAGCCAAGATGGGATTGGTGCCGTGTTGATGCAGGAAGGGAAACCATTGGAGTATGCCTCACGAGACTTAACACCAACAGAAAAGAGATGTGCTCAAATAGAGAAAGAACTACTGGCCGTGGTTTTCGGACTTGAGAGGTTCAATCAATACACTTTTGGCAGACCCGTCGCAATCGTAAATGACCACAAACCCCTTGCTACCATCCTACAAAAACCCCTAAACCAAGTCCCAAGACGGTTACAGAACCTCATTATGAGAAGCAATAGATATGATTTCACATTTCGGAAACGAACTGTACATAGCCGACACGTTGTCCCGTGCATGCGACACTAAGCCATTGACTGAAGAAATATTGAACCTCAACATACAACAAATCGTCGATATTCCCGATCCACTGCTAGACCGAATTAGAAGCGAAACAGATGCTGATGAAAGCTCTCCGAATGACCATTGAAGAAGGTTGGCCTGTCAAGAAAACTGCCGCTCCCGCGGCTCTGAGGCCCTATTATGACTTTGCCGAAACCCTGAGTATAAGTAATGGAATCATCGTCAAGGGTGAAAGAGTACTAATTCCCAAAATCATGCGCTCAGAGATGAAGGAGAAGTTACACGCCTCCCACCTAGCATACGACAGCATGATGAGGCGGGCGAGGGCCCTGATTTTCTGGCCAGGAATGGCTGCAGAAATCAAACAGATGTCCGACTCGTGCACCGCCTGCCAAGAGAACAAGCCAAGCAATCAAAGAGAAACTTTGTGGCCACATTATGAAGGAAAAGGACCCTGGGAAAAGGTGGGAACAGACTTAATAAAGATCCAAGGGAGAACATACTTGATCACAGTTGACTATTTCTCAAATTGGATCGAAGCTGACTTATTAACAGCATCAACCTCAACCGAGGTGATTAGAAAACTGAAAGCTCACTTTGCCAGATTCGGAGTCCCTAAAGTCCTAATCTCTGACTGTGGTCCCCAATACACATCTCAGGAATTCGCCGTATTCACTAACAGATGGAACATATCGCACATCAGGTCCGATCCCGGACACCCCAAAGCCAACGGAAAAGCAGAGGCCGCAGTAAAAACAATCAAAAACATGATGAGAAAGACCATCGGAACCGGAGATGATCAATACGAAGCCCTGCTGGAACTTCGCAACACTCCCAAACAGGACTGTGGCTATAGCCCAGCCCAGTTGTGTTTGAACAGAATACCACGGTCACTACTACCCCTGACTAAAACCCTTGAGCCCGAAAGCTACACAGAAGACCTGGGGGCGAAAGCCCGTCACAGGTACACCATAAAAAAACACTATGATAAAAGAGCAAAAGACCTGCCCCGGCTGAATGTGGACCAAAACGTTTACTTCCAGAGTCCAGGAAACAATGATTGGCGGCCTGGCATAATTATTATGAGAAACAGCGAGCGGTCCTATACCGTGAAGGGAACAACGGGCGGTACATACGTTAGGAACAGAGTGCACATCCGGCCCAGGAATGCCCCTTACTCAGACATCTTTTCAGATGATGAAACGGCAACCCACGAGGCGCCACTAGATGCTTCATCCACAGACGTAACACCACACCCTGCTTTAGAGCCCAGCGCCGGCCCAGACGGGATCCCACCCTTAGCTCAAGGAGCAGAGCCTAGCGTGAGAAGGAGTGGCCGAACGAGAGCCACCCCTACGTGGCACAAGGACTATGATATGGGCAAGTGGGGACAACCCCTGCAGTGTTGTTTTGTTAGTTTTTTGTTTTTGTTCTTTATTTGCTATAGTTTTTTTTTCTTTTGGCTAGATCTGCATAGCCTTCACTAGTGATGTACAGGATGTTAATATGCCATGTGTTCGTTTTGGAATGTTGTAGTGAATATGTTTCGTCGAAAGTGAAAGTGCGTGTCCTATAAAAGTGCGGGGCCTACTGCGGTCGCATAGGTTGCAGTGGCCTAAGGCCGGCCATGCAAAATAGCGTTGTATGCTACGACGCCGGTCGACTAGTATATATATATATATTATAGCTCTATCTATCTCCAATCGAGTTACGTGTCAAAAGGGCGATCTACTTGCTTTTGTTCTAGGCTATGTTTGATCATTAAATAACGAAATAGACGAATTGTATTGTTGTTGGAAACATTTCCACCAATGTCGTAAATGCAGACTAGTCTGCCTGATTGAAACATGCCCTAATAAAGTCATCGGTAGACGTGAATGCCCTTTATAAAGCTTATAGAGCGTATAGAACTATAGATAGTGATACAACTTGAAGGGAATAGCTAGTCATAGGGCAGGTCTTAAACCATTGCAACCTATGCAGTGGGCCCCGCGCGAATTCTAGGTGTAAATTATTCAATTAAAACATTTAACTTATTATTGAAGCGTGCCTCGAATTCTCCTGGAATTGAAAAATATACGAAAAAGTCGTAAAAATTTCGAGAAATTATTAAAATATTCATCCAAATCTCCTTAAAAACAACAAAATTGTCATTTCGGGATGTCATTTAATATGGAAAACGCCAATCCTACTCGCGATAAAAAAAACGGCATTGTCAGAAGTTCAAATGCTCAATTTACTTTAATTGTCACTGGCATACGCATATAGTTCTAAATCTATCTCTACCTCAAAGCGCTATTTTGCTAGTCGATAGTAAATCTAAAAGGGAGACCTGAATGTTTATCGGCTTTTTGTTGGGAAATTACTATCTACTGTAGATGGCTCGTAAAGTTAATTTGACAGTGATTTTGTACTTTGTAAAGTATGAGTAAAATTCAAAGAATTTATTTTGTAATACAAAATCTTAATTTTTAATTAGTATCCTACCCCTACCCAGACTGGACCCTTGCAATCCGTTTCGAATAGGGCCCCTCAATCTAGGACCGGCCCTAACTGGTCATTTATGTAAACAAACCACATTTTTGTGCCAACAATACTAAAGTGATCTAGTGTATATGACTGATATTGAAATTTTATTAAATAACCGTAGGCGTAACTACTTGATTTGTATATTTATAAAAGAACCCCAACTCTGGCTAGTTTTGGGAGACTTTAATTATCTTCGTTGAGTCAACACTTTCCTAATTATGGTGAGTATGTTCGTTGTCTTATAAGGGAAAATAAAGCTTCAGACGGCAAAGTGCCTACTTATATCGTAGGATATTTCCCCTTGGATAGCTTTACTATCCACTAGTGATGGGCAAAAGTTAACTAAAAGGCTAGAAACTTTTAGTTTAACTTAAAAAAATCAGTTAAGGCCATTGTTAAACTAGAAAAAAAAAGTGTAGCAAAGATCGTAGTTTAATTAATTTTTTTTTTAGTTACTAACTAAAAAGTTTAATTTAAATTTGTAAATCTTTTCAACATGAGGTGAGGGTTGAAAGGCACTCCCTGTTTTCTGGTCATGTGATATCAATAACTTTGATTATCAAAAAAAAAATGATGCAGTTAACAACTATTTAAACAGTCTGCATTTGAAGAGGGTAAAGTAAGATGCTTGTAGAAGTTATGGGAGTAAATATCTGCTCTTGAAAGTAGCAGTATTATAAAATGTTACACATTTTTTTCCAAAAGCTTCTATGCAGTATTATGAATGGGGTTGTTCCGAATTTTTTTGTGAGCCACGTGGTGGTGTTTTTTTTAACTGCAGGAACATCAAGTTCACCCTTTTATAGTCCTAAGACTTATTATTGAGATCTATTAAGTCTAAATCAACAGCTAGGTCTATATAGATCTAAAAGCATTAGGGTAACCAACTCTAGAAAAAAAATCTTAATCCACACCAATCTCTGACCATAAAGTAAATAGACTGTGTCCAACTGATTTTAACAACCTGGTCAGCTAGAACACATGTAGGCCTAGTGTACTGTAAGTGTGTAGTCGATAATACTGTAAGACTACCCTGAATTAAGCGTTATACAATAGTATTTGCTTATTGTGGAGAGGTCAGACAAGAAAATAATACACTGGCGTGGCTAGTCAAGCATGTTCGTAGATATATCTTTACACTAAAATAGTTATACACCCTTCATGCCCAGAAAATAAGTAGACAGTGTGTCTCACTGATTTTAACAACCTGGCCAGATAGACGTATATACGTGTAGGTCTAGATAGTGTACTGAGTGTACAGTCCATAAAGACAAGATCACCCACTTTTTTTCCCTTGCGCGTTTAACGGTTATGCAAAGTGTTAGTTGTATTTTTAGTGGTCAGACAAGAAAATAGCCATCGGCATGGTGAGTCAAGCATGTATTTACACCATAAAATAGCCATCGGCATGGTGAGTCAAGCATGTATTTACACTATAAAATAGTTATACAGGTCAAATGTTTTAAAAACTCCAACGATTTCGTTTCTATTAAGTCGGATACTAGATCTAACTTTGAAATTCTAAATCTATGTTATTTAAAAAGATTTTAAACTTTACCGGTTTAAGTAAGATTTTCCGTTAAATAATAAGTTAATATAATTTTTTTTACAAAAAGAGTACCATTATTTTGTAAAGGTTTTAATTCAAGGCAAAAATACAAGCACGCATATTTATTTAGACATTGTTTTTTATTGTGCATTATTTAACGTTTATGTAAGAAACATATTCTTTATTACTGATTTTATTATAGATAAATATTACTAGAATGTTAAGAGAATAAGATCGAGCCGTAGGTCTAATTCAACACCCCCCCCCCCCCCGAAAAAAAAGTTTGTTATAGTTTAATTAACTTTCTTTAGTTTAGTTTAACTATATTTTGAAATTCATGATAACCTAATAGTTGAACTACTTTATTTTTGTTGAAAACTAGTTTTAGTTTAACTTTTAAAGGTTAGTTTAGTTCCCATCACTACTATCCATCCACGTACAAATCTGTCTAAAAAAACAACAGCCAACTAATAATAATTATAAAAAAATAATAATAAAACAATAATAATAATAATAAAACTGCAAAGCTTACATTTAGTGCGGTCCTATCGATCTCCTTGGAGTAGTCATGTAATTACATGTTTTAATAGTTTGAATTTTAAACTAACAATAGGTGATCTGTGCGATTAGAAATATTTTTAGCAATTGTTCTTCTTTAGTGTAATTTCATGCTTTTAGCTTTCTCAATACGCTGTGATCCTATCACGTGTCTTGACCAGTTGGAAAGGGTAGGGGGAGAAAGAACGGGGTATCTGGGCCTTCGCTTTTAAATGTATTTTTTAAAAAAAGGTGAGCGACCTGAATTTGAACTCTAGGGCTGATGCCTCCTGCGGAAAATACGTTAACTAATTAGCCATGGAGCTTCTTAATAAAAAGGTTTTATAGTTATTAATAGGGATTTTTTTTCTACAAACAATATCGTGCACTAATTCAACTTATACAACTTTATCAGTACTCACTGGCTGATCCAGGTAGGGAGGGGGGGGGGGCGGTAGGGGCGATCGCCCCCCCCCCACTCGGCCAACACACAATTTGTATACGAATTTATTACTTATGTTAATAATATATGCTAATTATTTATATTTCAACAAATGTTTAGATTATTTCGCCCCCCCCCCTCAGGCATTTTGGCCGATTTGGTGGGATCGGGAGCTGGGGATGACATAAATCCCGCCCCCCACCCCATAAAATTTCGAGTGGGGGGGGCGCTCCAATAAATTTGTAGAAATCACATCTTGCTAACAGAATCAATTAAATATCTATAGGATTAAAACGTGTTATTGATCTTTATATTATGTCGTTCCCCTGTTTTCCGATTGGGTGGGGGGGGGCGAATGCATCTACTGCCATTCCCACCTAAGCCCTTTGAGTGGGGGAGGGCGGTCCTACTTTTATGGGGAAATCATAGTATGTGAACAAAATTAGTTGAATATTTATATAATATTAGCTACGTGTTGATATGTGAACCCATTTGTATATTATGTCGCACACACTCTAATCTCAAATTTTATCATTAGTAAATATCAAATGAAAAAGGGTTGTACTAGGCTAACGGGGAGATACAATATCGCCTTCCACCCATCGGACAAACCAATGCTTTTCTTTTTTAATTTTAGTTAAGAAATTACAAAATTATTAGAAAAATCTGTCACTAATATACTTTATATGTGCTATGAAATAAACTCTTATATCGAGTCACACAACCCCTATTCTTTAATGCCAAATGCAATCATTAACAGAAATTATAAAAAGGAGCGAGGATTAATTGTTTTCATTATACCGCCCCTCCCCTTTCCAGACGAAAACATGATGTTTTACAACAAAATAGTGGCGACAGAGTTTATGTAATTTCATATAAATTTATCATAATTTTTTAAAGAAAGACTTTGCTTTGGAAAATTTAGAATTCATACGAAATTTTTCAGAATAAAAGTAACAATTGAGATGTAGTTCTGAACTCAAATATTCTTTTGCTAGTCGCCATTTACCAACCTTTACTCAATATGCTATATATCTAGTTAGATTAATTTGGGAATATAGCTCATAATTTATGCTTTAATCCTAAAAATGCAAACACATTTAGAGTACAGTCAAATTGGTCCACTTAGATTCTCCTCCCACTTCCGAAACTTTTCGTTAGAGCTTTGAATTATAGTTCTATAACAAAACAAAGTTACAAACATGCTTTTTGAACAAAATGTATCACTTACAAATGAACTTAAAAACAATAATTATTATTCTAATATTTTTTTTCGTCGGCGATCTTCAAAGCCTAAATCTAAATATGTGGGGTATATTCAAATTGTTTTATTTGCAATGTAGTAAGGGCCTTTCTAATTCATATTAGAATATTTTTTCAAGTAAAACATTATTGAAAATGTCATTTTTAAAAGAACGAATAATGAACTGTAGATGACAGGAGAATGCGTTTCTGCAATGAAGAATGCTAAAAAACGCTTTTGAAATCGGGACTTTGCCCCGATCCCCACTGATAAATAATTAACTGTGAGTGACAGGAGAATGCGTTTCAACAGTGAAAAATGCAAGAAACCGCTTTTGGCGGCGGGGCCTTTGCTCGAACCCCACTGATGAATCATTAGCTGTAAATGTCAGGAGACTGCGTTTCAGCAGTGAAAATGCAAGAAACCGCTTTTGGCGTCGGGGCCTTGCCCCGAACCCCGCTAATAAATAATGAGCTGTAAATGTCGGTAGAATGCGTTTCTACAGTGAAAAAAAAAACGCTTTTGGCGAACCCCACTAAGGAGCCTTACAGCGCTCCCCCAGACCCCTGAATTATCAAGAGAAAGGGTTCAACATGTCTGAGTTTTTTTCTTCGCAGAAAGTTGAGAAACACTGCTTTTTTTATTTCTCATATATATATATATATGCTGTATTCACGTTTATCCATAGGGTTAGGGTTTACTGGTTGTTAGGGTTAGGGTTTGGAAAAAAATCGCCCCCCCCCCCCACTCCAAAGTTCTGGATCCGCTAGTGTCAGTACTTGCGTCTCCAAATCGTGAGGCACATCTCGCGATATCGCTGGACCGTGACATAAAGATATTAGGACACAGCGCCATTAAATACAGGTTGGAGGGGGGGGGGGGGGGCTAGAGGGGGGAAGGGGAAGATCATCTAGTTACTTAGTTATGGGAGACCTTCGGACAGAAAAGTCGGTGAAGAGCCAATACCTCAATCCTGGCCTTCGGGTTGGTCAAGATTCATAACAGTTCGCAAAGAACACTCTTCATAGGAGGGCGGGTAGACCAACCAATATGGGCTCATTATTACAATAACATCTCTAATGGGCGTTAGCACTGTCTAGAAGTACAGTCGAATCCATTTCATCAGACCACCCCAAAATGTACTACCAAGATGGAGGGGGTCGAGGTTCCACATCCAACTCGAGCAGAGTTGTGTTTACTGAGCGCTTTAAATGCAGCACGGAAGCCTTCTACCAGATACCCTCCTCCCCACAAATGAAATTGGACCATAGCGCTCTGAGCATGCTATAAGCACGAAAGTAGTGCTACATAAAAATATAATTAGTATTATCAGAGCATCTTAAAAACAATATCTCCACAACATCATAAAAAACAGCAATATGAGCAAAACAAAGGAAGCAATACCACAAGCCTCGACAACAACAGTACCAGCAATCATATTTATCACAACGAGAACAGCTACATCAGCAGCAACACCAGCCAATGCAACAAGAACAACCATTAAACAAAAATCAGTAGAAAATATCTCCAAGATAGTCACCACAACAAAAATCACCACAACAACATCGATAATAACAGCACCATTGTGACAAGAGGGACAATAAGGGTGGCTTCATTTATTTTATTTTATTAGAGTTAGTCCCCTTTATTACTTGATTTAAGTCCCTGTTAACTTCCTCTTGAGTCTTTGAGCTGACCACTGTACATTATTGTGAACTAAATCTCCATAATGTTTATATGATAGTTTTGTTGTTCTGCTCTGACTGTGTTAAACAAGAGGAGTGTGCCACTTTATGGGAATGTATCTTTCACTAACGAGCTAAGTAGACTATTTATTTGTTGTTAACAAGTTGGTTTATGCAAATATTGTTACGAATGCCACTATCCAAGCTCTCTGCAAACTGCACCATACACCACCAACTTAAAGAACTTGACAACTCATGGCTCCAAAGTAACGTAACACTTTAATAGTTGAATAAATAACAGCCAATACTGTACAATTGGCAGCACGTAACACAAGACTGTACAAGTATCTCTCCGATAACACCGTACCGCCGTATCAACTCTTGCACTGTCCTCTCCGTCTCGTTCCGGGCTTGCACAGGGTTCAACAGTTCAGGACTGACTTCACACACTAGGCTCGTTGTGTCGGACTCGATCGCAGACCAAGTTCAAGACGCCGTTCGTCTCAACTGTACTTGACAGTACTCCGTACAGAACCACACCGTTGAACTGTGCTGTAGTCAACCGGACTGTAATGAACCGGGGTATAGTGGACCTTCTGTCGTGAACCGTCTTGACTGCGACACCTTCGTTCTTTATATAGGGTCCCTGCTGGCCTTCTGGAACCGGACAGAACATCGCTAGAAGTTTCTAGCTTCGTCACATGACTACATCCCTCGTGACGCTCCTGAGCTCTGTTCACAACGGCGATCCTTCCCGAACCGTCATGTTGACACTCGTCTCGGCTGACCTTCGTAGCTCGTCACGGTTGACCGCTCGTCTAGCGCTGGCCTGGGGCGATTTGCGTCGGCTGACTACACACACACCACTACCCCCATCTGTGCCACCACCAGGTTTATAACAATATTATGTCTACTTAGTCTTTTATCCTTTCCTGTATGTGTCTTTTTATAAAGACCAGATTTGGGTCGTATAGTATGTAAAAGACCAACTTTTGTCTTCAGAAGAGACAGTTGTGTGTCTCATATGGACTTTTAGGAACTGTATGATATCATTGTAATCCATTGTTTGTTTTGATCTGAGACGCTATTGTGCCTCTGTGATTGCACTTCTATGATTATGTTGAACTGAACCGGCCCTACTATTGTGATTTTGTTTTTATTATTTGACTTGCATTTGTTGACCCTTAAGCCCATTTTCTTTTAATGATCTTTTTCTTTTGTTCCTTAATAAACTCTTTATTAGTTGTACTGAAATCTCAAAGTTATTACTTGTATGTCTTAGTAAGTTATATATATAGAGGTTATAATTAATAGCCTGGGTAGTATAATTTGGGGCCACAAAATATCACTAGACTAACTTGCCAGTACAGCAGAAGACACTGGTCTTATGACCTATCCTAATTTTAGGTCACATGGGGGCTCGTGAACAGGGTGAAAAAGTTTGTTTGTTTTCGTAAAGACCTAATGCGTCTACCCTTGAACCCTACTGAGATATTACAAGGACAGTATAGTTTTTTTTCATTGTAGTAATTTTTTATTGTATGCTGTCAATTTTTGTAACGGCTACTTTTTTTTTTTCTGAAAGTCAAAAATCTAATTTTCAAAATCAGTTATGCAAGCAGTTTTTTAAAGAGAAAAAGCTTATTAGTATGCATTATAAAGTAGACCTATTTTAAAACGAATAGCCATCTTGTAAACTACACTTACCTAAACCTTTGTACCGCTAATTAATACTATAGTTAAAGGATTCGAATAAGTGATAAAGCCTCTACAGTATCTACAAAAATAGAATTGTTTCTATTCAATGATCATCGAGGCAGCATTTAAGGCCTCTGTTTCCACTGTTTAATCTGATCTATTGGATGTATTCTGTTTCCACGGTTTAATCTGATCTAATTGGAAGTATTTTTATTTTTCTTTATTTGTGTTTTCTTTCGAGTTTCTATTCACCGGGATCTTACGGTTTTTAAATATTTTTTTTGTGTTTTTCTTTGGAGTGTTTTTCTCACTATGTCTATTAAGACTTTCCTAATAGAGAAAAAGGATCTGGAGGGTGGTTTGGTCCACCAACCGGGTACTCTACTAATAAAACTGTCCGGACAGGGAGCAGTTCGAGCCTCGATGGCGTCCATCGTCGCCGCCTTGAGGCTCGGGCCGGAGGAGGTGGATTCCCTGTACCGGTTTGAGAACCCTTTCCAATGGTTCCTGGGTGTTTCCTCACCGGTGGTGAGGAACAGGATCATAGGAAAGGTTTTCGGTAGTGAGGACACCTTCAGGGTGGAGGTTACCACCCTGGAGGAAGAGAGAGTAAAAGTGACTCTTCACTGGGTGTCACCCACCATCTCAAAGAAAAAAATTGAGGAGATTTTCAGTACCCTCGCCGCAGAAGGCACAAAAACAGAAGCTGTTAGACTTGGGGTTAGTGACAAGTGGGCGACTTGGATTAAACTCCGCAAGGGTACCGAGCTACCCCATTACATACAGCTGAAGTATGAAGAAGACCCCAGGACCTACAAGGTCTTAATCACTACACCGGGGAGTAGGTAGCAATGCTGGTTCTGCCAGAAGGAAGATCATTGGTCAAACCAATGTCCCAACAGGGCTCCCCCCAGGGGGTTCAAAAAGGACGGTGAAAGGCCCGTTGAAGCAAAAAAAAACACTTATGCGTCGGCCTTAAAGAAAGATAGTGAAAAAGGGCAGACCAAAGCTATACCTCCCGAGGCAAATGAAGACGGGTTCGAACCAGTAAAAAGTAAAAAAAAAAGGTACAACACCTGAGAAACGCATGGACAGTGGGAAGGGTACCCTTTCCCCCTCCCCCCCAAAAAAAGGCGAAAGTAGCACAGGGTCTAACACACACAAAAAAATGAAAACTACCGTTCACGCTAGATCGGAGCCTAGCTCTCCAAACAAAATAAACAGGAAAAGAACTCTTTCTTTGTCCTCTACTTCGGATGACCGGGGGGGGGGGGGGGAAGGCTGTGAGGTGAGAGGGGAAAGGGAGGGAACGGGAGAAGAAATGGTGGTTTTGGAAGATATCCCGAGCTCTCCTGCACCTCTAGTTATTGACGAAGGGGAGGATCCTGACACACACAGAGTCATACTCACACACACAACTCAATAACCCACCAACACACAATCATGGCAAACATTACAATTCTCTCACTTAACATTCGAAACCTGAAAAACAAACAAAAATACTTAGTTCACTCAAGTGGAACACGAAAACTGGACTTTATATTTTTACAGGGATTAAATACCATTTCAATTTTCAATCTCCATAAAAACACATACTCCTTAGTTACAAACAAACCCATTTAAATACATAATCATGGAGGACATCACGCTTTTGACCCTCAACATTCATGGACTCACAAAGAAACAAAAATACGTAGTCCATTTATCAAGAAAGTACAAACCAGACTTTATTTTTTTACAAGAAACAAATTTAGGCACAGAACACAAAGCACACATATACACAACAGATATGGGCTTTAAGGAAGGGTGTTTTAGTTATGGTAGCAGATCCAGATGGGGTAGCCATCTTTCAAGTGTCAGATAGATTTAAAATAGTACATAAATATAGTGACAATAAAGGGAGAGTAGTCATCATAAAAGTGGAAACAAGAAATGAAACAATTACACTGGCTAACATCTATGCACCAGCAAAAAATACTGAGAAACGGGAATTTTTTGAATTTTTGAGTGGAAAATTACATGACACATATAAAGGGGATACCTTGATTCTAGGAGGGTATTTTAATTACATCACGTCCTCACTAGACAGGCAGTACACAGCAACGGCGAATCTTCCTCTACAGATAAACCCTACCATAAATAACTTTCTGAAAGACATTGAGAGCGAATTCAAAATAATTGATGCGTACAGAAGAGTAAACCCCACAGGTCAGGACACTACTTCGGTGAGCAAAGCTTATCCCGCAACTTCCAGACTAGACAGAATTTATGTTCCAACGGAGTACCATATAAATAAGATTGCTCATTTGGAAGAGCCTCTGGAATACTCAGACCATAAGGCAGTAATAGTTGCAATAAGTAAGGAAAGCAAAAAAAAGAAAAGGAAAACTAGTCACTGGAAATTTAATAACTCCCTCCTAGAAATACCTCTTTTTATAGAACTAATCTCAAACACACTCAATTTCTGCTTGCAAGATTTAAACAATTCAAACGTTAATCTAGCACAAATATGGACAATAGTTAAAAATTCAATAAAACAACAATGTCAGGTAATATCAACACTGGTACAAACACGGAGAAAACAAGAATTAGAAAAACTGAAGCACACTCTATTACACGCTGAGGATGAAATAGATAGAACACAAGCCTCTTTAAAGCTGGCAGAATTAAATAACTACATCTACAAAGGAGCTGAAGTTAGATGCAGAAACTATATTAGTCAGGAAGGTCCTAATAAACTCTTTTTGTCATTTGAAAAAAATGTCCAGTCAAATAAATGCATAACAAGTGTTCTTGATATACACGGCTCCAAAGTTGAAGATGAAGACAAAATAAAAGATGTTTTCACGAGACATTTCACAAACATCTATCAGGAAGAATCCATAAATAAAGAGGCTCAAGAAAGTTTTCTAAAATATTGCAAACAGTTAAAGCAGGCTGATGCAGAACGTTTGGGGACCCCATTTACTCTAGACGAACTCAAAACGGCATTAGACTCGACACAAAACAATAAATCCCCCGGACCGGACGGTCTGACATTCGAGTTCTATACGGCTTTTTTTCCCTTAATAAGTCCTGTATTACTGCGACTATATAGTGACGCTATCATAACAGTACAACTTCCAGAAAAATTCAACGAAGCATATATTACACTAATAGCCAAAAAAACAACAGATAACAGTTCTCCAAGTGACTACAGGCCCATCTCACTACTCAATACAGACTATAAACTACTGACAAAAATGATCTTTAAACGACTTAAACCCTTCATTCCCCAACTCGTAGGACAAGACCAATACTGCACCCTTCCCGACAAGAATATTGATGGAATGACACACTTCATTCGAGATTTTATCATTTACAGCCATGAAAAAAACTCTAGCGCTTCCTTGTTATCTGTAGACCAAGAGAAAGCATTTGACAGAGTCAGCCATAACTACCTCTTTAAAGTATTAGAAAAATGTAAAATCAGCCCTTTTTTAATTAAATTTATTAAACTAATTTACGCCAATGCCAACAGTAGACTAATAATCAACCATTCTCTAAGCCAACCCTTTACAATTCAAAGATCCGTTAGACAGGGCTGTCCCTTATCCCCCTTTTTATATATCCTTTGTATAGAACCTTTTCTAGAATCTATTAGGTCAGATCCTTCTATCAAAGGAACAAAAATCCCGGGACCCATCCCGGTAGCCAAAGTCAAGACCTATGCCGACGACACAACATTTTTTCCCTCCTCTGAAAAGGATATAAATAACATAGTTAAAAAGTTTACTCTTTTTGGCCATGCCAGTGGATCAAAAATTAACATAAATAAATCCTCAATAATGGGTGTAGGGAGGTGGACATTTAAGGAAAAATATTCATTGAAACTTGTAAACAGAATCAAAATATGTGGTATAGAATACAATAGTAACCGTTTTTTGTTCTGTGAAGATCAGTGGAAAAATATTATTATTAAGGCATCCAATATAGTTAACATGTACAATCATACAAGTTCTACCATCTTTGGTAGAGCCATTCTAATAAACAATTTAGTCATCCCAAAGATAGTCTATCTAGCCAATATTATAGAACCTCCAACATAATACATATTTCAATTAAATAACATAATTAGAAGTTTCATCTTCAAAAATACACTTAAAAACATCAAACATACTACAATCATTCAAAACAAAGAGGATGGGGGGATCAATTTACAAGACATCAAAACTAAAATATGTGCACTCAGATTAAAATTCAAGTAGTTAAGAATCCAAACGATTTTCCCTTTACAATATATTATTATGGTTTGAGATTAAGCAATTTAATTCCAATACAAAACAACACTCCACACTATTTTGGTACAAACTTACATCCCTTTTATAGATCCATTTCAAGAACTCTTCCTGGCAATGAACCCTTAATACACAAGAAATATAAAGAAATATACACAAGATTAAAAAAACAGTTACAGGATAATTTAGCTATGAGGATTAAATGGGGAAAAGATTTAAATATAACAGATTTTAAAGACACTTTTACTAATCTTCATAACAAACACATTGCAACAAAGGCTAAAGAAATATCTTACAGACTCATCTTTGGGATGACTCCAATTTCAAAAAAAAAACCTGGTGTAAAATATTGTAAAATTTGTCAATCTGTTAATGGTGATAATGAAAAGCATTTATATTTAGAATGTTCTTTTTTTAGTAATGTCAGAAATACTGTAAGAGAGTTTTTGGAAGGAAACTGTGAAACCCATGTGAACATTAATTTATCTATTCTCTTAAGTTGCCTAAAGCTAAACACAAAATGATACAAAATTTCAATTTAATAATTATATCTGAATACAGAAACTTAGTATGGAACAGTAGACTTACAGCTATGTATCAAAATGTCAATTTTAACCCTAATATGCTGGATACAATATATAGAAATATAGTTGATTTTAAAACTGAACACTATAAAGGCTAACCCCAAATGTAATTTACTTTGATCCATTGTATGTACATATGTTATATATATAGATATATATATTTTTTTTTTTTTTTTAAATTTACTGGAAGGTTACATTTGTATCATAAATTATCAATTTACAAAGTCTGTTTAAACAATGAAGAAAACAAGTTTGAATGTATGGGTGTGTGTGTTTTATATTTAAAATTTGCATGTGTATGTATCTAATACATCATTTATTCGCTTTAAAAATTATAACCTCTAAAAATTACCTGTAAACTATTTATTTATTTTCTTTCAACAAGAGAGACAATTAGGACTGGAAGATGCAAGGTGAAACTTCTTTTGATTACATCCCTTTGACCAGATCAACAAAATTTCAAGACAACCCAAACAGGACCGGATTTCATGAAAATGAACCAAATGGACTACTAAATTGTTTAAAAAACATAGCAGAAACGGAAAAAGAGGGGGAAAAAAAAAGAACACTATTACAATAAACAATAATAAAAAAAAAAAATAGAGATAACCTAAAAATGAGTTATATTCCAAAATGAAATAACTTTTAAGTTCTTCATGCACATACTTACTTTGAGCTCTGTACTTTTATAGAAACCAAATTACTTCATTATATGTACATTTTTGTAACTCTAGCAGACCCCAAAGAATCCTAGGGATATAGGATGAAGGTCCTTTGTCTTAGGTTCTTAAGGGAAAAATTGTTGCAAAAATAATATAAACAAAAATGAATTTTAATAACTCATAAGTCTTTAAAAAAAAAAAATGAAATTTTTTTTGGCAATACTCATTTTAAGGAACACTTTCAAAATTTTTTGTGAATGTCTTCCAGACCCTTGGTGTCATCAATTTCTGGACATAAACTGCCACCATTTTATAGACCTTTGCTGTCACCTTTTTCTGGACCATTGCTGTATCATTTTATTGGACTTCTGCTGTCATCATTTTTTGGACCTCGCTGTTACAATTTGATGAATCTTCGCTGCAGCCTACTCCGCGATCATACTGAAAATCCTGCAACATGACTTTGATAAAAATGTTTTGTTTTTTTTGTTGTTTTTTTTATGAAATTTTCCTTGTGTTATTATTAACTTGGAACAATGGTTTGTGTGTCTTCTTTTTTATTAAAAAAAAAAAAAAAAAAAAAAAAAGCCCAATAAAGAAGCCAAGAGCCCAAAAAAGAGGCAAAGAAAAGAGGCAAAAGCCCAAGGATTCCTAGGATGTACTAAGCTCGACAACTGAAGTCAAAAGCTAAAAAGCTGAGGTATCCTTAAAAAAGTGATAAAGCCTTTTCAAACAATTAGATCAATTATAAGACATCAGCTTGGCCAGGGGATACGCGGTGGCTGAGCGGTAAAGCGTTTGGCCTCCGAACCGGGGGTCCCGGGTTTGAATCCTGGTGAAGACTGGGATTTTTAACTTTGGAATCTTTGGGCGCCTCTGAGTCCACTCAGCTCGGGTCTCTTGGTAAAGAGTGCAGTTCTGAAGGACATGGTCAGGTGTCTGGTGACACTCCACATGAACAGCATTCTCTGGTGACACTCCACATGGGCATAGTCCACTAGTTCCACTTTTGAGCTTCCAGTACATATATTGTCCCATTCTGTTGTGTCCGGTCCTGAGTAGAAAGATTAGATGTTGGTTATGTCGGGATAGCTTATAACTTATAGCTTATATATAATAAACGTGGTCGAGAGGCTAAGTGCGCTTGAACTTGGCTTGGATTGGCTACCTATGAAAGGGCTCTCGAGGTTTGACACCCGACTCGGGCAGAGTTGTGTTTATTGAGCGCATAAAAGCAGCACGGAAATACCTTCGTGTTTGTTATCCTACATTTCTATGTGCGTAATAACTGATTTTGTAGCACTAGTGCTTGGGGAAAAAATACAATTGTTAAATTGACACTTGATTGTACTATCAACAGGATTCGACCGTATAAAAGGATTTTTTTTGTTTGTTTTGTTTTTGGTAAGTTACGATTCAGTACAAAAATGCTTCCTTGGAGACAGCTGACATCACTGTGTAAACAAAGTAGCAAGAGAAGTCATCAATAACAAAAACAGTATGCTAGAGTTACGTCCCTCAAAGTCAGTACGGATTCTATCAGAAATACTTGGGTTAAGTCAACATACCTGGATCCTATACTATCAGCGGCAATGAAAAATAGCAATCACTTGCCATCGTCCAAAATATTTGTTTAATGTAAAAATTCACAGAAAAATAAGGCACCACCAGGTACATATGGTGGACATACGGAGTATACCTAGCTATTTTGAACCTAAGTAAAGGAAAAATATATATATATACTTTCAATATGATTGATATTTGTACCCGCTGGCTAGATTCTATTTATATAATTCTCTTGATGGCTCAAGAGTCTGGACACCAAAGTAATGGAAAGTTCACTCTTTTATTTCTGCATGCCACCCAACGTAATTTTAGAAGCGAAAAAAAGAGGGGGTAGGGGGAGAACAAGTAGTAGTTACCCGTCACTAAATAGCATGGCCGAACTTAACCATTGTCGGCCCAATGCGAAATGGATTTTGCGGGGTCCAGTTTGGGTAGGGATACGGATAATAAGTGAAAATTAAGAGTTTGTATTAAAAAATAAATTCTTCTTTGCATTTTATTCATTCATTACTACGCACAGAGTTACTACACGAGCCATGCGTGTAGCGAAGTCATACTGTATATCATTAGACTTCTGTTTCCTTCATAGATCAAGCTCAACAGAACTACTAAATGTTCCAATCTATCTACGAGAATTGTTGATCTTAAGTTATTCTTCATTAGTTTGAGGCGCGAGAAGCTTCTTTCACCAGATGACACAATTACGGGTACTGCACAAAGCGTTTTTGTTTATCGCGCGTAGAATTGGCCTTTTTTTCATATTGAATGAAAACCCAAAATGCAAATTTTTGTCTGTATATTTCAGGAGTATGTATGAGTTTTCTAAAGATTTTAATAATTTCCGGATATTTCCATACTTTTTCGTATATTTTGCAATTTCTGGAGATTTCAAGGAGCTCCTGGTAAATCGACAGGAGGCCGCGGGAAATCTGTTATAAGTTATACAATGATTTAATTAAATAATTTATACACCTCGAATTAGCGCGGTCCTACGAAAGTCGAAAGTGCGGGGCCCATGGAGGTCGCATATGTTGCAGTGGCCAAAGGCCGGCCCTGCAAAATAGCGGCATATGCTACGCCGCCTATCAACTAATAATAATTAACTTGAATAGTAACCATACCATGGCCAGGCTCTGTTGCTTTTACCTGGTACTCATATCAAACTAATCGAAAGTTAATACTAAATTTAGTCTTGAAGAAAGCTCTCTGTTGGCCCGTTCTCAAGAATCAGATAAAAGATAAGTAGGTTGTATATGGTAAAAAACAACATCTTGTTTGTATCATCACATTTATTTACATAACAAGAAAAACATAAGCAAAATACTTTTTTTTATAAAACAAAGCTTACATTAAGTAAAATTGTATCAATTAGTTAGAAATTAGTCGTCTAATTATATATGTATGATTGACCTAGACATACAAATCTGTCCAATAGAACTATTTTTACCAAGAATAATGTTTAACTTTTAGCTTTCTCAAAGCGCTATGATCCTATCACCTGTCTGGATCAGTGGTCAAAGGTGGAGGGGAAAAGGGGGGTATATTCGTGAATGTTAACATGATCGTTCCTCAGGGGGACTAATTCAACTTATACCACCACATCTATAAGTACGAGTTCTTTCCCTCGTTTAAGATATCAAATAAATTTATTGAATACCAATAGTTCATTAACTATTATTTATTATTATTATTATTTATTCTTGTGTTGTAAGTTAAAAAAAATAATTGTGCACATTTTCAGCCTTCATTGGGTGTAAAAGAAATATGTACAAACTTTTTACCATACAGACAGAGTGAAGTGATATAAGCTTAATGAAGAGATCCCAATGCACGCACAACCTTTCATATTAGTACCACTACACTTCCTTCAATAACGACTTCCTACGTCAACAAATCGACTATTGTGTAGTTCCTATTATCGTTTCCTTGTTTCTTTCTCTATTATAAAAAAAAAAAATAGAAATTCAATACTAAAAAGTTGAAGATTAAATAAAATAATTGTTCTATAATAATAATAAGGCTTGTCCTCGAGTCCGCAGATTAATGAAAAATGCATTTTTTCCCGTTGCAACGCAGCCCCAGCTGTGAACTACATATTTTGTCACATCGAGCAGACATAACTTCGGCAATGGATTTTCTTTTGGCCTCATATGTATATCCAGATGTCTCGTTCCAAAGCCAGGTGCTCTCTTCTATTTCAGTTAAAGTAAGATGGCGCCTAATCTGGTCTTTCAAGCGTTTCCTCTAGGCACCTCTATTACGTCGACCATCTTTCAGCTCACAAAAAAAAAAAGACTGCTTTTGGCATACGTACGTCCCCCGTGAGGGGTTTGTGCCCTGCCCAGCGTAACTGTTGGACCATAAGAAGTCCCTCTGTGTGTAGTATGGTCTTGCCAACGTATGTACATGTTAGAGCTCATGCATCTTTGGTGAAAGCGTTCAAGTGGTCTTAGTTGCTTTCCGTTTAGCACCCATACAAATAAGTTATTTATCAGCTGTTAATTCACTTTCCACTTTATTAATGGATAATTCTAGCGTTCTAAAAGTGTTTCTACTCTGTAGGGTAGACAGTAACCTGTAGCCGTTGGTATTCTAAAATACAAGAAGATGATTATGGCTTTACGCATGTCCCTTGGTCAATCTAGTCGTGCATCTTAAAATCAAAGACCTAAAATCTGCCAAGTAATTTTTTTTTCCTGGCTGACTCAAGCAGCCCATTCCGTACTCTAATAGCCCTAGGGAAGAAGGAGTGTTTGTATGCATTTGTTTTACCATATGGGACAAGGCATATTCATTTATCTTTGTTTATTTCTGAGTGTTTTAATAGGTTTCGTTTTCGTATTTGAAGGTTAGAGCTCAGTGTTTAATTTATAATTGCTACTTTAAGTAGAAATTTTCTATCCTGAAGGGTGTCTAAATTTAATTTTTTTTTTAAAGGTACTAATCAAATAAAATGTCAATATTCGTTTGATATTTATCTCACTGCTTTATTTTGTGTCAGCTATGGTGTGATGCGGCATACCTGAGTTTATACTTAAACACAAATTTTTGTTTTATGTTCAAAATGTAATACTGGTGGATACATAGTTGCATAGCGTCCGTATGGCTAACTTTGTTTCAATCTTAAACTGAATATTTATAACATTTCTTAAACAAAATAAATACTTTTAAAACAAGTAGAAGACTCAGAGGAATGTATAGCTATACACTGCAAAGAGTTCACTTAACGCTGTCACGTATCCGGACACAAAGTTTCATCTGAACGAGATGTTCAGAGTAGTGGGGAGGTCACTAAGTTCAACAAACAGAGGCTGAAGTGTTTGATTTCTACAACAACCCTCACCTGACAGCTATTTTTAGATTCTCTCTCTCTCTCTTTCTCTCTCTTTCATTGTGTGTCCTAAGAACTCTGTTGACATTACTGTTTTTTTAATGTATCTATCTATCTATCTATCTATATGTTGGACTTCAACGTGATTTCTTTTGCAAATACCGCACTTATATTTCGAATCTATCAAAACCATTTCTTAATTAAGCACCAATTAGGTAAGAGAAACCTGTGTAGAAAATGTCATGTTAATTAATTATGTGGCCTCTACACATTCCAAAATCTATGTATGTATTAAGTCTATGTATCAATCTATGATTAGAAATATGTATCTCTACCTAATTTCTTTGAATTCTTAGCTCTCAAACACATGGCCGTTCCCATGTGGAAAGTACGGTCCTATTTGTAAAATGAGCCGAATGCATCACCCTCTTCATTCTCAATGACTAGCCTTATTGGTTTTAGAAATTTGCACACAGGGTGTAGGTTAAAACGGATCTACCATGAATTTTTACGTAGGCGCAAAATGACTTACGAATGGCGCTTTTATTTCCACGTTATAGTTTGTCTTTAAAACTTTTATTCAATCACTGAAATTCAGACGATAACACGTATAAAAGGAAATAATTAACTTTCTTGAAAACAAAAAAAACAAAACTTTAAATATCTCGTAACAACTGGAATTAACATTCTTTTAATGACCGGTCACGTGGTGTAGTTGTAGATGATTTGGTACCATTACTTGTTTTGAATAGCTCATACAAGTTTAAGTGGATATAAAGATTGTGATTTTGCGTGTACATTTTGTGAAACCCTTTGATTTAGCTGGTGAAAATCTAGATTATGTACGTATTTAGCTTGCTGTATACAGACACCTTACAGTATACGTGTCAAGCACGTTGTCTGACATATGTTTGTAATTAAACAGAATAAAAAAAAATTCATCGTTTATAATAAAAATGGTTTCCTTGTCAAAGATATATTAGAAGAAAATATATAAATGATAATACTACACATATGCGCGTGCATTTAGATGTGAATTTTATTTGCATTTCAGTGGAGACATGTAGTGGAGAAAATGAGGTGTTATCTTTTCGTTCGTCTGCGTTCCCAAATAAGGTTAGGCCGTTTTATTTCTGTACAAATAGTTTAAGATTCAGAAGTGGTAGAATTACATGAAAGCAATTATATATATTCTTGCAAGTATTTGACTCTTGTTGTTATATCAAAATGGCACATTTTTTTAAAAAGATTTCATAACTAAAAAAAAGTCTTCTTCAAGTGACATGTCATGCTTAGCGCCAGTTGTTGTGTTCCGTGACATAAGCTGTTCTGAAAGGATCTAAAGAAGGCGGAGCTAAAATGAAGGAGTCAAGTTTTCTGAAGCTCATCCTAATCACTTTTTTTATTGGTAAATATAACAGTATATATATATATATATATATATATATATATATATATATATATATATATATATATATATATATATATATATATATATATATGCTTGCATTTATCGATTGGTTCAAATACTTTCATGTTACTTATTTAATCTCTTTCACTCTTTTTTTTTCTTCCTATGACATTTGTGTTTTTTTTAAATAAATATTTGTTTTTTTCTCTCTTTTGCTCTCTCTTTCTCTTTTTCTCTCTTTCTTTCCCGTTTCGCTTCCTCCGTGTGTACACGTTATTGCTCCACTCCCCATTCTCTGATGAAGTTAACATTGTTCCTAACAAAACATAAACAAATTAAAAAAATAGAACAAATGGATCAATTTATTTGTGGTAACTAACTAGTTTGCTATAGATAAAGGGAAATAAATCTTACAGTATTGATACATATGGCTATAAATATACAATACCTCATATTAGTTAAGCTGTGTTTTTTTATTTTTTTTATCAAATTAGACTTTTATATTTTGCTCAATTTCTTTCTATACCTGTAACTTTCTTTCCTTCTTTTTTTCACTTTCCACAGCTCTCCTTCACTATCATCAACTCTCTCTCTCTCTCTCTCTCTCTCTTTCTAATTCCCAGAGTTCTGTATCTGTTCGCTCTCATGAAATGCTCTGTTTCAACTCTCTCCCACTAAATTATTCACAAAATACCATGCGTGTCATACCTTGGAAATGTATTGGTGAAAACATTCCACTCGTAGCAACAGAACGATAAACGAGGAAAACTGATTTTCATTTTGGCATGCACACATAGTCCCTCGTTAACTGTTATTTATTTGTATTTTTCCTACTGTATTTTACTAGTTAGAATAACAAATACATATATCTACAAACGTATGTTTATTAACATACTTGCTTCTATTGTAATGCTATTATTTGCTTAGCGAATCTAGACTATCTCGTTGTCTTGTATTTTAAACCTACACACTGAACATAAGATCACTGTATAAATTGAACATACAGTCTCGTTCAAATGGTATGTATCTATTTCGTATATTTATAACAGCTAAAAACAAAAACAAACATTGTTTTATTTATGTCAAATTTTAGCTTGAGCCGTAACAGAATATGCTGAATCCAGATTACTTGACTTCAATAGTTATATTATAATTATTTTATTTAATTAACGATTTATTTATTAAATAAGTTTATATATTTTATAAATACATTGGCAACAACTTGTTTGTGTGTTGATGTGGAAATGTGCGTGGTTTACATTGTATAACATTAATGCTGAGAGAGCCGTGGTGCTTGAGTGATCAGAATATATATATATATATATATATATATATATAATAAGAATAATCTTTATTGTCCGTAAGGAAATTTGTCTTACAATTTGTGCATTACAACAAACAAAACATTGTAGCTATAAAAAACTAAAAAGAACATTCACACCAGACCCACTCATAATTTACGTGTGAAAAGTTTATATCAAATTGTTTCTATTTAATGATTTGATTGCCAGGGGAACAAAAGACTTTTTGATCCTGATCTACGTAAATATTTTTCTTATACTTTTTATAGAGTAATATAGAGCATTCACTTTTCTTATTTCATCTATAGTATAACCTGAATACAATGTAGGTAAATATTTCGCTTCAGACTGTGTTGCTCAGCATTCTAATGAGATTATAAAGTTATCCAAGTATAACAAAACATCCTTGGAGTCATCGTGCCAGCAAAGATACGTTGATGAATCGGATAGTCTGGTGTACCTTGCAGTCCTTCAAACATCACATTTGAAAATGTCTCAAATGTATGTTGCTCACTTCCAAATGGAGCAACCATTGTCCCAGAGTTTTGAACAAGTACAATCTTATTGAAAATATAGCTATTATAATTTGTGTCTGTATGCAATAGAGTTTAAGCTTTAGTATATAATTTAAAAATTTAAATAAATGCTTTTAATGGGGATTTTCATTATAAAAGCGAATCAATAAAAAGCTACTCTTTTTTAGTTAATCTCAAGTACGGAATATTGAAAGTGTTTATTTAGCATCACAGAAACAGGGTTAACAACTTTTCATCTTTTCTTGTGTCCCAGACATTTCTTTTATTATTGAGGTGGCAGCGGTGATCATCCCATGAAGCGTTCTTTCATTGGTGACTTTAATAATATTTAATTCAATTATAGAGCAGTCACTTTTCTCATTTCATTTTAAAAACCGAAATATAATCTTTAAAAAAAAAGTAAATCAAAGAGTACATTATTGTTTTAAACTTAATCAGAAAAATATTAATTTTATAATTAACTTTTATAGTAAAAATCTCATTAATATTTATAATTTAATATCATTAAAACATTATGCAATAAAGGTGTATTGCTTGATAAGGCCAGGAAAACTTTTGGAACATTTGTTTTCTGTTTATTTATATTGTTTTGTGATGATATTTTGGGACGCGATGACTGAGTGGTTAATCACTAGGCTTCCGATCTTAGAGTCCTGGGTTCGAATCTCAGTTCAGATTTTTTGGACTCCCCTGAGTCTAATGGGTTACCTGACTTACATTGGGGAAATTAAAGGCTATTGGTTGTTGTGCTGGCCACATGACACCCTGTTTGTTAACCATTGGCCAAAAGAAACAGATGATCTTTACATCATCTGGCCTATAGATCACAATATCTGAAAGGGAAACTTTATTTTTTTACTCATTAGATTTAGAAGATTTAGTCAGATCAAAAATGTTTGAAATGTTTTGTTTCTCCCTGGCTCGCTTATAGATGTGCAGTGTCAAAGTGTGGAACAGTTCGTGTGAAAGTAACCCCTCAAAGTCCAAGTGTTACTGTAAGAATAATAATGACGGTGTTCTCAGTTTAATTCTGAACATGACTGCCAACTTGGAGCATTCTGAGAGAAAACTTCAATTCGTTTTAAGCAACGATACAAGTGTAGATTGGAACATGACAGCAGAAACACAGTTACCAAAAGTATACTGTAAATAGTTTTATTATAGCCTTTTGTTTAGTTAGTTTAAATTAATAGTCATATATTCCACATAAGTAATGTGAACGACGTAGGTCTAAATTGCTCTTGCCCCTCCTGTACTGGCACTTGTTGTACTAGTCAAGCTCCACAAGTAAGCTGCCGACACTTGCAAAGTTTCCTATCAAGCCATTCTTGGCGCTAGAAGCTAAGAAGAGAATTCAACAAAGATGTAAAAGAATTATTTTTTTAAAAACTTATGTAATATAGAGTGTCATTGCATCAATTATTTCGAATCAATCTTTTAATTAACTTTAAGTAGTTCTAGACTAACTATAATGAACTAGTCGACCGGTGGCGTAGCTTACGCCGCTATTTTGCAGGGCCGGCCTTAGGCCACTGCAATCTATGCGTCCGCAATGTGCCCCGCACTTTTCTAGGACCCGCGCTAATTCTAGGTGTATAGATTATTAAATCAAACCATTTAATAACTTATAACAGATTTCCCGTAAGCCTCGTAAAATCTCCTGAAATTGCAATATATACGAAAAAGCACTGGAAATATCCGAAAATTATTAAAATCTTTTGAGAACTCATACAAATCTCCTGAAATATATAGACAAAAATTGTCATTTCGGGGTGTCATTCAATATGGAAAATGCCAATCCTAAGCGCGATAAAAAAACGGCATTATGCATTACCCGTAATAGTGGAATCTAGTAAAAGAAGCTTCTCGCGCCTCAAACTAATGAAGAATTACTTGAGGTCATCAATTTTCAAAGATAGATTGAAACATTTGGTAATTCTTGCTATTGAGCGTGTTCTATGTAGTTAACAGAATTCTTATGATATACTGTATGACTGACTATTCCTAAACGACAATTTGTTCACCCGACAATTCTTTCATCCTCAGTCGTTCACCAAACAAATCTTTCACTGACAACTGGTTCACCTGGTTTTCTGAACAACTGTTCAGACAACTGGTTCATCAAAGATGGTTCACCGACAATTAGTTCACGACAAATGGTTCACATGACAACATTGCAGACTGACATTTGTTTGACAAACAATCGGTTCACCGACAAATACGTAACACTGTTGTACTAATCAGGAATACTGTCTACTTCCAGCGCCTGTTAATTTAACATTGCTGATTAACGGACAGAGTCAAGACAAAGAGGCGTGCAATATCACAACACAGACGGAATTAAGAGACGTAGAGATCACTTGGTGTGTTCAAAGTGTGTTAAACTACACACTACACATTTCTACGAGATCTAGCATATTACTGAACTCATCATTCAATGGTTGTGTTATGTATACATTAACCCCCGCTGTGATATTTGAAAATGTTACAGTCTCTTATATTGAAGTGGACGATTGTCAGAGGCATCAGTCTTATAGGTGTAACATTTATTGTAAGTACATGTTCTATTTTTACAAAGCTTATATCAATTCACTCCGCTTGTCTGTCTAGTACAACTTATGTACACATTATCTCTCCCACTTTTTATTCTCGGATCAGGTTGAAACTTGGCACTATTATTCGTAGAACCTAACAAACCATCTTCTTGTTCTTGAAAATGTCAGGTAGAGCCTACGGCTCTTAGAACTCTAGGCCAGGTAAAGTGAACAAGAGCTCCCTCTCACCGGCTTGAATGAGAAAATAGAACACTGTTTTGTCTGACAGGGGGCATGACTCGCGACTCTATACCAGGCTAAACCGTGTAGGACACGCCATTTATGTAACGGCCCCTTGATGAATGGCGCCTGGATTGTTACACGGCTGTGGGGACTTTTTTTACAACTCCGCACAGTGCAATGAAGATGCTCTAGCACCCCCTGTTTTGATACCCTTTGGCCTAATCGTTTCCTCCTACGATCGTTTCCACCCGGACGCCACTATGATGCAAGGTAGCATGCCCGGATAACAAAATATAAATCATTACAAACATTAACCAATTAATAAATAAATTAGTGGTAATTCACTAATTTGTTTGATATACAAAAAAAGAAATAAATTTTGCAGTATTGAGAAATATGGTTATTTTTCTGATATAAGCTTTGATAAAACAATTTTTTTTTTCAGATTTCTGTTGTTTTTTTTTGCTTTCTTACAGTAACAGACAATCAAAACACGTGTGTGGACATGTGCCAGGATGTTGTTCTAACTCACGTTGTGATTACTATTATAGTGATTTTAATATCTTCAGTCTGTATACTCATCAGTAAGTATTATGCAATCCTTAACTCTTTCTCTCCTAACTGACGATACCAACATTGATTCAACCAGAATGTGGTAAATAATTACGGAGAGAAAGAGTTAATATAACCGCTACAATATTTATACGTCTTTCATGTTCGTATTTTTTAGTTCATGTATCAAGAAGATTTGCATGAAAATGTTATGGAACTGATTGTTTAGGCTGAAATACATGTATCAGGAAATGCAATCCGTATTAATTTCTGTTATTATTATTATTATTATTATTAAGAGGAATGTTATTTTAAAAAAAGGTGACCAGTCATTTCATCCCCGGTCACTTCATCCCTGGTCACTTCATCCCCGGTCATTTCATCCCCGGTCACTTCATTTCCGGTCATTTCATCCCATTGTCATTTTCAGCATCTGATCATATTATCTAACAAATAGTAATTGTAAAAATCATGAAATTAGCACTATTTAATATATTTATTTTTTTATTTAAATGACAAAAAGTGTAACACATAAGATAAGAATAAATATGAATAAACAAAATGAAATGACCGGGTTTGAAGTGACCTGGAATGAAGTGACCGGGGATGAAATGACCGGGAACCATATATATATATGTATATATATATGTGTATATATATATATATGTATATATATATATATATAATAATAATAATAATAAATTAATACACCAGCACTTGACTTTGACACACAATTTGATCAGTAAGGATACTCCTCCATATTATAAATACTCACCACAAGAGGTTCTCGAGTCTACGGATCATCTACTGTACTGAGAAAGCCTATTTGACTGACGAAACGTTAGTATTTAATCGCCATGATCTGCTGCTCACCGATAAAAAAGAAAAGGCCGCTACCATTATTGACATCGCCGTACCACTATCTCATAATTAAAAAAAAACAGCTGGAAAAACAACGAAAATATGGGAACCTTGGCTTGGAGATTAAGCGTTTATGGAAATTATCTAAAATAACAATATACCGCATTGTCATATCAACCGAGGGAATAATAAAAACTGACATCACAGATACCTTAAAGGCCCTTGGCATTCCTAGGAACATTCTCTTTGCGTCAGAGGGCGGTACTTCTGCAGAAACTGGAAACTGATAAAGGGACTACGATTAATTTTGTTTCCCTTTAACGAAGCTCGACCCTGGCTTCGCCAGAGAATGAATACTCGTTCTTTTATAATAATAAAAATAAGGCTAGTCTTCGAGTCCGAATACTAGTGATGAATGCAGTATTTCCCGTGGCTGCGCAGTCCCAGCTGTGACCTAAATATTTTGCCACCTCAAGGGCAAGCATAACCATTGTCCGCAGGTGGTTGATTTAGATTTTCTTTTCGCCGTCTGCGTTTGTCCTCGGTAGCAGATTTTCTCTTTGTCTCCCATGTGTATCCCGCGGCCTTGTGAGTGACTTCCAGCTGTCTCGTTCCGACGCCGCATGCAGCCAGGTGCTCTCTTCTATGTCAGCCAAGAAAAGTTGACGCCTAAGCTGGTCTTTGAAGCGATTCCGTGGGGCGCCTCTGTTACGTCGACCACCTTTTAGCTCACCAAAAAAAGACTGCCTTTGGCATACGTTCGTCTTCCATACAGGATACGTGCCCTGCCCAGCATAACTGTCGGAACATAAGAAGTCCCTCTATACTGTCCATACCGGCGTTGGCAAGGACATCGCTGTTTGTAATGCGGTCTTGTCACCGTATGTCCATGATGGAGCGCAAGCATCTTTGTTGGAAGCGCTCAAGAAGTCTTAGATATTTCCTGTATAGTGTCCATGTCTCTCTATATATCCGTTATATATTAGGATTAAAGCCGCATTTTTGTGCATTTTGTCTGTCAGTCAGTCTGTCTGTCATGTTAATATAGAAAAAAAACTAAAATCTTTTGAAAATTTGATAAGCTTTTAATTTTCCTTCCGAAACATCGCAATAGTTTTAAGTATTTATAATAGATTGTTCCGGATGTTTGTATATATAGTGTGAGAGAAAAAGAAAATTCTAGATAAATCTAATACCGTTAATAAAATTTTTAGGAATGGTCTCGTATGAAAATTTGATGTACCATAGCATTGTGGAAAGATTTTCATAAGATACTTTGGTGTTAGGAAGTTGTTTTTCTTTAAAAATCGGAGCATAATATTAACGATAATTAGATTTTAAAACGTTTTAGCTAGAAAATAAAATGTAATGTACGACAGAAGTGCGATTTTACATAGAGTTAGAATGTTTTTCATAAAAATCCAGAACTGCCGATATTCGTAAATGAGAAGATGATTATTTGTTTTATTTATAAGAAGAGGGATTTCAAATAGTTATTTGTGTTAGTAGATTTTTCATATAAAATTTGGAACAATTTCGGTCAGGATTTGTTAGAAAAATTTAAGTAATGTAGTTTGATTTCTTTTTCAAAACCAAATCCGGAACATTCATTACAGATAAAAAAAACTTCTCAGAAAGAAAATTCAAAGATAATTTAGTCTAAAATGTGTTTTTCAAGAATCGTTTTATGTAAATTACTTTCTTATTTTAAAATCCTAAACAAGCTACAGTCGATATTTTTTAAATAAAAACAGTGATTTAAAATAAATTTGTTTTAAGTTGAAATAGAAATAATTTGATATCAATAATTAAACTATAGTGACTTCTTGTCCAAGAAAATAAGGGTAATATGTTAGTCAATGATGCTATTTTATATAATCATCTGACATACTATTTTTTATAAAACAATATCCGGAACAACTTCATAGTTAATGAAATATAAGTCAGTATAGCTTTTTTCATTTAGCATTTACATGCTATATTTTCTTTAAAAAAAAGCGGAACAACATATTATGATCATGTGTTTTTACAACGTTTAAGCATGGAATTTGAATGTAATATAAGTTAGAAGAGCAAACAAACATTCGTTGGCATTCATTTGTTTTTCACAAAAACATCCGGAACAATCTATTATAGATATTTGGAACTATTGCAATAATTTGGAGAGAGCATTAAAAGTTAAATCAGATTTTCAATATCTTTTTGTGAGTTTTTAAAAAAATCTAAACGTGACGGACAGACCGACCAACAGATAAAACGCACAAAAATGCGTCTACTATTCTGATGGGAGCACTAAACAAAAAATAAATAAAATCTGATTATTTAAAATCAATTGAGGGAACTGATTAGTACAATATATAGCTGTTGCTTGTCACGCTAAGTCTCTGTATAAAAAGTCCATTTTAAAAAACGTGTGTGATATACAATGTGCATTCTTAGCCTTTATAAACAAACATAAATGTTTTCTTTTAATTTTAGCAGCTAGGTGACCAGAAAAAAACACCTTAAAGTAATATTTATATTTGTTATGAATATTTCGTGTACATTTTATACATATATTTAACTTAATGATACTAAAATAAAAAGAAAATGTCTTTCTTTGTTAACATATTGTAACATTACATCCATTACATTTATGTAATTGTTTTAGAATTGGTGTATTTTTATGAAAAAATCGCTTGCATAATTAATTTTATAAACTAAACTGTTTGCTTTTAGAAAACCAAAAGTAGCCGTTGCAAGTAAATCATTTCAAGCCGCATCGCATGGTGAAATAATATTTTTCATTTTTCTTTTAGTTTTCGACATCTGAGTGTGACAGACGGACAGACGGACATTTCGCATAAACCCAACAGCGGTTTTTCCCCTAACGGGGGCCGCTAAAAAAACATTTAAAATTCTATAACATTAGTAGTTACAAAATACTATTTTTAAAAGCTTGAGAAAGATTCACGTAAGGAAATAAAGAATAAGCAGGAATTGGAACACGGGCACTATGTACCATGCGGTGTTGACATTTATAAAATCTGCGAAACCTGTTTTTATGTTGTAACTAATCAGTTTGCATGTAGTAGTTGATGTATAGCAAGTATTTCTCCATATATGTCTTTAAAGCCAGTTGATATTTGTTTCGCTTTTTTTTTGTTCAGTCTTGTCATATACAGACTAAAATTTATACTTTTGAAATTTAAATTATAAAAGAATTTAGTAGGGTTTCTTGTTTTTTTCAGCTTTAAAAGACAACGGCACGCCCATCAATCCTCTACTGATCGTTCTATTTTTATCTGTCATTGCTCAGATTATTCTAGTCATCATCGCTTCTACTTCTGTAGAATGTAAGCTGTTTGTTATTCTTTATGTATTTATTTTATAACGTTTATTTAAAAAAAAAAAAAGAACAGCTCTTTTCAAATTTTATTAATTCTACTTTGATAGAAATATTGATTTATGCCTAAAATGTTTATATTGTCTCTCTCTTGAAAATTTGTATCAGTTATTAAATTTTAATAATTTTTAGTTTCAATAATGATTTAATATGATGAAAAGGCCAAAACGGCTTGGCCACGGCTTACCAACCCAATAAAGAGGTTTAAGGGGTTGCTGGAGTGTGAAAAAGTCTATTTTGGGTAAAAAGATTGATTTTTAAATTTTGGTGTAATTAAATAGGTGGGCATGAATTTTTTAAACTGGCACCAAAGATTTTATAAAAAAAAAGCATTTTTTATTGAAAAAAGGAATTTTAATGATGCATGGTAAACACTATTTTCCATTTTTTTTCTTAATACAAGTTCACTGTTTTTGAGTGAATGCATTTTTTGTGACCCCCCCCCCTGTAACATATTTCTAAAATCTCTAGAACTAATAGAGATAAATGTGTCAAATTTGGTACACATATTTAGAGAAAAATAATACAGAGAATCAGCTAGTTTTAATGATTTTATCTGAAGAAGTTTTTAATATATGATCTTTTGGAAAAAAAAATTTGGATGCATTTTACAGGTAAAAAAATCATCCTTTTTAAAAAAAATTTAAAATGCACAATAGTAAGGGAAAATGTATAAAATCTAGCTAGCTCCTTTCAGCCACCTTTATAATTTAAGGTGTAAGTATTTTTAGCTTTGAAATGTATCAATTTTGAAAATTTTTAGAATTTTCCTATATGAACTAATTTTTGTTTATATTCAAGATAGCCGCCATTACCATGGCAACCCCGTAACGTTACACAACATTCAATATATATTTCTTTTTATTGAGTTGTCCTATAAAATAATATAACAAAAGTTATTAAGTTAAAGCAAAAATAAAAAAAATAAAGAATTTGCACTCCACAGTAACCCCTTAAGTTGAAATCGCGACCCGAACAGAGTTGTGTTTGTGCAGCGCCTCAAGAAAGTACATACACCTTCTCCCCACCCCCCTTCCCAACTGGTCCACAAAGTGATTGGACAATATCACACCTGACATGCTATAATCATGAGAGATACACTACATAAAAGCTATTAACATTTTTTTTGGTATATATTCTTACCACAGATACTGGTGATACAGCTTTACACATATGGAAGATTATGGCTATTTATCAAAGTGCAACTTACGTGTTGTTTATCATTATAGAGTTTGTACTGCTATGTACACATACAAGTGAGTATGTTTATGTAAAGGAGTCCTAAATAACATTTTTTTAAACACCTAATGAAATATTCATTAGCCTGTTTCTATTAACATTTATCGTACAATGCCAGTCAAACAGATAATCATTTTCTAATTGTAATATCAGATGCACATTAAAGCTATGTGGACTCTTGACTACCCTATTGTATTAGTAACGAAACATGCTTAGATTACTTCCTTAGAACACGTGAAAGGATTGAGCAGTGAGTTTTAAGATCGCCTTGTCAGCGTACAAAGATAGACCGATTGTGCACATGAGCCAGTTCTCTCTCTATCAGATCCTTGAACGTAACATTCATAAAAGAATGTGATTTACTGTTTCTACTTCCTCGATGTAGTGGCGACACCGTGTGTCGTAGTTTTCTCTTTTGGCCAGTCTCGATTCTACATCCTCTCACCGGCAGACAGGGTATATCCAATGCATTAGCACTACCATTTCGCACAATGGCCGGTCAATGTAAAACGACAATAGTCAGTTTGTATTTTTTCGTCCACGGCTGTTGGGAAAATTAGTTATGAAATGACGGGGGATAAAGTGACCAAAGATGACATGACCGGGGATGAAATGACCGATCACCAGTCGTGTCAGTACATGAATAAATCAGGGCCCTTGTGCATATAATAAAGATTCAAATTGTTATGTTCTCTGTGACCTATCATTTTACCATTAAAAAAACTTTACAAGTAAGAAATGTGTTATTAACCTTGTGTTTCAGAATTCGATCGCTATTGTATGGATGAACCCTGGGTCTATTTGATTATTTTAATATGCCTTCAATCATTGGTTGGATCAGTATGTCTTCCATTTATCATTAAATATTGTAAGTATGGTTTTATTCATCAATAACATTTCATATCACAAAGCCATTTTCTTTTCTTCATTGTTCATTGGATTCCACTTACTGACTACAGAGATAAGATAAAAGTCTCAGTCTCTTATAGGTATTAGATCTAAAGCAATAACAGTATATAAGTATATATATACGTGTCTTTTGTTTCTACCTGTATTTAACTACTTCAAAAAGGAAAACGGATCTAAAATGTTAACTTTAGTGAAAGAGAAGGCTACTTTAATTCAGTTTCACCAAAACATTCACAATAGTTCGTTTCACAACCATAAGTGAGCGCAAGAGTGGCGTGTTATTGAGGTCATGCTTTCTTGGATTAATTTATATGGATTTTATGTAAAGCGATCGAAGTTGTATAACAAAGGTTATATCAACTCGCTGTGTTTGCCCGTCTATTATTGAGAAAGAAATACCCTACACACAATCTACCCAACACCCAATCTCGGATTAAGCTGCAGACTTATTTCTTTTACCTGACAAGAATAAACACAAAATTAACCAAAACATTGGTAATTAATTATTATGCTTGGTGTTTTGAACAAGGGAAAGAACTCGTACTTAACAAATATGGTGGTATAAGTTTAATTAATGCCCTTTAGGACTCTGGCGCCCTAATAAAACTTTAAAAATGAATAATTAATAAACGATCCTGTAAACATTCACGATATACCCCCCCTTCTTCCCTTGACTTTTACAACTGGTCCAGGCAAGTAATAGGATCATAGGGCTTTGAGAAAGCTAAAAGTTAAACAACAATTGGTAAATATTTCAAATCGCAAACTTATAATCACATGGCTGATCCAAACTAATTGATAAAATCACAATTTATATAAGCTATAATTTCTGTTTTTTTTAAGTATTATATACGTTTTTCTTGTTTGGCTAGTTTAGATTTGAAATATAGTTAGAAAAGCAAGTTTTATTTCAGTATACTAATACGAGTATTTTTCCCTTCAGTAATGAAGAAAAAACCAGAGAAAGACATAGAACTGACCTACATTGGTAGAAGGCAGTAAACGAGGAGAACCCAAGTGATACAAGTACATTATCTCACTCACTAAAGTTGTCTGTTTTTGAACATCAATGCTTTATGAACAATAGATTTTTTTTTTATTCGAATCAAGACTATAAATTTTAGGCAGCATTAATTAGCAATTATTTGGTTGTACTTGCCTGGATATGGCAAAATATGTAGGTCACAGCTAGGGCTGCGCGGACACGGAATTACTGCATTCCTTTTTAATCTTCGTACTCAAAAACAAGCCTTATTATTATTATCACTAATTAGCAATTAGAGAATGTAAGTATTGGCATTACTGCAGTAGCAATATAAACCCTTGTCACTGTTTGGGCAGGTTGCCTCGTAATCTTAAAGGAACTTTGTTTATATTTCCTTGATTTCACTTCATGTTTTTCCTTTGTTTTCAGACAGTGGCAATAGACATACTTTTTCTTTCTTTTTTTTTTTTTAAATTGATTAAATAGTGTGTAATTATTTAAAGGTGATGTTCTACTAAAGGAGTTTGTGTCTGCTTCTTATATTCTAGCAATCTGAATATACCTGGAAGCATTGCCTAGTTGAAAAATATTTAGATATCTGCTTTCTAATTCCAGTGTGTAAACTACAGGGCAGATAGCGAGCTGGTTACAGGTGTGTATAGCTTCACGCTGGACAGTTTAAAATCAGCCACCAGGGAAAGTTAAACTGACATTAGATTACAAAAAACGCGAGAATAAAACAACAGACCCTTTCGCAAGAAGTTATTAATACTTTAAACTTACTAAAGGGTTAAGACAGAGTACGATAGAAGAAAGGAGGGTCAAGAAACGTCTTGAGAACTATGGAAAGGGGATATTTAAAAAGATTGGAAATGCTAATTGGAAGGAAAGATGGTCGCTACTTATCGAACACGATTGGTCAGTCTTCGATCAATACTATTATAAGTTCTGTATCTATATTTTTTATTTGTTTCAGGCTTGAGTTTAAAGGTATTAAACCCAAGACCATTACATCTAACACTGTGTTACTTCTTTGTGTTCTAGTACTTATTGAACTTTATTAACGGCACCTTCAAAATCAGAAAAAATGTCAGATAATCGTGGAGAAAATGCCTTCAAAGTGTTTTTGTCATTGCCTGCCTAGGATATCCGTTCAAGTGTTTTAGTCATTGTCTGCCTAGGACATCCGTCAAGTGTTGCAGTCATTGTCTACCTAGGACATCCCGTCCAAGTGTTGTAGTCAATGTCTTCCTAGTACATCCGACCAAGTATTGTAGTCAATGTCTGCCTAGGACACCCATCCAAATGTTGTACTTTGTATCTGCCTTGGACACCCGGCCAAGTGTTGTAATCATTTCCCACTCGAACATTGAAGTCCCAGATTATTATGAGTTATCTGTTATGAAACACTTTATTCACTGTTCAACTTATTCCCAAGTAGTACGAATGTAGATCATCAATTCAAAGGTAATAGAACGACATGGACTAAGTACGATAAGGAAAAACTTTCCTACACCCACAACTAGCTCAAATTAAACGCTCCGACTCTTAAAATATCAGCACTTTCAAACTCTCTGTCCAATCCTCAACTAGCTTTATAGTCATAATAAAATCACACACTTCATCTACTCCTACACACATTCACGTGCAAGCCATGGTAATGTGAAACTATACATTGAGCCTTATCCTGAATAATAACAAATACAGTTTGTAACAAAAGGACCAATGCCAACATCTAGAGACATCAGTAATGTGTATATTCCTGTGATAGACAGAAGCGTTAAAAAATAAAATAAACAAACCACTAAATGCCTTTAAATGCAAAGGAAACAAAATAAAGAGCATTAACCACGCTTAAGCACAACTTCAATTTGCTTTTTTTTAAACAGTGGGTTAATTTACTTTGTTTTACAATATTTAGTGTTGTAAAACATATAGAATATATCACAAAGAAAACAACGCTAGTTTTTCTATAATCAAATGAAAAGACTTTGAATGAGGTATATATTAGTCAGCTCTCTGTGTGTTACATATTTGAATAATCAAATACAATAATTGAACAAATTTAATAGCTTTGACTTTAACATCTAAATACAAGCCCTGGACAAGAATGTAAATGTTGATATATGTAATTCAGATTTAAGCATTATTTTTAGCGGCCCCCGAAAGGGGAAAAGATGCTATTAGTTTTGTGTAAAATGTCTGACCATCTGTCCGACCGTCCCGTTTAGATCTCGTAAACTAGAAAAGCTAGTGAAAATCAGACATCACAATATTTTAGACCATTCAAAGTTCTGATGAAACGGCTACTTATTTCTATTCTGAAAGCGAAAAATCTAATTTTCTAAATCACTTATGCAAACAGTTTTTATATAAAAATTTACCACTTTTACAACTATTAACTATAAAACACTCAAACATTTGAGGCATTTTATCAGGGATGGCAACTGATTTTGATATATTTAACACATTTATGCAAACGGTTGTAGATTTTTTGTCAAAAGTTTTGTTTTTATATTTCTATTGTTAATTATGTAAGTTCTGTTATACTAAGTACTATATTTACACAAAAACAAATGTTTACTATTTTTTAAGAGAAAAAATCTATTTAGTATGCATTATAAGTTAGAAATAATAGTAAAATTGTAAACTGCATTTTTTAAAGAAATTATTAAAGGACTACTTCCACAGTTATCCCTTTCTTGAGGTTTCGATTAAAAGATTGAGGCTTTTATAAAACTATTACATCAATAATAAGACATCAGTTAGGCCAGGGGTGGCGCGGCATCTGAGCGGTAAAGCGCTTGGCTTCCGAACCGGGGGTCCTGAGTTCGAATCCTGGTGAAGACTGTGATTTTAAACTTCGGAATCTTTGGGCACCTCTGAGTTCATCCACCTCTAATGGGTACCTGACATTAGTTGAGGAAAGCAAAGGCGGTTGGTCGTGGTGCTGGCTACATGACACCCTCGTTATCCGTAGGCCACAAAAACAGATGAATTTTACATCATCTGCCCTATAGACAACAAGGTCTGAAAGGGGAACTAGTTAGGTCAGATTCACATCTAACTTTGCATTCACTTTCACCTATCCTTTGATCTGCTAAACCGTTTGGGGCACCACACAAGATCTGTCAACCATCTTTCTCCATTCTTACCTCTAATTTGTCTTTGATATTATTTCATTTGGATGTTCTTTCTGAAAATATTGAAGCCTGCCTGGGTGGACGACTTCGGGGGCCGATTTTGAGTTTGTGTTTCCACACAAACTGTCTTTGTAACCTTGTTTATATGTCATTTAGTTCGATCCATTTTTACATGTTCAAGAGTCTATAGTTAATTTTTGTTATCATGGACCTAGTAGGAATAACCTTTTAAAGTAACAAAATAAAAAAGGTTACGACATTACAAACTAATAGAATAGAAAACTAATAATTAATAAAAAAAAATCGCACTAAAACATCTTTTGGACTTGAAATGCTTTTCACATTGAATGGATAAAAATTCTATGAACTTCTATTCCTAGATGTGTGTTTGTGTTCTGTATGCAGTTTTAACTTGTTCTATTTGACAAGGACACATAACTCCTGAAATGTATTATGACAATTTCTACACGCATATATAAACTTGAGGTACACATTCAGCTTAAAAGTGATATACTTTCATGTGGTTCTTGTGCTGTAATCAATCTCACCACACATCTGTAAGCCCCTATCGTGTAATCAATGTCACCACACAACTGTAAATCCTTATCATGTAATCAATCTTAGCACACATATGTAAGCCCATATTGTGTAATCAATGTCACCACACAGTTGTTAGTCCCTATCATTTAATCAATCTCACAACACATCTGTAAGCCCCTATCGTGTATAACTCATCAAACATCTGTAGGTCCCTATCATGTATATATCACTACACATCTGTAAGTCTCTATCTATCGTGTATAGTTTTATAATTAGGCCCCCTTTTAACTTAAAAAGTTTTCTCCTTTAGCTGATGTTGGAATGGAAAATGCAGCCATATGGTTTTTATTAGAGTCAATAAAGTTTTTACACATGGCAATGAAAACATTAAACTTCTATTATTTAGACATCTTATAACGGCACAATACCGGTCTGTCGATATATAACTATTTTTCATCGAAGTTTTATTGTTTCTGGTTTAGTTCTACTCTATATGCATAATTTTTTTTTTAAATTATTTTTTTATTGTAGAAAATCCTTCCAGAATAAAAGTACGTGAGGAAATTAATTGAAACTTTTTTTTTGTCGTTTTGTTATACATGTTTCACAGTCGAGAGTCTTAGAGTGACAAACAACATGAATAGACAATATCACCAGTATATTAAATTACAATAACATATGGAAGAACAAAAAGCTTAAATTGAGTATCGAACTAGCAATCTTTTCCACCGTCAGCTTTTTGATCGAATGATTCTTCCAATTCTACCTGCGGGGATTGTTTAAGAAAATCAATTGTTTATTGATTACAAGTAGAAATCTTAAGATCAATTCTAGATCAATAATCTGGATGGAATCTATATTAGATTTACGTAACAATATAAGCAAAGCATAGAGATTCTAAAATAAACTAAAAACAACTTTGAATTTAATAAATTGCTCAGTTATCGGTACACTACGTCTGACTATAAGCTTTTTTTTTTATTAAATAATTCCAATGATATAGAACTAATCCTTTAAAACTAGACTTATAATGGGATACGTAAAATTTTTCTGAACATTAATTTATTAAATTCTTGAAACAATAAAGCCTTACATTCGGAAATGCCCAAAAGCGATAGTCTGTTCAAAAACGCGATAGTCATTTCAAAACCAACATTTGACCCTAGATCTAGGTCTCTAGTTATATTTATATTTATGCACCCCTAGAGACCCCCGAAAGGCGAAATACGCTATTAGTTTTGTGCGAAATGTCTGTCCTTCCATCCAGTTTAGATCTCCTAAACTAGGAAATATATTGAAAATCGGACTTCACAATATTTTAGACCATTCAAAGTTCTGATGCAACGGCTACTTTTTTTTTTTCTGAAAGCTCCTATGCCATGGTGAGGGAGAGAAAAAGCAATCTGAGATTGATCAACAGCTAAAAAAAAGATGGCTTCACAATGGTTGAAAGCAGCAAAGGAGGGGGAAAAAAACAAATAGAAGCTATGGGAGCTACTCCAAGTGGTCTCCCCCCACCTAACAGCCCTGAAATCCGGAGGGGCAAGTTCAGCACCCACCACACAAACCAAAATAACAATAAAGAGGGCCCTCTCTCTCTCTCTTCCTCATCAGAGGATCTAAACGAGGATCCCCGGGTAGAGGAGGAGAAAAGAGAGGAAGAACAGTTCAAGCTCGAGCTGAACTTTCCAGACTCCCCGTCAGTGCTAGTCATAGATGAGGGCGAGGACCATAACACACATTCAAACACATAAACAACAAAGCGACTCTTAAAGATAAAATGCATACACACACAATAGAATAACAAACATGCAAACCAATCTCACACACTCATGGGAGACATCAAAATTTTGACACTCAACATCAGAGGGCTTAACAATAAACACACATACATAGCACACCTCACAAGGAAATACAAGCCAGATTTGATCTTTCTGCAAGAGACCAACACACAGTTAGAGTACAAGGCTAAAAAAGCAGTCTCTCTTATGGGCCTCCGGGAGGGTTATTTTAGTTTAGGTAGAAAGCCACGAGGGACAGCCATTTTACAAACATCCAATAGGTTTTCAATCACACACTCAGAGAAGTAGATGTCACGGGCCGGGTCACCACGTTCAGGGACAAGGCACATCAAATAGAAACACGGAAAGATAGAGTTTATGTGCCAAGGGCGTGCGAAACAGAAGTGTAACACATCTCGTAGAGACGTTACAATATACAGACCACAAAGGAGTCTTCTTTGAACTGCTGAACCCAAAACTAAAATGAAAAAACAAAAAACACCGATCTGGAAACTTAACAACGACCTCCTAAATGACCCGCTCTATTTAAAAACAATCGTAAACCTCCTCAAAAATATAATACATGACTCAAACACACCCCATTTCAAAGTCACACAAATATGGACGCTAATTAAAAGCTCCATTAAGCAGCAAAGCCAAATACTGGCCACACTAGTCAACTCAAAAAGGAAAAAAGAAGAGGAAAGACTTAAAAATTTACTAACACACGAAGAAGACGAAGCAGCCAAAACACATATACTAACACAACTAGAAGAACTATTTAACTATCAATACAAAGGAGCGGAATTGAGGTGCAAAAGTAAAAAAATTACCGAAGAGCCTAACAAACTTTTTTTATCAGCAGAACAAAACATTCAAATTGACCAAACTATTGATAACATTGTTGATAGTAAAGGAGAAACTATACAGGACCTGGACAAAATAACAGACACATTTACGAAACACTCTACTAATTTGTATGACAAGGAACAGACGGACGACAACTCACAAAAAGTATTTTTACAGAACTGCAAATAAATACCAATGATAGAACAGATAGAGACAGACGCTCCCTTTACGCTAGATGAACTGAGGGCTGCTTCAGATACAACACACAACAACAAATCCCCTGGCCCAGACGGTCTGACGTTTAAATTTTACAAAACCTTTTTTCCCCAAATAGGACCCCTACTATTAAATCTATACAGCGACATGTTAGTGACAGAACAGTTACCTAGAGATTTCAACTTAGCATACATCACACTTCTACCAAAAAACAAGAAAACAACACCTCACCTAGCGACCGATCTCACTTCTAAACACCGACTACAAACTCCTGACGAAAATGATTTTTCTAAGACTAAAACCCCTCATCCCACACTTAATAGGACAGGACCAATACTGTAGCAAACCAGACAAAAACATCGACGAACTTAACCATTTTTTAAGAGACATTATATATTACTGTAAAGACAAAGACTTAAAAGCAGCCCTCTTTTCTATTAACCAGGAAAAAGCCTTTGACAGAATAGACCATGACTAACTTTTCAAAATACTAGACAAGACGAAGACAGATGGAAGAATGAAGAAATACATAAAGCTAGTTTACACTGATGCCACAAGCAAACTCATAATAAACCAAACCCTTAGTGACAGTATCCCTATTAGAAGATCTGTTAGACAAGGGTTTCCCCTTTCTCCCTTTTTATACACCCTTTGCCTAGAACCCCTTTTAGAAACCATCAGGCTAGATAGTGGAATCACGGGGATAAGAATTCCAGGCCCCACGCCCGTAGTTAAAGTTTAAGCATACGCTGATGACACCACCCTTTTTCCCTCCTCAGAAAAAGACATAGCCGCAATCATAGATAAGTTTATTCAATTTGGGAGGGCAAGCGGGTCAAAAATCAACATAAATAAATCTTGTATTATGGGATTGGGCAGGTGGGAAATCCCCTCAAACATCCCCTTTAACCTTAAAATAGAGTAGGAAATTAAAATATGCGGCATCACGTGGACAAGCAACCCAACATATTACCACACACAGCAGTGGGAAAATATTTTAAAGAAAACCAAAAACACACTTAAAAGATTTCATTATGCAGCAACTACTATATTTGGTAGAGCAATACTAATTAACAACCTGGTCATCCCGAAGATAGTTTATTTAGCAAACATCACAGAACCTCCACCAACTTTTATACCAAGCATAAACACAATCATTAGGAATTTTATATTTAAAAGCACTATCAGAAACATTAAACACACAACAGTTATACAAAAACAAACAGGATGGGGGGATAAACTTACAGGACATCAGAACCAAAATACAAGCACTTAGATTAAAATACATAGGACAAGTAGCCAAGAACCCAAACAATTTTCCATTTACAATATACTACTACGGCTTAAGGTTGAATAAAATAATTCCAATAAAAAATGACACCCCACACCATTTTGGTACAAACACATATCCATTTTACAGATCAATATCAAGAATACTCCCCGGCAATGAACATCTAATACACAGTAAATTAAAAGAAAAATATACAACACTTAAGAAACAGTTATAAGAAAGATTATTCAATAGGATCAAATGGAGTAGAGAGTTAGGTGTAATAGATTTCAGAGACACTTTTATAAATCTACACAGCAAACACATTACACCCAAAGCCAGAGAAATAACATTCAGACTAATCTTCGGGATGACCCCTGTAGGAAGTAAGAAAAGAAATGTACACACAAGTGTTTTACGTCATATAGATAATGGTAACAATGAAAGCCATATGTTTTTAAAATGTAAAATATTTGATAATGTTAGATGCACTATGAAAGACCTACTAGAGGCAAACTGTAACACCAATGTTAATCTTAACCTACCTGTTGTTTTAAATAAATTGCCTAAAATCAAAAGTAAGATAATTCATAAATTTAATCTAATAACAGTGAGTGAATACAGAAGTCTTGTGTGGCACAGTAGAATTAAATTGTTAATAACAATGTATCTTTAAATCCTTATAATCTAGAGTTAATATTTATTGATAACTATACTGGTTAGATAGACATGGTAATTATTGTATAATTTATTGTTCTTGACTAAATTGTCAGACCTCAGAGATAAAAATCTAAATACTGTAATCAATCTGTAAAGCTACTCTACTGGTATTATGTCAATTAGTTTAAGTGGTTATGCGAGTATGTGTATGTACCTGGGTTGAAGAGAGTTTTGGCTGAGAGATGCGGGATAGGAATCAAATTGAACTTGATTTATCTATGGAAAACTACTAAAGAACTGTCTTTTAAAGGGAAGTCAACACTTTTGAAAAATTATTTATCCCTCGCGGTTACGACCTCTTTGATCACATGATCGGAGAGCATGTCACAACATCAAGTGTGTCTGTAATACACTCACAGAACACGGCAAGCCCGTGGAAACGTAACAAGAACACTATGGCAATGTCTATATCTTAGCGGCAGCCTCATCCTAGACATACTGGGAAACAAAGGAACAAGAAAACAAGACGCAACTGAATGGAGCCTGCGAAGAGACTAGAAACAAAAATAACCAAAACCAATAATCCTAAAGAATATAGACAAGGGCAGACAATTGAAAGTCAAGAATCTTTTATGAATAATGTAATATTTTAAGACAAATTAACTATTTTTTTTTTTTTTTTTTTTTAAACCCCTCGTAATGAGAGGAAAAATAATCTTTAATCGACACCCCTATTCTGAAATAATTTACACACGACCCTCCTAACAGAACCCTGAATAATTGTGATACAGCAGTACCTTTGCTTGGTTAACTATCCCAGAATGACTCTAACAGACCCAAGGGCCACCTTAATGACTCTAGAGTAGCATTCTTACATCTCAAGGAGACCTTAAAAAAATTGTCGTGAGAGGGATTAACCTGTTCCTTGATCAGTCTTATTTAAATACATAAGGCATACAGGGCAGCTGTATAAAACCCTATATTAGCTTGCCTTGCCTAATTACTTGCTATTACCTGGGAACATAGCATTGCTTCAAAGTAAATTTCCTGGAAGATTGTTAATGTTGCTGTGCAGCTTTGTTAATTAACTCATTTATGTTGAAGATTGTTCTGGTAAAGCAATAATACTGAGTCTACTTATCAAGGAAGTTCTTTTTCTCTGTATTGCTTCATAGAAAAGATGTTATTCTGTTGTGTAAAATTAAATATTGTTACGTATTTCTGAATCTTCTGGCTTAATGTACTAGTAGGCACACAAATAAAAACACTGTAAAGAACTTGACGACTCAACTTTCAGTTTCTTATAACTTAAATGACTATTAACTCTAACGATTCGTCACTGTAACAAGTAGCGTAGAAGACTTTACAATATCTGTCAGTTTACAATTAGCTATACTTCGTTGCAATTCATCTCTTCACTTAGTTGCAATTCATCTCTTCTCAACTTGCATCAAGCCGTATTCCACAGAACAGACCAACGACACACTTCCAAGTGTCGCTCCAGGTCTCCCAAAGCTGAACCAAGTCGTGCTCAAGTCTATCGAATTAGAGCCGCACACGTCTTACATCGACTGTATCAACTGTAACGGCTCAAGTCCACTGTAGTTCGCTGTATAGACTTTAACGACAGTAGTCCACTCCAGTTAACTCTACCCTAGTTAACTTGCATCGAGTCGTACACATTACTCTTCCACTAGAGCCGCACACGTCTTACATCGTCTGTATCGACTGTAACGGCTCACTCACGACTGACTTTCACTTTAACTCTCTGGCTTATATAGAGTCCCTAATCGCTCTTCCAAAGTTGCACAATCACTGCTAGTATCATCTGGAACAACACGTGAGGAAACCTCACATCCTGTCTTTGTTTTTACATGTAGATTCCAGAGAACACCTGCTGCAGTGTCATCTTGCCGGGGTCACAAGTTGTGACCTCTATCTGTCACTGGACATTGTTAGTACCTTCTGGAATAACACGTAAGGACACGTCACATCCTGTCTCTGTTTATACATGTACATTCCAGAGAACACTCGCTGCTGTGTTATCTCGTCGGGGTCACACGTTAACCTCTTCCTGTCACTGGTCATTTGTAAGAATATTATTATATATCTAAAATACTATTTGACGAGACAGAATGGAGGCTTAGGATGAAATCCGTCACTTTTTCCTCTTCGTACTACCACCAAGTTCAATACATTATGTCCCCTTTAGCCATAAAGTGACAACGACAAATGCCAAGTGCTTAAAAGGAAACATAAACTAATTGGATACAATTACACTACAGAGTTCTTTTTGCTTCGTTTAATTTTTTTGAAAATGTCTACAAGATAAGATAACTTCAATTCAGTTTGACTACAATTGACAACCTTAGCGTTGTCAAATCAGTGGATATTAAATGAATTGTAATTTCTTGACCACTTATGTTTTATTTTATTTTTTAAATGACTACAAATTAGTAGATATTAAATGTCTACATATTAAATGAATTGTAATTCCTTGAAAAAAAAAAAAAAAAAAAATAAGAGATTGAGCCTTTTCAAAACATTAGATCAATTATAAGACATCAGTTAGACCTGGGGAGGCGCGGTGGCTGAGCGGTAAAGCGCTTGGCTTCCGAACCGGGGGTCCCGGACTCGAATCCTGGTGAAGACTGGGATTTTAAACTTTGGAATCTTTGGGCGCCTCTCAGTCCACTCAGCTCTAATGGGTACCTGACATTAGTTGGGGAAAAGCAAAGGCGGTTGGTTGTTGTGCAGGCTACATGACACCCTCGTTAACCGTAGGCCACAAAAACATATGAACTTTATGTCATCTGCACTATAGACCACAAGGTCTGAAAGGGGAACTAGTTAGGCCAGGCTCACATCGAACTTTACATTCACTTTCACCTATCCTTTGATCTGCTGGACTGTTGGGGCACTACACAAGATCTGTCAACCTTCTTTCTCCATTCTTATCTCTCATTTGTCTTTGATATAATTTCATTCGGATATTTTTTCTGAAAATATTGAAGCCTGCCTGGGTGGACGACTTCGGAGGCCGATTTTGAGTTTGTGTTTCCACACAAACTGTCTTTTGTAACCTTGTTATATTTGAAAACTAAAAAGGGCTAAACTAGAGTGTTCCCCGTGTGGCCAACAAGCTAGTAATTCTTTAATTAGAGGAAAACATCAACTGTTAAATTTACAGTAGCCAATATTGAGATCAGCCTTCCAGGTTCCCTGATCGGTTCCTAGTTCTAATTTAAGCCTTATGTAAAGAAGTAGGTGTTCGCTACAATTTGTAACTTACAATATACTATAAAACCTTCTACTATTATAAGTACTTGTTTATCTCAGTGGCTAACATGTCGGCCTTCCATCTTGGGGGCTCAAATGTGTATTCAGAGCCTAGCATCTTTTTTTTTTTTTGGAAACCGTCTCTCAGAAACTTCCCCGCACCCAAAAAGCTTTTTCACCACCTCAGTGGGTACCATAGCGCACTCAGCCTAGTGTCAGCACGAACGTTGGATTGAAAAAAAAATAAAACTATTTCCAGTCGTATATATTTATTGTTAATCTAGATCTATTAACAATCAAAAGAAAAAAAATTCTTTTTAAAAAGCAAAGATTATTTAACGGAAAGCACCGCTAATTACTGTCATTTATCTGACAGGGTTAGGCTTTCAATCTTCCATATAAACAATATTAATTAATTAGTACTAATTGATTTACGAATTGGTTAATGTTTGTATTGATTCGTGTATTTTTAGTGAATATGAATACTTATGAATAATTATGTGGCCCACGTTTAACGAGGGAGTCATGTGGTTAGCACAACGACCAGCCGCTTTTCCTTTTCCTCAATTAATGTCTGCTCATTCGAGCTTGGTGGACTAAGAGGCGCTCTAAAATTCAGAAATTCGAAATCCCAGTCTTCACCAGGATTCGAACCTGGAACCTCGGTTTAGAAGCCGAGCGCTTTACTACTCAGCCACCGCGCCTCCTAGTTATGAAGTGTATCCTACAGACATTGGAGAAGGCTAGAAGGTAAATAACCTCTACATTACTCTACAAGTAATAAAATACTAGACGGATTGTAAAAACAAAAATATAGAAAGTAATATGATCCCAAATATTTCCAACTACTGTACTACTTCCGGGTGCCACACTCTTTACGTCAGTTTCTACGGCTGACGGTTAACGAGGGTATCATGTGACCATCCTAAAGTTTGATTAGGTTTACTTACACAATGTATGTCAAAAAGAGAGGGGATGGCTAAAATTTCAGGTGATCATTAGATTTAAACTTAAGACACCTCAGTTCATAAGCCAAGCTTAGTAACACTCGGCCACGACGACTAATGGGATGATATTGATAAACATATTTTTAAGGAAATCTGTTTTGGTAAAAATACGGTTTTTGTATTTTGTAGTCTTCTTAGTTAATTTCCCCATCTTAATTTTTTGCTTAGTTTCTAATTGAATGCAGTTGATATTGTTGTCCCTAATAAAAAAAATAAAGTTTGAGAGACGCTGTCTTACACGTTGGTGCGGCTGTGACTATGAGCGAAAGGAGTGGGGAACTTTGGTTGTCAACATTGCAACAACAACTACTGACACACACACAGAAACACATACCTCTATCAAGGCTGGTCAAGGTAAGTTTGTGAGAGTGATCTTAGACGACCAAACACACACACATCACTTAATCAACTAATCCGCCGTGAGACTGAGTGTATGTGTTTATGTACAACTTATAAATATGCATCATCACCCATTCAATAATTCACTTAGGGTCCTAATTAACTTTAAAAAAATTACAAATAACAATTAGTAATGTATTTGTAAACTAGTATCATTCAACACCAGCCTTTGTGATTCATATAGTCAGATTTTACGGCAGTTCACTTAGTTCAGCCTACAAGGGCTTTACTTCACACCACAAATAAAAAAAAATATTTTAAAAAGACGCTTCATTTTTTTTAAAGGAAAAAAATGATGTCAAATAGATAAATAATCAAATGATTCATGGCGTAATCATTTAAAAAAGTGAATTCATACAGCTCTTCAAAACAGGGGCCACCCCATATAATTCATCCTATTTAAATCCCACCTCAGAGAATACGATGTCCCACGAGACAATTAGTATTACAATAGGCACATCTTACTCTCTTCAACACACGCATACATACACACAACTATAGACACAGTCTGGCAAAAACATAAACACACACAGGTAACGTGCTCTCAAACAGGATATTTCTTTAGCCGAATTTCCTGTCACCTACACACTGGCTGGCACATGAAATGTTATATCAACCAAACACTTGATAGCTCAACTGATACTAGCGTGCTGTGTTGATACAGAGGTAAGACTAAACTATTTGATGCTACGCCGCTACACACATGTAGTCGTAGGGATCTTCTATGTAGCCTTTATATATTAATCAATGACAGCAATTTTGTCTAATGGCTTATACCGAAAAGTGCATTTCAAGTTTTAATCTAGAGTAAAAAGTCTAGTGTAGGTACTTAGATCTAGATCTATAGAAATCTTATTTTAGTCAACAATAGTCACGCTCTATAAAATTCAAATCGTGCACTCATATATTACACACTTTTATATTAGTCCTAGCTAGACAAGTATAGAATTAATGTAGCAATTACATCTTATTTTCTGATACAGGTCTACTTAAAACTCTAGTCATGAACAAATGGGAATATCTCTTGTGTCTAAATGTGCTTTCGTGTCTATGTAAGTATATCTTCATTTATTACTTTCTTCGTTGTCAGAGTTACAATTGAAAATGCGCTAAGCTATTTGAAAAATGGCCACTTTATTGGTAGTATTAGATAATATATGTCTATACTAAATAATTCTTGGGGGCCCCTAATATATAGCTTTTATTGCATATTGGTAAATCCGGTCTTGTTTTTCTTGCACGCCAGAAAGGTTTGAAGACAGATTAGTTCTTAAAATAAAACATGTTCACCGTCTGATTCACCGATGCTAATTGCGCATAATGGTTATGCAGGTAAACTATTTGAAGGATAAAAAGATTCCCTTAAAGTAGACTTAGTGGGAAAATTAGGTTGAAATAAAAGAAAATGTGTTATATGAAGTAGAGTTAATGTATGTGCTCTTTATTGAGATGGTCTTGTTATTTAACTAGCATATTCAATATGGAAGCATAGCGAGTTCTGTCAATGTTTCAGTCTTTTCATGTTAAATAATCACGATTTAAAATAGTGGACTTATAGCAATGGACATACCTTATACCTTTACTTATCCTTTAGTCTGTTGGACCGTTGAGGCACCAAGCCTTGTTTAGAACCTCTTTCAATGGCAGGCCCGTCTATTCTTTTATGTTGTTCTCCCATCGCTTTTTTTCTGTCGGCCTCTTCTTCTTTTTCCTGGTAATATTCCCTAAAGGAAGGTCTTTGCGAACCCCGAAGATCTTGTAATATGTCCATAGATTTTGAGCTTGCGTTTTTTCACTATAACTAGCAGGTCATAATGGGGTCCGATCGCTGCAGTAACCCTGTCTCTAATCTCTTGATTTTGTGATGGGGTCTTTCAATGCGATACCAAGGATCCTTCTGTAGCATCTATATTCCGTTGCTAGAATCCTCCTCTCTAGACATACACATACACAAACACATACACAAACATCGGATGATCACTTAACTTTGTCTACTCTATGCAGAACTTGTTATTGAAGTTTTGTAACTTATATGAAAGTTTGGAGACGAGCTTGTTTAATGGCAAAGAAATTTATAATTACCTTATTTTACTAGAGCTCGGCTATTTCATTTGCTTATACAATGTTTTGTTTGTAAAATGTTTTGTTTTGGATGTTCCTTCAGAGTTGAAAATAATTGACTTTCTAGCCCAAGCCTCCCGTAGGACGACGGGGATGGGAGCGGGCTATCTGTAAGTTCGAACGACAGTCCAGTGCGCAAACCACACACCTGGCAGGCATTCATTTACAATGTAACCCTAACCCTAACATAAGTTACCTTTTTCGTTTAAATAACGTATTAAGTTTTAATTAACAAAGTAACATCAACTTACGCTTTCTGTCTGGTAAAAAGTGTGTACACTTAATTCTCCCTCACCCGTTCTCGGATCAAGTTGAAACTTTGCGCAATTACTTATTGACATAGACAAAACATAAATAAATTTAACCAATTAGACAATCAATTTCTGGTATTTATTTTTTACTTGTTTAATAGCAACAATGGGAAAAAAAAAGTAATCCAGTATTCACGGATGGGATTAAATTTGTGGGGGTTTAGTTCCCTTAAATAATTGATAACGCTATTTCTCCGTCCCGTATTTTCCGATCAAGCTGATATTTTAAACTATTAATTAGTGTACCTAACAAAACATGAATCAATAAACTAAAATTCTTAATTAGTCAATAGTTATTGGTAATTAATTATTTTGTTTGATATCGAATAAGGAAATAACTTTTACATTATTTATTATTTATTGGTAGATATAGGGACGGATTTAGATACGTTTTTTTTTTTTAAATAGTTTGTATAGTTTCTTTTGGTGAGCATGGGAGAAGTACTATTTTGTAAATACGTTATCATTAAGTTTATAAGGTATGAAGGTGCACGAAGTGAATGACACAAGAATTGATATTTAAAATCTATATCCTATTTCTTAGAGTCTCAGAGATTCAAATGCAGAGCTGAAGACTTTTTTTTTTGTTTTTTTTTTATATTGGTTTTGTATTCAATGAAATTTTATGTTTGAGAGAGCTTGTAGTTTTTAAGAGATTATCTTTGTGTCGATGTTACAATTGTTTATATGTCTCTGAAGTTTCAACTCAGTTTGTGTTACATCCTGGTGATCTTGTATTCTTTTGTGATTCAAACAGAAGTAGGAGGCTAAAGAGAACAATAGTTCCAATAGGCACTAGAACAGGTTTCTTCGTCTTACTCTAGCCAGTATTTGGCTGCCAGGCTATAAGCATTTTTTCAAAATAGTTTAAAACATAGCTTTGTTGCAGTAATATAAATAGAAGAATTTTACAAGAATATCCAGCAACCTAAGGTTAGACTGTGTTGTAATCTCCAAGATTTCTAGGACGATAAATGAACTAAATGCTTGTTCTTAGACCTACTGGCAATCATGATTTCTTTAATGGCGCGGTCCAGATGTTTTGCTTTTTTAAAAATCATTTAGATATTTCATTTACATTTAGATGTTTTATAAATCGTTTACATATTTAAGTAACATCCTAGATGTTTTATAGATCCTCTAGATGTTTTATACATCCTCTAGATGTTTTAGCGAATAAATTCTCGATGTATTAGTGACAATCTAGTTTTTTCTTGAGTAAAGTCTTCAAGTGACAATCTACATAGAGTCATTACAGTAGTTTTAGAGACACTCCGTATTTGATCTCAGACAGACAACATGCTACACCACTTTTAAGAAGAACATTAAGACCTATCTGCTTAAAACTTTTTTAGATTAATTGTCATTCCACCTATCCTGTTTGTGTTTGTAATGTTATTACAGCGCCTTGATCCTACATTTTGTTTGTTAACAACGCTTGATAAATAAAATTATTATTAATAATTATTATAGCCATGTTACATATCTAGAGACAGCCTAGATGTTATACTCATGTTACATACCTAGAGACAGCCTAGATGTTATAGTAATATTTAGAGACAGACTAGATGTTATAGCCATGTTACATATCTAGGGACAGCCTAGATGGTATAGCCATGTTACATATCTAGAAACAGCCTAGATGTTATAGTCATGTTACAAACCTAGAGACAGCCTAGATGTTATAGTCATGTTACATACCTAGAGACAGCCTATATGTTATAGTAATATTTAGAGACAGACTAGATGTTATAACCATGTTACATATCTAGAGACAGCCTAGATGGTATAGTCATGTTACATATCTAGAGACAGCCTAGATGGTATAGTCATGTTATATATCTAGAGACAGCCTAGATGGTATAGTCATGTTACATACCTAGAGACAGCCTAGATGTTATAGTCATATTAAATATTTAGAGACAGCCTAGATGTTATAGTCATGTTACATATCTAGAGACAGCCTAGATGTTATAGTCATGTTACATACCTAGAGACAGCCTAGATGTTATAGTAATATTTAGAGACAGACTAGATGTTATAACCATGTTACATATCTAGAGACAGCCTAGATGGTATAGTCATGTTATATATCTAGAGACAGCCTAGATGGTATAGTCATGTTACATACCTAGAGACAGCCTAGATGTTATAGTCATGTTAAATATTTAGAGACAGCCTAGATGTTATAGTCATGTTACATATCTAGAGACAGCCTAGATGTTATAGTCATGTTACATATCTAGAGAAAGCCTAGATGGTATAGTCATGTTACATATCTAAAGACAGCCTAGATGGTAAAGTCAGGTTACATACCTAGAGACAGCCTAGATGTTATAGTCATGTAACATATCTAGAGACAGCCTAGATGTTATAGTCATGTAACATATCTAGAGACAGCCTAGATGTTATAGTCATGTTACATTTCTAGAGACAGCCTAGATGGTATAGTCATGTTACATACCTAGAGACAGCCTAGATGGTATAGTCATTTTACATACCTAGAGACAGCCTAGATGTTATAGTCATGTTACATATCTAGAGACAGCCTAGATGTTATAGTCATGTTGCATACCTAGAGACAGCCTAGATGGTATAGTCATGTTACATACCTAGAGACAGCCTAGATGTTGTAGTCATGTTACATACCTAGAGACAGCCTAGATGGTATAGTCATGTTACATACCTAGAGACAGCCTAGATTTTATAGTCATGTTACATTATTTTTTACTTGAATACCACCTCTCCGTTTGCTTACGCATTCCTCTTGTACCCATTTAATAATAGCGCCACTTTTTAAAAGTCGAATCAAAATGGATATTTCTAGAAAGCCAATGAGATGTAAAAGCAGCTCTAATGTATTGATTATTTTAATAGATCTATATGTTGTCAGAGGTGGCCTTAGGGGGCGGCTAGTGGGGCAACCGGCCCAGGCCCCGCGTCCGAAGGGGCACCGCGACAACAAAATTTTTATTATTGTTTTATTTTTTAAATTGTCCATTAGTTCCGTTGATTAAAGGACATTAAATCAATATCAGCAGACTGGAGACACAATGAAGCAAAATCTTAACTACATAACACAGTACTGTAATGAAGTCAAACGGCCAATAGTGCAATACCTACCAAAGGTACTATGTTTCATAACAAGGCCTACAGCGTTAGAGGCGGACAAGCCCTTTAGCAGGATGTGGTATGGTACTTTGTATGTAGTCAACGCTTACGGTTATTTAACTCGTTCCGGGCCTCGGGTACTGTTAAGGCCGCCTCTGTATGTTGAGTGACGAATCCATGGTATGTTGATGGCTTACTCTATTAATAAAACACATTTTATGATAATGCACGCGACGTTGATACATACAATCTGCTTACAAAAGAAATCCCGTATCCCTGCCTATTGTACACCAGTCGACTACTTTACCTTGAACTTAAAGCCGGAAGTTTTTATTGTGACAGCGTGTTTATCACAGAGCAACAGTGTGCCCTTGAGTGACTCATTATGTAGACTGTATGACTAGAAGGAAAGAAAGGACCTTCCTTATACGCTGACTAGTTGAGATCCGTTTTTTATAACAAAAAGTGTGAATTAGTATAATACAGATGGGTTTAAATGTGAAAGAGAAAATTGCTTCAAGAGATAAATAAAGAAATAAAAAGAGTAGAGATAAAGAAATAAAAAGAGTAGAGATAAAGAAATAAAAAGAGTAGAGATAAAGAAATAAAAAGAGTAGAGATAAAGAAATAAAAAGAGTAGAGATAAAGAAATAAAAAGAGTAGAGATAAAGAAATAAAAAGAGTAGAGATAAAGAAATAAAAAGAGTATAGATAAAGAAAGAAAAAGAGTAGAGATAAAGAAATAAAAAGAGTAGAGATAAAGAAATAAAAAGAGTATAGATAAAGAAATAAAAAGAGTATAGATAAAGAAAGAAAAAGAGTAGAGATAAAGAAATAAAAAGAGTAGAGATAAAGAAAGAAAAAAGAGTAGACTCAATTAAGCACAAAACCGAAGAAGCTCGAGCCCAGAAGTGTCGATCGTGAATGCGTCACCCGGTGCGATTAGCATATTATACTATCCACTTAGCATTTTACCCCTCTCCTTAAAGGAAAGCCCCCCCCCCCCCCTCCACAATAAACGTTCACAGCGAAGTATGTCGTAGTATTTATGACTCTTTGTGTTCTAGCCCTAAATGAAGATTTACTTTCCACTTTGTCTTAGCTAGTGGTCGTAGTGGCTTCGCTTTCGCCCCTCCCTTTTTTTTTTTCTCGCGTTGTTTCTGTTATGTCCTAATGAATGTCATCCGACGTAGTTCGCACCCTTCCCACACCCTAGTGATGCGTGATCTCCGGAATCCCAAGGTGCCGAGTGACGCCGCTGATCGGATGAAAAAAAAAGTATTAGAAGAATATGTTCTCGACGTTCACATTGTACAAGAAATACGAACAAAAGTTTACATCTGCTGCTTCAAATGATTGTTTTCATAGAATATGTATCACATTCTTACATCTGAATGCTCCAAATAAGTCCTGTTTTTAATTACAAAGTTTATATTAACTCTGTCTTTCTTACCACAACATTTTACACGTCATTTCTCCCTCACCCAATCTCGGGACAAGCTGAAATTGTGCATTTATTTTTCTTTTACCTGACAACATCAATATCATAATAAAAAAAAGTTAACTATTGGTAACAAATTACTTTCTTTTTGTACCTCAAACAAGGGAAATAAATTTTACTAGACTGAAGTGGAGATATAAGCTGCATTAGTCCCCTTTATATTATGCTTCCGTGTGAGGCTTAGTGAACAAAACATGAAATAGAAACAATAGATTATCTATAGAATCTTCCATGTTCATAAGCTCTTCACTAGCAGAGTGCTTACCGCGTTGGCTTGAGAAGCCTAGGAAGGCTTTAACACTCACGTTCGAATTCAGGTTGTTCCCTTTTTTAAAAAGATACCAAGCTATCGCCCAGATTACCCATTCTTTTTCTCCAAAAGCGTGAAATTGCGCTAAACTAAAACCATTGGTAAAAAAAAAAATATATTTCTATTCGCACTGAACTATTATTGTTAGTCTAGGTTTATTACAAATTTTATTACATGTCTGATCCAAAATAATTGATACACATTAATAAAGTTTTTTTTAAATAGTATTTGTTTTTTATTTTACTTGTTTAAAAAGCAGGGATGTACCTAATGCTTACACACTGAGATAGAATAATTGGTGCACAACATTTTTTTGTCATGGGCGCATACAACTTTGATTTTCAACACTTATCAGTCTCGCACCTAGATTCTGTTTCTTTAGTATGCACTGTAGTTAGAAGTTTAGAGAGGCCAGACGAGACCAAGATACGAGCCAGATTTGCACTGCGGGCCGTGGTTTGGGCACCACAGAGAAGCTAAACGAAACGAAAGGTGACACAGTTAAATTAACGAACAGTAGGATTCACCGTCTGACACACGCGTTCTTTGGACTGCAAACGTGTGACATAAATAGACATGTACATAGCTTTAATTATGTCTTCAGTACAAACAAATACCAACATACTTAATACATTTCTCATTATCATTTGAAAACTTGACATGAAACTGTCTTACAAATTGTTTGTAATGCCAAACTTTGCCAAGTTTTCCAAGACTACTGTTAATCAAAACTGCACAATGATGGTTGTGTGGTAACGATTTGAATCTGTTAAACATGTTAATTCCTTCTTCTTGAAAACAAAATTGTCTTCGGGTTACTAATGTTGACTCTTTCACAGCGTCACTTGTTTACACTAAGTCACAGATGAGTATATTGCTACACTCCTCGATGCAATGTACACATATTTTCTAATGACTCTTATTTTAATTGCTGCAGTACTCAGTCGGATGTTCTTTTAAAGTCATGAAAGTCTTATTATACAGAATACATTCAAGACTTTTTCCAGAGTTTTGTTTTCTTAGTTATCTTCAACTTTAAAAAAAAAATAAAATAAGTTTCTCATTTACTGGGTGTGTATTTACAGAGTATGACTAATGGTATTAACAATGTTAATCGACTTGCGAACGATTGAAATTTATTTTTATATATGATGTCATCATTCTGTTGTTGGTTACTGTGTCTTGAGTGACGAATGATTGTTTACAGTGACCCAGAGTTTCATGCTTAGCCAACTAATGATTACATTATTAAGCAAATCATTAATTATCTTTTGTAAATAAACATGCTAACATATTTTGGAGTTTTAAGTGCGCTAGTCGAAAACGTGCAGTTTAACAGTCGAATGTAATAAAATGTTGTTATACAGTTACTGTGTAAGGAGACTTGGTAGTAAATGTTGTAATAAATGTATTGTGTTGGGGGTTAAGTGGCTGAGAGGAAGGGCTTGGGTTTCAAACCAAACCAAAAGAGTTAATAGTCTCACGTTTTGGCTCTCTGGTTAATCCTGAGCTTTTCATTCTTCTCATCGTGATTTAAAAGTCTGAAAGGGACATTTTTCAATCTCATATTCTCATCGTGATTTAGAAGTCTGAAAGGGACATTTTTCAATCTCATATTCTCATCGTGATTTAGAAGTCTGAAAGGGACATTTTTCAATCTCATATTCTCATCGTGATTTAGAAGTCTGAAAGGGACATTTTTCAATCTCATATTCTCATCGTGATTTAGAAGTCTGAAAGGGACATTTTTCAATCTCATATTCTCATCGTGATTTAGAAGTCTGAAAGGGACATTTTTCAATCTCATATTCTCATCGTTCACAGCTTTCTATGAACCATATTGTGAAGAAACAACTGGCTGTTATTGTGCAGCCTTCAAAGATAACAGTGACAAGGCGAACATTATCTACAGATAACCAACTCCACTAGATGACTTCCTCTCTTGTTTACAACACCCTCGTCACTTCCCGCAAGTCCCCTAACTCTCCGATACCCAACACTTGACCGTGTGCCACGGTTGACCACACATAGTAACCGTGTCACAACACATATCTTAGACTAGAGAAGTTTTGAGTGTAACAGAGTCACAGAAAGATATATGTATATATTAATACTCTTGTGTTTTATTTCTCAATAGTGGATGCAGTGATGTCGGCAGGAAGTCAAGACAACACGAGCCACAACTCTGCCTTGACTTGGCCGGCTGTTGCCTTTTTTGTAGTTCTCTTCCTTGACTTGGTTGTTATCGTGGTACTGATACTGGTGCTAAAGTTCAAGAAATGTAAGTCTTTGACTAAAGCACTATCTTTTATTTATCCATTTATAGGAGTTTTGGTTCTTTCAGTAGAAATACTAAATAATATATTTAAAAATCTGCAATAATAGAAAAAAAATGTAATTTACAAAAAAAGTTTTCTTTATCATTGAAAGGCTATACGGCCTTAATACAGCGAACAAAGCTTTTTAAGAGAGACTATTTTGCTTTTTATACAAATGAATAATAGATTTTAAAAAAATACAAAATAATATTTACTACACTTCAGTTCTCCACCCTTAAAACATCCTGGTTAATTATATTCATAGTATATACAAATATAGTTTGGTGATACAGATTCAGTCACGGCAACATTAAAAGACAATAGTCTAGACTGAAAAGCTTGATCTAGAATAATGCTATAGACCAATGCTTCCCAAACCATTTTCTCTAATGGAACACATAGCACATTCTGAGCATTAACGGAACATTTTGAAAATTTTTAGAGAAATTTAATTTACATTGCTAGTCCACTACTTAATTATTCCAGTGGAACAATTATTTAGGTCTTTAGAATAACTAGGGTCCCGCGGAACACAGTTTGGGAACCACTACACTACAGATGGGCTATAGAAGACACTGCGCTAAATGTTTTTGGACGTCAATCTCTTGATTTATTTCTTTGATGAAGATGCGAGATTACCCGCTGTGATGTTGGTCTGTTCAAGATAAAAATTGTTTAGACCAAATTAAATTTCAGAAATTATTTTTTTTTTAACCTCAAGTTTTACCCGTATGGCCAACTCGCCAGTCATTCTTTCCCCGTACATCAACTATCTCATTTCTAGGAATCTCATTAGAGCCTTTTTCAAGATCCGTGTACACCCAGGATTTTCTGATTTTTTTTCCAATGTAGAATTAGAGATTTAAGTAGAGGAATTGTAAAAACAACATTTATTGATACACTGTTTTAAAAGTGTTTTTTTTTCATTGTATAGACTGTTTTGTAATTGTCTTTTTCAGTATAAGTTATTTTGTCTTGCTAAAAAGACTAAATCATGTATGAGAATACACATTTGAGACCAAACAAACAAAAAATACTGATGCCTATGAAAAAAAAAACGGAAGTTACAGCTACCCTTATCTCATAGTCAATGATGCCATTCTTACCTCTTTTTCTGTCTTTCTTAGTATCTCTCTCTCTCTCTCTCTGTCTCTCTCTCTGTCTCTCTCTGTCTCACTCTCTCTGTCTCTCTCTGTCTCTCTCTCTCTGTCTCTCTCTGTCTCTCTCTCTCTCTTTCTGTCTCTCTCTCTTGGTCTCTCTCTCTCTCTGTCTCTCTCTCTCTGTCTCTCTCTCTCTCCGTCTCTCTCTCTGTCTCTCTCTCTCTGTCTGTCTCTCTCTCTCTCTGTCTCTCTCTCTCTCTTGCACTCACTCACTCACTCTTACACACACACACACACACACTGCATCTAATCCTCTTTCTGTCTCACTCTAAATCTTACTCAGTTACTCATTCTCACTTTCAACTATCTCTTAATCTGGAGGACCATTGGGGCACCACACAAGAACTGTCAAGTGGTATTCTCCTTCTCTTAAATCTTGTCCTTCAATTTTATGCATCTCTCTCTCTCTCTCTTATTCTCTCACCTTCTCCTCACTCTCTCTCTCTCTATCTCTTTCTTAGTTTCATTGTTATTTCCGTTTTTATTTTTTAACAATTCCCAGACCAATTCCTTGTTTCTCTATCCATCCTCAGTTTCTCTCTCAATCTAAATAGAATTGTTTTTCCCATTCTGCTGTTACCCTCATTTTTTTAATTCCTTCTTTTTCTCATAAGAAAATAAACTTTATAATAAAACATTATGTTTCTTTATCCAGCTCATTCCACCCACAACACCTACGTTCCAGTACTAAAAAGGTAAAACAAAAGGAGTATATTTAATTTAGGTAGAACAATCCATTGGATTCAATGTTTTGAATGTATTTATACATGTATTAGTTGTAACTAACCTGGCAATGACTGAAAATTTACTTTCATTTTTTTTTACAGATCCAATGGCGATAAAGGTATGTAATTTATGAGTGGAGAATCTATTTTTCTTTGTAAATCTTTTAATATATATATTTCAATGCTGATTTAAAAAAGGTATACCAAAAAGGCTCACTGGATGGATCTTCTATTTGTCAGTAGGAACGCAAGGACTCAAGTCCCTGTGAGTCAGAAGTTAGGTGCTGAAGATCGATGATAAAAAAAATGCTATAAATGGTTCTCTGTGTTCTATATGGCTGAGTGGGTAGTGCACATACCTTCTGAACTGAGGGAACGCAAAATGGAATGTCATTGTTATAGCTGGCTGTTAACCATCAGCCATAGGGGCAGATCTAAGCCTTTGAACATGCTTCATATTTATTTATTATTGAAATTATTGAAATAAAAGTACTTCATATAACTTAGAAACTTAATGACCTTTATTGTATTCTTCATATTCCCAGAGGACTTTGTGTATCTAAATATTCAGAGGGATGACAGCAGTTCTGAACAAAATGCGAACCAGGAGGGATACAAGCCAGTTGCTCAAACTGAACAAGACAATCCATAGGAAAAGAGACTTTTGACCTATAGAAAATACATTGGATTTTTTTTTAAACTAAAAAAAAATTACATTTCTTTTGCGATAAAACTCAACAACTTTCTTTGAAGATTTAGATTATACAAAGTTGTATTTCCAATTGGTTTATATCTTTTTTTTTTCTTTTTAAATCTATTTGTAAAAGTATAAATCAGGAGACACCATCTATACAATTTTAATATGTAACGATTGGCTTTGTATAGTGTCTAATAAATAAAGTGCATAAAGTTACTGATATTGTTATAATATTGTTTAATATTATATTTTTTGTGTAAAGTCAGTCATAGTTCAAACCAAAAAAATATCATTTATATTATGTACATGTTGTTGTTTTTTCTATGATTCCATTGAAACATTACCATTTTTTATTATTTTTTTAATAGTTTTTTTGTAGACAAAATGAAATTTATCTACATTGTCCCAAACACTGTCAAAAATTATAAATGAAACAGTTATTAGGGTTAGGGTTATGCCAATCGACTTCAGAGAGCATTTTCACACATTTTGAAGTAGGAAGAGTATGTAGTTGGTAAAAATGATTTTTCTATATTTCAGCTTTTACAAGTTCTAGATTTCGACTTATGGAATACGGGCGTATTTAGAATTGAAGCAGTTCTTATAAATATAATATTTAATTGATTGCATCCTGGTTTTTGATGTTTAGAATAAAATTATTAAATGTTACATTTTATTTTAAATAAACCTTTGACCCACAAGCTTATATATAGTATATTATATTATATTATATAGTATATTATATATAGAAGCCGCCTAACATGCAGTATTAGTAAAAGTCCCGAACTCTTGACTACTTGATAGTGTTCAATATCAAACGCCCATTTCCTTCACTGTACTGCGAGTTTTATACACTATTTTGTTGTATGATAAAAGTATTGTTACAACATATTTGTATATAGATGTACGAGTATGCGTGAGAAATGTTTTTTATTGACTTGTTGTTAAATGTACCGTCCGCTTATTATTGTACATGTAAATAAAGGAACATTTTTTTTAAAGCAGATATTGCCGATGGTTTTTTATTTTTAATTAAAAGGCTTATTTTTTCTTTGACTTTAAATTAGGAGGCACGGTGGCTAGTACAGCTCTTGGCTTCCTAACTTGGTTAGGGGTCCCAGGTTCAATTCCTATTGAAGACTAGGATTTTTAATTCAGGCATCTTCATGGTGCTTCTGAGTTCCCCTAGGTGTAGTGGGTACCTGAAATTAGTTGGGGAAAAGTAAATCCTGGTGGTTGCTGTGCTGGCCATATGATACCCACGTTAACCGTGGCTCACAGAAACAAATGATCTTTACATCATCTGACCAATTAATCGCAACGTCTGAAAGAAGAACTGGGTCGAACCCTATCCCTTGCATAGGCGGCGGCACACACATTTGAGCTTAAAGAGAAAGCTATTGCTCAATGACCGATCCTAGATAGTCTGCATTGGGTCACTTGGGTGTTGTAAATATGTAACTACGTAGGCCTAATTACCTGCACCGCCTCATTGGATTCGAAGTAATGCATTATTGTAATTTTTTAAAAACAACTTTTAATCTAATAAATTACACACATCCTTTACAAATAAATATTTTTACGTGCTAAAGTTATTATAATAAGTTCTGTTAATTATGCTTAGTACTGACACGACACATAAACATACACATCTGGGAATTCCTTTTAACTCATAATGATTGTTCATTAAAATATACCGTACTATGGTAATATAGATACAGAGGATATGTACTGTAACTAGTCCGAAATTGATACTATGGGAAGAGAGACTACTGTTTAGTAGAGTAGATATTTGACCTTAAAAAAAAAGTTACGGGACTTTGGAATACTTTTTAGATTTACATATACCAACACTTTGTCCCTCTCACTTTCTCTCACTCTCTCTGTAATTAAATGTTTAATGCATAAATATCACTAGGGCTACACTACTACGTGTTACTACAAAAGAAACATCTAAAGTATTTGAACACAGCTACTATGTGTGGGAAGTATCAGTTTACAACCAAGTGGGATATCTTATTTTATCTTATACATGTCAGACATTACTTCTAAAAAAAGGCGATTACGTCCTACGCGTCATGCTTTTTAACCAATGACTTGAATTCTGTCAAGTCATTGGTTTACCTTGCTCGCTCATGCAACCCTTTCCATGCTTTAATAGCACTGAGGATGAAGGAGCATTTGTACAAATTTGGAACAATGAATGTGCATTTATCTTTGTGTCTTTCTGGGTTGTTAATTAGCGGCCCCCAAAGGGGAAAAGACGCTATTAATTTTGTGTGGAATGTCTGTCTGTCCGTTCCGTTTGGATTTCGTAAACTAGAAAAGATAGTGAAAATCCGACATCGTAATATTTTAGACCTTTCAAAGTTCTGATGCAACGGTTACTTTTTTTTTTTCTGAAAACGAAAAATCTTAATTTTTTAAATCACCTATGCAAGCATTTTTTTTTTCATAAAATACACCACTTTTACAACTATTCATTATTAATAGTAACAAATACGGGAGGCTATTTAGTAGAGGATACGACTACTTATCATAATTTTAACACATTTATGCAAAAGGTTATAGATTTTTATTTTCAAAAAAAAATAATTAACATTTGTATTGCTAAGTACAATTAGTTCTGTTATACTAACTACTACATTTACACAAAGAAATGTTTATTATTTTTTAAAGAGGAAAAAAATCTATTTAGTATGCATATAAAATATACTTAATTTAAAACGACAATTAATAAGTAATTTTTCATATTGTCGCGTGAACAGCAGCATACCCACAATGACTGTCAAACTAAACTAAAGGAAAACATGTTTTTTTCTTGAGGACTAAGAGAATGACCCTTTACAAAACAATTAGGTCAATTAGATATTCGTTATAAGACATCAGTTAGGCCAGGTTCACATCTAACTTTGCATTCACTTTCACTTATCCTTTGGTCTGCTGGACCGCTGGGGCAATACACAAGATCTGTCTTTGATATAGGAGCCACACTACAGCTTAACCTTGAGGGGGGTGGGGGTGGCGACGTATATACAAAGAAGAGAGGTGTGGGGTCATGCTACTAACTTCATATTTTAAGTGACAAACATTTTGCATCGAACTTAAATGAATTTTTGCTTGAATATAAACCAAGTAAGATTGGCATTATTCTTGCCTCAAATATTTGTAATAGCATA